>OW121818.1:29190213-29576496 GCA_933228935.1 Pemphredon lugubris | reverse complement strand
TCTAGGGTGAAGAGTCTTTGCAGATTTCTAGGACTCTTATCTTTCATTTAAGACCTTCTGCACAGCGAAATGTTGTTTTATTTAGAAATAAGTAGAAAACTACAAAACGATACACCACGATTGCATACGATTGCCGACAATTTCTAAACAAAAATCAGGAAGGTTACAGGTTCATTTCAAGTTCGGGTCTTATCTGCCGGTAAAGAGTGGGGCAGAAATAATTTGCTTTTGACGCCACCTTTAAAATGAACCTGTAACCTTCCCGATTTTCGTTTAGAAATTGTCGGCAATCGTATGTAATCGTGGTGTATCGTTTCGTAGTTTTCTACTTATTCCTAAATAAAACAACATTTCGCTGGGCAGAAGGTCTTAAACGAAAGATAAGATTCCTAGAAATCTGCAAAGACTCTTCAACCTAGAGATCAATCACTCTATAGTAACGCAATTTCACTGCAAACTGGAACCTGTCACTTTTTGCGATCTCGACGATTTTTCATCATGGCCGCCCATCGCGTGGCCGTCTCACAATTTTGAGCTATTTCTCCAATTTTGGACGTTGTCTGGCCACAGTCAGTGTCTTTGCAGAATTCTAGGACTCTTACCTTTCGTTTGAGACCTTTTGCAGAGCTGGATGTTGTTTTATTTAGCAATAATTAGAAAACTACGATTTCGTCGTCTACGACTGTCTCACTTTTTCTTACGAAGTTCTCCGCTCTCTCTCTCTCTCTCACACATAGTACAGACGTAAAGCCCGTTTATAAACTTCCTACAGTGGTATTGCTGGCCCGTAACGCTGTTGATCGGCATTCTGGCATATTTTTCCACCGTATTTATAATGTTTCAGAAGCAATAGACGAAACAATGATCGCGTTTACATAATTACAATCCATATTTATAAAATTCGTAAAATAATAACCGGATGAAATATGAATACATCCGAAGTTGATGTAATTTTGGGTTTAACTTTAGATTTATATAACATTTTTGAAAGTATGATCAATTTTGTTTAATTTTGTATGTACATCGTCGTGCAGGAAAATCTGAAAAGATTAATATTCTGTGAGACAGTGAGGTGTTGGTAGAAATTGAGCAGAGTAGATATAAGTCAGGATATTCAAGTCGGAACAGAAATTTCGGTGAAAAAATAGTAATACCACATTTCCAAGGCAAAATCAAATAATGATTTATATTTATTAAAAAAGCACGATGTTTATAACAATATATATGTAGTAATGATAGGATATTATAATTTTGTTCAATAAAAGATACTATTTATTACGGTGAACAAAACAAGAGATATTAGAGATTAAGAGATAAATTAACAAACAAGAGAAATACAATTGACGCACGCCACGTTCGACTTGTCGTCTCCACCGTTACTTATCGACTGCCTTCGCTGCGTTCTTTACAGATCGTCTTTTCTTTCATTCCTCCTCTCTCTCACACACTCTACGATTCGTTTTTCTCGAGACCTTTGTCAGGCCGCTCGCTTACGCCGAAAACTGCCCGCCACTCCGGCTCGCTCATCGAGTGTTTGTCTTTCGCGCGCCGCTATATAATCAAACAGTCAGAACGCGGCGTCACATACAATGTGACTTAAAACCTATTCCACACTCGGCCATTCTGCTAGTCTTCGGTCTCCGAAGACGAAACTATTGTTTCTAATTGTTTATACAGTTTCATATAATCAACCGTCGTGTTCGTCACTCTAGGTCCTTCACCATCCCCCAAGCGCATTACACTATACTGTAGAAGATATTTTAAAAGGTTGCAAATATTTCTACTTTTATTTTATAGCGTTATTTTTACAAGTTTTAGTGATCTTTTCAATTTCTTTTCCGATCTATGGCTTTTCTCGGACTGCCGAGCCAAGGGTTTTTCCTCAAGGCCTGCAGTCATTTTCCCCTTCTTTTTACCCACTCGACGTCTGGCCCAATCCTTCGTTAACGTCGCAGGTCGCGACGTTGCCAAACGTATCCTCTGGGTAGATATTTATTTTCCACATTCGGCCATACTGACATATGTGGATCGTCCTCGGTCCACTTTGTTTTCCTTTTTAGATTAACGTATCTGAATCCTAATAAAAGGAAGAGGTGTAAGATGTAAGGTAACGATGAGGAGTAAATCTGTAAAATGTAGGAAGGTTTCTTTTGAGTTTCTTTGCAAGATTTCCACATCACCGATGAAGTGATCAGTTTCATCGAGGAAAAAAAAATCGAACCGAGAACCTCCTAGAGGGATGGTAAACAGGATAGGGTACGTGAGGCCACCCCCACCGGGCTTCGTTACCGCAAGAGCTCCTTTGAACACGTCTGAACCAGGACTACTCCGCCGAAGACCCGTTACCGCGAAGGTTTTCTCAGGTCAAAACGTTGAGGCAACTTCTCCTAGTAACCTGTTACCATGAAAGTCCCGCATACGTCTATCACGGCGACTTCACCAGGAACTAATCCGGACGAAGTTCCTCGGATAAAGGGAATTAAAACAGCCTTGGCAAAATATCATTTGCCACCGACTTCCAAATCCAGCCTTGTCGGACTTTATCCAAGGTCGGCCAATAATCCAAGTCCCAATGGAATTCATCCAAAGCCGACTAATAAACAAATCCTCATCGGAATTCATCCGAAGCCAATTTATAATCCAAGTCCCAATGGAATTCATCCAAAGCCGACTAATAAACAAATCCTCATCGGAATTCATCCGAAGCCAATTTATAATCCAAGTCCCAATGGAATTCATCCAAAGCCGACTAATAAACAAATCCCATCGGAATTCATCCAAAACGACTAATAATTAAGTTCCATCGGAATTCATCCGAAACCAATTTACAATCAAGTCCCATCTAATCGGATATAACCCTATAAAATTAGAATTAATCTAAAAAGAAAAGGCGCTTACGTTATTCATGTGCATCAAACGTAACCCATTGTTTGATACTGTCAACGGCAACAATGGTCCGTTGTCCCAGCGATTTCTTCATATCTCTCATATCCTGTACTACATAGCGGTCGTTCGGCAGCACCGAAGTAACCTTGAACGGACCCTTAAACTTCGGGGCTAGTTTCCTGCTTTGACCCGTTGCAACTGGATTCGCAGCGACCATTACAACGTCCCCAACACTATAGCTGGGCGGCTTAAACCTCCGAGCATCAAATTTTGCTTTATCGGTCGCCTGACTATTATCAATACGACGCTTAGCATCCAAGCGAATTTGTTTAAGATCTAAACTATCCAGTGTGGCTTGTATTTCGTGAATTAAAAATGCATCGGCGGAAGTACGTGGTTGATATCCATATAAAAGTTCTGCAGGACTCCTTTGAGTGGTGCGATGGACAGTACAATTCAACCCACTTTGTACCCTTTTTACATTTTTGTCCCATTCATTTTCTGGCGTACCTGCACAGGTAGCCGCAAGAGAACCCAAAATCGTACGGTTCATTCGCTCACATTGCCCGTTTGCTCTGGGCGTTGCTACTGCATTGATAACGTGTTTAATATTGTACTCCGCACAAAAGGCGGAAAATATCTGAGCTGTAAAAGCAGTGCCTCGGTCCGTAATAATGCGAGTGGGTACTCCGAACACAGCGATCAGCTGATCGAGGGCCTTTATGACCCACTTAGCCTTCGTATCGCGCACGGGCTCGATAATACAAAACTTCGTAAATCCATCGACAATTACTAAGATTTGGGTATTCTTATGTTTACTGTAGATAAATGGTCCCAAATGATCCAAATGCAGCGTGTGAAAAGGAATGACAACTTTCTCAATGGGGTGTAATAAACCTGGTTTACGACCGGAACTGTTTTTATAATAAAGACAATTCAAACATGCCTTGACATATTTGGAGACAAATTTCCTCATACTCTTGAACCAATAATTTTCTTGGATTTTAGATAAAGTTTTGTCGAGTGAAAAATGTCCTAAGTCATCATGACACATTTTTACTACATTCCACCTCGAAACACGCGGAACAAGCCATCTATTTCCTAATTCAGTTCTTCGAAAAACTACACCGCCTTTCAGACTATACTTATCAAAATATTGTTTAGTGTTCGGTTGAACATCCCCAGATTCTAATATCTTGCGTATGACAGAAATTTCATCATCTTGTAATTGTACGGCACGTATCCACTCTACGTTAGTTATATCTACTAAAAGGCATTCTACCGGATTCCGACTTAGATAATCGACGTGAGACATTTGTTTACCAGGTCGATATACTATCGTAAATTCAAAATCTTGCATGTACATCCACCATCTGGCTACTCGAGGTACAATATCTTTTTTTTCTGCAGTCGCACGTACAGCACTACAATCTGTGACAATACTAAACTTAATTCCGAGTAAATAAACGCGAAATACTTTTAACGCCGTAACTACTGCGAGAGTTTCTAAATCGTAGGAATGGTACTTTTGTTCTTCAACGGTCGTCTTTCGACTATAGTATGCTATTGCCTTCTTTGTACCATCCACTTCCTGTAAAAGCATAGCTCCTATCCCTATTGAACTGGCATCTGTATGCACTTCGGTTGGACGGTTGGGGTCATAAATCGTGAGGACCGGGCGACCGGCGAGTATCTGTTTTATTTCGTTAACAGCACTCGAATGTCGTGGGTCCCATACCCATTGCACGTTAGAACGTAATAAATTAGTCAAAGGTAACACGATTTTAGCATAGTTTCTAATAAATCTTCGAAAATAACCTGTCAAACCTAAAAATTGACGGACTTGGGTTACATTGGTCGGTTCGCACGTGTTCAATACGGCATTCGTTTTTATAATACCTGGTTTTACACCTTCTTCTGAAATTTCTCGACCTAAATAGTCAATCTTTTGTTGGAAAAAGTGGCATTTACTTAAATTTAGTGTAAAATTATGTTTCATTAATGCCTTCAAAACTGTAACTAAATTATCGAAACCTTCTTCCAAATTGTTAGACGGTATGAGAATATCATCCATGTAAATCAACGCTATACTGAATCGTAATTCACCGAGTGCTTTATTAATGGCTCTTTGAAAAACAGACGGTGCATTGGCCAACCCAAACGGCATGCGTAAAAATTCATATTGACCATCGGGTATAATAAAGGCTGTTTTCTCTATAGAGTCTGGATGCATAGGAATCTGATAAAACCCCGATGTTAAGTCGAGCGATGTGAAAAATGATTTTCCTCCTAATCTATCAATTTGATCATCGATCAAGGGAAGTGGATATTTGTCACGTTTTGTGACTTTATTTAAATCTCGAAAATCTACACACAAGCGTACTCCCCCGTCTTTTTTCGGGACTGGTAAACCCGGACTCGCATAGGGAGAGTTACTTTCACGAATAATGTTATTGCTCTCTAAATCTGCGATAATTTTTTTAACACTTTCGCGTTCCGAGTAGGACATACGATAAGGTCTGCGTTGGATCGGTTTTTCGGACAACAACTCGATTTTCATTTCCGTGACATTAGTTTTACCTAGTTCCGCCGTTTTTAATGATATGCATTTCCTATGTTCGTTAAGAATATGTAATAAACGATTTTTATGTTCTCCTGATAATTGCAAACAGTTTATGTTATCGGAAGTAATTGGATCAGTATATTTTCCTTCGGCTTGTATACTCAGCGTTCGTAACGGGTCCTTCTTTGGACTTTCACGCAATATTCGAATTCCAGATGCGTCGACTATTGCCGATATTCCGGGTGTTTTAATAATATCGCGACCTATCAAAACCTTCTATATAAGTTGATCATCACTGACTATTAAGATTTTTATAAATGTTGTAATTCCATCTAATTCTAATTCTACTTGTGAGGATCCTTTGGGTATTACTTGTACCTGATTAAAAGCAGTTAGAATCGAGTTTGAAAAATTAAAGTTTAATTTCAACAAGCGCGCTTCACTTTCGCGAATCAATGAACAATCACTTCCCAAATCTACTATACATTCTACTTCTATTCCATTTATTCGACATAGCTTATGCATTGTATGATTTTGACTCCCCTCAACCCCAAGGACCTCACATTCCGATAGTTTTGTCGTTTGATCACCGACGGTTAGTCATGAATCCTTCTTATAGTTAGACTTTCCTTTTTTAATAAAACATTTATCTTCGGTATGTCCTATCTTGGAACAAAAACTACATTTCGGTTTATCACTTTGTTTATAAACCGTTTCTTTTACGTTGTTTTGTGGATCTTCCGTTTTTAACTTAGGGCAATCGCGTTTAAAATGTTTAGTGTCACCACAGTTATAACACCCCGAGCCAGATGGGATAGAATGCAATTTATCCTTATCATTCGTCATTATGCGTTGTTGAAATCGTTTTACGTCTTTAATTTTTGTCACGAATTCCGGAGAAGGAAATATGCTTAAACAAGAATTTAATTCTGCAATAGTTTTGCACCTTGCAGCCAAAATCGTAGTACGCGTACTATTGTCAATAATACCTTGAGTAACAAAATCTACCAACTTAATTTCGGGGATTTCCAACTTTAATTTATTTATTTTGCCCAATTTCTTCAACGCATAGGTTTGAAGATTTTCACCCGGCTGACATTTATAGTTAGCAGCTTCTTCAAATAACCTGCCAAAGCTCGTATCGCCCGGAAATTGCTTTATAATTTTCCCCGACAAAACTTCCCATGAGGAATATGTGTCCTGTAGTTCATCATACCACAATCTCGCGTTTCCCCGTAATTTACAGACTGCTAGATATGTTGTGACTCTATCGTCCCAACCATATATCGTAGCACTAACATTTATCTTGTCTACCCATTCACACGCTGTCAAACCTCCTTTCGAAGGATCAAATTCAGGTAGAAACTTTTCATTAATAAAATGCGTATTGTTACGATTATTCGAGCCCGCTGACACGATACCTGTTATTGCATCCGCTAATTTTGCGAAGTCGGACGATTGACTGCTTTGACTAATCGGGCTCCGACTACGACGACTCGATCTCCTATCGTGTCTCACAGAGGATCTGGTCCTTGAACGGGATCGGCGACTTCTCCGTGATTCCCTTCTTTCACGAGATCGGTGTCTACCACTCTTCTTGCGTTTATCACCACTCATATTGTTTCTTTAAATTTAAACTGTACAAAGTAAACTCCAAGACGTGATAAGATAAAAGAGAAGAGAGAAAAAAAAAAAAAGATTTTGCACGTCTATCCCACTTCTGATCTGTAGAAGATATTTTAAAAGGTTGCAAATATTTCTACTTTTATTTTATAGCGTTATTTTTACAAGTTTTAGTGATCTTTTCAATTTCTTTTCCGATCTATGGCTTTTCTCGGACTGCCGAGCCAAGGGTTTTTCCTCAAGGCCTGCAGTCATTTTCCCCTTCTTTTTACCCACTCGACGTCTGGCCCAATCCTTCGTTAACGTCGCAGGTCGCGACGTTGCCAAACGTATCCTCTGGGTAGATATTTATTTTCCACAATACCGATTGTTTCTTTTCACTTTCGTCACTTGGTACGGACCCAAATACTTAGGCTTTAATTTAGCCCCCGTACGAAACTGTGTGCACTTGATAAACACCAAATCACCAACATGATAGTCCTTGGCTTCCTTGCATCTTCCGTCGTGCTGTCGCCTGTTCTCTTCTTGCGTCTGCAGCAGCTGTTTTTTGGCCATCGTCCGCAACTCGTCTCGAACTTCATTAAATTGCTGGACGGCTTCTTGCCCGATCAACGAAAGTATCTCCGAATCTTCACGCTGCTTCATTCGAACTCCGAACAGCACCTCGAAAGGTGACCTGCCCACGCTGCGTTGATAGGTGCTATTCAAGCACCGCTGCACCCTCCCGACTTGTTTATACCACCGTGATGGATCTGCCATAGATAGTTTTGTCAGGACGGGAATGATCGTTCGTATCATACGTTCAGCCTGACCATTTCCTCGTGGTACGCCCGTCGTGGTTAAGACGCATTCAACATTTTCGTCCGAGCAATATTTTTGGAATTCCTCCGAAGTAAAGGCCGAGCCACGGTCGCAAATTACTCGTTCAGGATTTCCAAAATTCCTTTGTTGGTCTTCCAATTTCTGGATCACTTCCCTCACTCCCGTAGTTTTGGTTGGATACAGCCAAATAAATTTGGAAAACCCGTCCACTATTACCAGGATGTACTTATATAATTTTCCCGTAGCAGTCATCGGTCCCACATGGTCGACGTGATAGGTGGATAACGGCACATCGCCCTTCGGTATTGGCGTAAGATACCCCTCCTTTTTCCCTCGTTTCTTCTCTGCCAAAATACATGGAACGCAACAAGAGATGAAGTCTTTCAATTTATATTCGAGCTGAGGGATATAATATTGCCGCTGAATTTCTTCTAACATCTTCTTGATTCCGAAATGTCCGTTGTCGTGAGCGGCTTTGATTATACTCAGTTGCATACATTTCGGTACTACGATGAGCGCCTTATCGCCACAATGTTTCATTAGAACGTCGTTCTCGATAATATAGTCTTTATACGGTTCTTCTCCGATTACTTGTCGCAAAGCGCGTAACCTATCGTCCGTTTGCTGTTTCGCTTTAATCGCAGCTATTAACGAATCCTGTATTAACAATACCGGGTGTCTACTTAATGCGTCCGCGTGTTTTAATCTAGTACCCGACCGATGCTCAACTACAAAATCGTACTCCTCTAATAGCAATGCCCAACGTGCAATCTTCGGGGTTAAATCTTTCTTCGATAAAGTTTTCGTGAACGCGTCGCAATCGGTGACTAATCTGAATTTAACGCCAAACAGATATACCCTTAGTCTTTTGATCGCATTTATCACTGCTAGCATCTCCAACTCGTAAGAGTGGTATTTTTTTTCGGTGTCGGTTGTCTTACGACTGTAATAATATACCGGGTGGAGAGCACGCTCGTCCGCTCGCCTCTGCAGTAAAATCACTCCGTACCCTTCTTTGCTCGCATCCGTGTGTAATTCTGTAATCGCCTGTGGATCGTAAATCCTTAATACTGGTTTCGATACTAATAATTCCTTTAATTTTTTGAACGCGTACTCTTCACTAGCGCCCCAACCGAATGTTACGTTTTGTTTTGTAAGACCAGACAGTGGTCTCGCTATGCTTGCATAATCTTTTACAAATTTCCGGAAAAAACCCGTAAGCCCTAGGAAACTCTGTACTTCTTTCCGATTTTTCGGTCTAGGAAAATGCGAAACAGCTATTATTTTTCTTTCACCCGGATAAACTTGACTCTCTTCAATTTCGTGTCCTAAAAACTCGATCCGTCGCTTCAAAAACTGACATTTTCTCCAATTAACCTGTAATCCTTTTTCGGCAGCTACTGATAACGTTAGTTTTAATTTCTGAAATGCGTCCGCGTCATCTTTTCCGGGTATAATTAAATCGTCGACGTATGTTAGCACTATGTTGCTGTGTATCAAATCTTTAAACGCTTCCGCGATAAACCGTAAGAAGCTAGTGGGGCTAGTGCACAACCCGAAAGGTGTTTTATTAAATTCGAATTGTCCGTCCGGTGTTACAAATGAGGTATATTTCTTACTACTTTCCGCGACGGGTACGTGAAAGAATCCGTTTTTTAAATCCACGACCGAGAATATTTTCGCGCCTTTCAGCTGATCGATTCTGTCTTCTATAAGCGGCATCGGGAAATGATCTCTAATCACTTTTTTATTCAACCTGCGGTAGTCGACGCAAATTCGGTACGTGTTATCCTTTTTAGGAACAATTACGATGGGACTGGCCCATTCACTCACGCTTGGCCGCACGACTCCCTGCTCTAACCATTCCGCTATCTGTTCGTTTACAATTTGTTTTTCTTTCGGCGCGAGTCGACGCGGTCTCAGATTAACAGGCGCGTTTTCGGAAAGTCTTATTTCTGTTTCTACCGTCGTACAAACTTCTTTCGCGGGCCTATAATTTCGCACAAGATTTTTTAATTCGGTTTCGTACGACTGTTTAATGTCTAGTTCATCGATATCTACGCACGCGATATTCATTAGTTCGGCCACTACGCCGCTCCCACTACATTTTCCGTTTTCAATCTCACCGTACCGTTCCTGACCTCGCGTAACTCTTCCGTCGTTAAGTTGTTCTTCCTTTTGTAGCCGGGGCAGCACCTCTTTCTCTTCCTTGTTGGCACGACGTACACTCACAACTTTACCTCTGTTCATCTGTATGTCAACGTTTTTCAAAAAGTCGAGTCCGAGTATGAAATCATGTGGTATCGCACCCGACGGCACAACCAAGATTTTCAGTCTATACGAATCACCACCGACACGCACATCGTCCTCAAACGTACCGTCCACGCGTACGTATGCGTTTCTCGCACCCGTGATCTTCGTTGCATTTGCACTCAATTCTGGACTTCCTATTTCTTCGTATTTATCCTTTCGTATTAAATTGACATCACTGCCCGAATCAATCAATGCGCGGTACTCTCTGTTTCTAATTTCTACCACGTTCCACTCCCTACAGGTCGTTACACAGTTCAGCTCCGCTGTCTTCTTCTTTTCGCGTTCTTTACAATTAGTATAAATGTGTCCGAATTCATTACAACGAAAACACTTGGGTCCTTTATCCTTCTTCGAGTAATTCTTCACATCGTGTTCCGTCGATCCACACGAGTAACAATGTATCTTCTGACTGGTTTTGTTAGTCGTAAAATTTCTGCGATCCTTGGTTTTATCTCTGCTGCTTGCACTTGCAGATTGCCGTGACTTGCTTTTCATGCGATCATACACCTCCAAATTATCTTTAAGCTCCTTCAGTGTCCGGGAATGATAAAGGATTGCTTTGTTGGCCTCGTCGTCAACGATGCCACCAATGACGTAATCTATTATCGCCCGATCTTTGACTTTGCCTACTGCAGCAATTTCTTGCATCGCGTACACATATTGACGGCCTGTCTCTTCCGATCGCCGCTTCCGCTTTGTTAATCGTTCGTGTATCGTCGCACTGCTAACTTCCGATTTAAATTCTTTTTTTAACCGCTTTTTAAGGATCGTCCAAGAAGTAACACCTTTTTCAGTGGCTAAAAATTGCCTCGCAGAACCTTTCAACAACCGTTTTCCGTAAACGAACTTTTGCAATTCGTTCCAACCTAACAACTGTCCCATTTCTTCAAAATCGGTGACCCATTTCGAAATCTGTCCCTGATCGTCACCTGAGAAATGTTCCAGGCTTTCTTCCACGTCTTTCAAGGTGAACGTTGCCGTTTTTTCTATCACCTCACGCATGAGTCCAACTGGTTCATTGCCATCACTTTCATATGCGTTTTTACCGTCCTCTTCATCGTCGTCTTCATCGTCGTCTTCATCGTCGTCTTCGTCCTCATCTTCTGCTTGTGACTCCTTGTTTTGAAAATGTTGTCGCAGTCGCGATGCCAAATCCGTTTTTTTACCAATTGTCGGCAGTCCCAATTGTGCCAGCTTCTTCTTCAGTTCGGCCAACTTCATCCTGTCTATTTGTTTAAACAACAGCACTTCTTCACCTTTATCCGCAGATAACGTTTCGTCTTGTTTCTCTCCTGTCGAGCATTCAACTGATGCAGTCGATTTCACCGGCGTGTGTGTCACAGACATTTTCACAACTGATGACTATACTGAACGGTCTCACAATTTCACAACTTGACAACTTTCACAACGTTTAATCGTTCGACCGATTTTACTACGTTTTCCACATTTTTCTTTACAACTGTTCTGTCAATTTCCTCTATATCCGTGTCTCTTATCCCGGACGAGCCCCCAAATGTAGTAATGATAGGATATTATAATTTTGTTCAATAAAAGATACTATTTATTACGGTGAACAAAACAAGAGATATTAGAGATTAAGAGATAAATTAACAAACAAGAGAAATACAATTGACGCACGCCACGTTCGACTTGTCGTCTCCACCGTTACTTATCGACTGCCTTCGCTGCGTTCTTTACAGATCGTCTTTTCTTTCATTCCTCCTCTCTCTCACACACTCTACGATTCGTTTTTCTCGAGACCTTTGTCAGGCCGCTCGCTTACGCCGAAAACTGCCCGCCACCCGGCTCGCTCATCGAGTGTTTGTCTTTTTCGCGCCGCTATATAATCAAACAGTCAGAACGCGGCGTCACATACAATGTGACTTAAAACCTATTCCACATATATGTATATACATATGTATTATATTAATTACAAATATTACAAATAATATTTCATGTAATATTACATTATTGACCATATTGACCTTCCACTGTTATTACAATTCTGCTAAAAGAGCAGTCGGGGATGTACAACATTTTTTTTACTTTTTCTACAAGTACGGTTCAAATTGCACTTTTTTACTGTTACGATTCTGCTAAAAGAGCAGTCGTGAATGTACAAAAGTTTAGTGCTTCTGGTCAATACAGGACATAATATACAATTAAAATTTATAAATTCAAGGTTTTGTTATCCTTGCTTCGCGTGCTTTTAGCATGTACTCGGGTTCTCTGATTTCCATGCTTCTGCCGACCCGGCTATCTATTATTTCTGGAACCATGCAATTTTCATAGAATCGTTTTAATTGCTGTTCCATATGTTGTGCCCAAAACATGTCATCTTTGAATATCATGACATGTTTTATTCCTTTCGCTGTCCACATACAGAAAACACAGAACATTCTACCAGTAATGTGCAATTGTCCTTGCACCTGGTAATAGTATACATGGCGTGTATTGATTTGATCCATGTCTCCCCTCTTGAACATTGTATGAATGTTTCCAATTTTTTCGGTGATCGCTTCTTCGGGTGTCTTGTCTTTTGCCGAAAAGAGACACTTTATCTCAACGATACCGTCGCTTCCGATTAATCCGTCTGGAGAAGCGCCTAAGTATGGTATATCTTTGTCGATGAACAAGCCGCACTTTTCTGTGGGCTGTCGCACTATTTTTTCCAATGCCTTCCGTGCAACATCTTCGTGACGACGGCCGTATTCAATGGCGGGCAGCTTCAGCGGTTGCGGATATAATATTTGTTTTACGATCCTTTTGCACAAAGTGCTTTCTCTCATTCGGCATACTTTGCCAAAGTTGGAGGCAGTTAATAATTTCCGACGTATTGACATCCACATTGGGCTTTTTTCTTGCTCAACGGTTTGCCTTTCAATGTTCTGGCGTTGCTCTTGCCATCTTTACAATTGCTCTTGATGAATTTGCAATTCTGTTTCGTATACCTCTTGCTCCTTATCGGGCTTTTCAGCGTTTTGTCCATAATCTGCGTCGGGTACGGTTCGTCTTCTTTCCTCGTATCTCTCTTTTCTTGCCGAACGCTTGTATTCCGCAGTTCTTGCAACTCTCCGTTTCCGATTTTCTTCCAATCGTTGCACAATTTCGGGTGATTCCTTGTTCATCGCTGCGCTAAGTTTGCTGAAACTTGCTTGGGTATTGTATTGCATGGCGGCGGCACCACCACCACCACCAACACCAACAGCATCACCGGCGGCGGCGGCAGCACCACCAACAGCATCACCGGCGGCGGCGGCACCACCACCAACACCACCACCACCAACAGCATCACCGGCGGCGGCGGCACCACCCCCACCGGCGGCGGCGGCGGCCGCTATAATGCACGTGAACCCCGGAAACGTAAGTGCTCTAACTGTATAGAAAAAAGTAACAACGTTGTTTGTACTTTATATCGTATTTATAGTCCAGTCAAATGGTAGTTTGAAGTTTTGAAGTGGAAAGTTCAGTTGTAATTGTTTTTAGTAGCTTACTGTATGTATTTTGGGACGCTGAACACGAATCTGAGGTCGCCCAACAAAATTTTTCTCGGCAAATATGAGAAATCGTCAAAAATGTTCAAAACTTTGATTTTTTGGGGGTTTTTGACTTATTACTTGAAAAATAAGAATTTAACGTCGAACGTGGTTCGACATAAAAATAGAGCAGAGAAAATTACTTACAATTGACGTTTTTATCATTTTTTGTGCGATATACGGTTTCCGCACAAAGGGGCGGGCAAACCGGGCAACAAAATTAACGCAATGAGAATTTACGTCAAAAATTGTGCCAACTTGAAATAAACATAACTCCGGGAAAAATGGTCATATCCGATTGATTTCTTTTTCATTTTGAAGGGTGAAGTGTATAATTTAAGATGCCATCATTAGATTTTGAATTTATCCTCTCCCCCCCCCCCCCGTCGTTCAGACAAAAGTAAGGGCAAATTACGCCTCCAAAAAATTACATACTTTGCTACATTCTACGGGATAGAGTGAATTTTTCTCGTGACTATCATCGATTTTTGTTCGCCATGTTACGGCTTATGAAGGTTACCTCTGCATTTTTGTGCTGATATTGGCGGTAATGGAATGCACAAAAATGCACAGATAACCTTTATAAGCCATAACTTGGTGAAAAAAAATCGTACGGACTTCATTTTTGTTTTAATTTGCAGAGAAAAGTCCATATTTTACGACGATTGCGACAATTCGAAAAAGACATAATAAAATTAATTAATATAAAAAAATGTAATTCATAAATTGATATTAAATATATTTATATAATTTTACAGATGAATGCAAGGCAATTTCGCCGTTTAGCGAGAATGAAGGGATTTCGCGTACTTCGGTGGAGCGCAGGAAGAAACACCGAAACGGCCCGCGGTGGTGGTCGCGGTGGTGGTCGCGGTGTTGGCCGCGGTGTTGGCCGTGGTGGTGGTCGCGGTGTTGTCCCCGGTTGGGGCCGCGGTTGGAGCCGCGGTGGTGGCCGTGGTTGGGGCCGCGGTGGTGGCCGCAGAGGTGGCCGCAGAGGTGGCCGCAGAGGTGGCCGCAGAGGAGGTCACCCAAATTATATAGTTATTAATCAATATTAGTTTGTAATTTAATTTAAGTTTTAATTTTATTAATTTAAGTCTTTATATTAGTTTTTATTAGTTATACAGGGTGCGGACTGCCACATTTCAAAGAATCATTGACGCGTAATCCGACCGAGTAGAGAGGAGTGATTTATCTGATTAGGTTGGGTGGCTGATAAGGTTTTTAGTCGTCGCAATGCCGTGGTCGAGTAAACAACGTGGTTCCGTTATCGAAGCACTTTTCAAAAAGGAACCACGTTGTTCACTCGACAACGGCATTGCGACGACTAAAAACCTCATTAGCCACCCAACCTAATGAGATAAATCACTCCTCTCTACTCGGTCGGATTACGCGTCAATGATTCTTTGAAATGTCGCAGTCCGCACCCTGTATCATTACTTTTACTTTTAGTATTAAGCAAATAAATTTATTATATAACATATATAATAATGTGTAAAAAATGCTCTATAACTCCAGCCTGCCCATCTCCATCCAACCTGGCTTGCGAGATTCATTTCCAGCTTTCACAGGCCAGTGAAATTAGCATTTTACTTTGGAGAAAAAAGTACCGACTTCAATTTTTTCATACACCTTTATAACGTCGTTATAAACAGTGTGTCGAAAGTCCTTATCGATATCATGTTCGCTTAAAAGTTTTCGAGGTATAAACCCTATAGACTGTTTGGCAGTGGATATATCTGAGGAAAACAATTTGTATGATGAAAATGAACAAGAGGAAGATGAAGAAATAGTAGATTTGCTATTGTAAGAACAGAAACCAAAAGACTAAATTACTGACTAATAATTAAATTCATAATTAAATGCTTTGCATGTTTGAAAATTATCAACTACGTGGACCAGGTCTACTGGGAAACCATGGAAAATGAAAGCTACCGTATTTTCTTATTCAATGGTGGTGTGGAATTCTACGACTCTTATCTTTCGTTTAAGACCTTCTGTACAGCGAAATGTTGTTTTACTTAGGAGAAAGTAGAAAACTACGAAACGGGTATTTTTCAGCATGTTTCTATTGCCCGTCCTAAAAACATGGGTCACCCCAGGGACCCCGTTTAAAAACATTCGACCCGCTATTGATTCCCCTTAACAGTGGATATTGCTTGAGACTTCTCTGTGTATTGTCTTCCGTGAATAGTAATATTAAGCTTCAAACTCGGATTCAAATATCCCGCATTGCTGTCGCCATATTGGAAATTGTAGTTCCGAAAACGGCCCTACCCTGTGGGTGGCGCGTAAAATAATGTCGTCGGTGCTACAAGAGGGGAGATGACCACCCCTGGGTGTCCTTCCTGCCTCTCGGCCACTCTCGACGTTCCCCAAACGTGGCGACCAGTCAAGGGTACTTGAGCTATTCCCAGGGGATGGACAGTCCCCTCTTGTAGGACCGACGACACTCGCCATATACGCCATCTGCATAGTCGGCAGGGTGGCGTTAAATCCAAAATGGCGGAACGAAGCGGGATACCCATGCATACACACACACACACATTGTTACCGAATCATGTATTTGATCGAATGAAAGGCATCCTATGAAAAAGGCAGGGCAAAGAACTGAACGGGTTTTAACTATCACACAAAACACATGTTGTACTTTTAAAAAATCCTTTTTTTGTTTATTTGCTGGTAGCTTTTATAATAGCAATATTATCTGTACGTTACTTTACTATAATACAATGTAACTTGCATTAAACCATATACGCTACACATACGATATAGCCAGCATACTCTTAGTTTTCTTCAAATTGATCATGAAGGCCTTACAAATTCTTCGTGTTGTCTCACAACCAGATTATCCAGTTTTTACAGTTAATGTCACTTTCTCCTTCTTGCCAAGAGCATCTGAGATATCCACTTACAAAGACTTGTCATATCAATGTACATTATCAGCATGAACTGCCTGTTAATAACAAGTTATCATAGGATATAGTCACTGTGTAAAAACTCCAGGTTGAAATAATGAATTTGAACAAATCATCAGGACAATCTGTTAGTGCATTTTGTTCAGAATTTAATTGCAATTGTAAAAAGATAAAATAAATACCTTTTTCTCTCGGAAATTTGTGCGACAGAATTGAACTCCCTGATGGGCATTCAAGCACACAAGTCGTCACGGTAATAATATTAACAACATTAATCATTCATACTTCGATCTCGGATTTCTGTATCACGTGTTTCTAATATATATTTATAGTGTTTCTAATACATATTCTAATATATGTAGGAAAGGATTTATTCCGGGATCAATTTAATGAAGAGTTTAGTTTAATATTAAATAAGGTTGGCTTGCGAACATCTATATGCGACTTTCTGGTTACGAGAATACAACTTTTCCGTTCTTTCCGTCAAGGGCCACACTCAACGACTGTCAACGACTGTTACCAACCGATCTCACGCTCGCGTCCCGATTCTCATTTTTTAAAACGTTTTCGTCGTCTTGACGACGGCCGGACCACACACATAACCCACACGTTCACACTTGTTCACACTTACGTCCTTGATCTCCGTCGTTTTCAAAACGGCTAGATCACGCATTATCCATACATTCACACCTGCATACACTCACACCTGCACCGCACCACTTTCACGATACACTCCACTTCTACATATATATTTATATACTTACTTGTGATTATGTAGCAGTAAAAATTAATCTCACTCGCAATCCTCGCAATCAACAACCAACACTATATAACCTCTATAACGACGCTGGCAACAGTAGAAAATGACGGTCAAAAATCCCGCTTGGCTTGGCTTGGCGTAGAGTGCGCAGCCGCAATGTGACGTCACGCGGGGCACTTGCACGCCATCTGATTTGTCGGCTGGGTGTAAACCAGGCCTGGCAAACGGTGGGAAAATGCACTCTCCTCACGCGATTTTTTTACCCCCACCCGTCAGCTTTTAGCCCTACGTCGCACAGTGGGACCAAATGCGATTCTAGCCGGGCAAAATTATTTTTTTCTCTTAATCAACTTTTTAGGACGTAATTAATGTTTACAAATATTTTTCAAATAGTATTTACTAATAATATGTGCAAGACGAACAATTTTTGTTGAAATATTTATATTTTATTGGTATTAAAACCATATTATGCGTATATTTTATATTTTTAAATAAATTTTAAATAATATTACGGTTGTGTTTATCGTTGTTTTATCCCCATCATCATCATCACCATTGCACAGTGGGACCAAATGTGATTCTAGCCGGAAAAATTTATTTTTCTCCTGGTCAACTTTTTAAGACTCAATTAATATTTAAAAGTATTTATCAAATAGTATTTACTAATAACATGTACAAAAAATAACCATTTATATTGACATACTTATATATTATTGGTGTTAAGACACTCTATTATACGTGTGGCCGTTGGATTGTTAATCTCAAATAACTCTAGTTTAGGCCACTTATGGCAGATGAAACTAATTAGAACATGTAAATAGCATGTTTAGCAATATATTAATGTATAATTTGGACATCCCTTATGATCCTCTACGTTTCCGCAGTCCAATTAAAAGAAAGAAAAAAGCTGTTTTTTCTTTCGCAAGATATTGTTTAATTATTATTTAATAAAAGTGTTTACTTTAAATACAGTGATACCGAATCAAAGCCGATAAAATTATCTTTAAGTTGATGTATAATAACATGCAATAAATTAACAATTAATGGTTTATAATAGCGATTGAAAAACCCCATATATTTACATATTAATTAGGACGATAAGATACGACTATGTAAATATAGTTCTGTAATCGAAATAAACGATCGAACAGAACTAAAAAGTTTTTTTATGAATGGGCAAACTTATAAATAAGAGATATTTATGTTTCCCATCTAGTTTGGTGATAGTTGATTTTTGCCTTATTGTCCAGGTAGAATCGCGTTTGGTCCCACTGTGCGTCGTACGCACGCCGTGCGAACGTAAAGAAGGACAGCGCTACACCATACAGTTTTTTCATCAATCGTTTCGGTAATACGATCCAGTAAAAAAACAAAACAGCGCTATCGCAGAGTCGAACACCGGAGACGTGGTGTGAGTAAAGCCACGAGGAGAGGGTAATGACGTGCTGTGCGGCGAGTTGCGAATTTACTCAAAGAGCAGGGGTTTGCCAGGCCTGGTGTAAACGGAGTTTGAAACGTCGTCGTTTTCAGGTCCGCTGTCCACCCCCTGGCTATTCCGTAGCTCGAGGAAAACAACCCCCTTAAGAATACAATGCCCCTTTGATTTTAGACTTCTCGAACAGTTTATTACTACTTTCTAAAAGGGACCTTACAAAAGTACAGGATGTCTGTTATATATTATATACAAGTCTGTTTGCCAGACCACCCTTGCATCTTGAGATTCCTATCCGTAAATATTCTAACAATGCGATGCAGCGCACCCGCTCTTTATACAAATAGCATTCTTTAATGGTAATAACTCTTTATAGTAACATTCCTTAAATCTATTATGTGGAGAACATTTCATTTAGACGAACGAATGACCATTCTACTCCGCGTAGACTAATTTATCGTCCCATTACTACGATATTCGGTTTCCGCGAGTTCAATAATGCCGCGCTGGCTGATTAATTCACGTATGATCCGATTAAAATGTGGGCGCTGCAATCGGAGACGATCGCGATCGTCATAACTGCGACCTTTGCAGTAACTGTCAAAATTTTAACAATTCATAAATATCAAAACAATCTTGCTAGTATTTCTGAAGGTTGTTATGTGCTTATTTTGTTAAACTGCTGAATCGAACAGGAACACACAAAAATTTCCTTTTAACCGTACTCGTGATATTATATATATTATATATATATTGGTATTAAAATGACATCGAAAACTGGAATTACTTTAGAACATTTTTACATATTTAATGGCACCTACGCTAAAAAAGAAGGGGAGGTAAGTACAATTAGTATATGTCTAATTTACGTGCCGAAATTTAATATGCTGTGCATGCATGTTGTATGCGTAAAGTATAATGTTTGATGCATTATGGGGGTCAAGGCAAAAGAATGTCAAGCATGATTTATGGGTAAATCTTACTTATACCTTTATCTGGTTTAAAAATGGTTGCAGAGCAGTTTATTGTATTTCTGAAAAAATGTTAAAGATGTAGCGCAGTACTTTTTTTGCCATGATTCCTTAAACTTATCTCAAAGTTATATTATACTTCGTTTTTGTAGGAAGAAAAGAAAATACTATATTATTATCCTGAGAGAGATATAGATGCTCAAATTAAAAATATAGGACTCAGCGAGGCAATTATTAAATTTGCAGAGTACGCGCACAAGTTCTACTAGTATATCTTTCTCAATGTTGTTTATATACATAATGAAATGCAGTGCTTTAATGGGCTCTTTTAGATCTTTTAACCCTGGTGAACCATGTGACTATTGTCACACTCATAAAACACGTCAAATATATTATCAGCCAGAACCAAATTTCTGGATGGTAATGGTAAGTTAAATGGCAATTACAGAATTAGATTATCTTTGAAATTTATTAAATCACAGTTGTAATGTCAAATACATAATCTAATTACTGAAAGGTGCTGTTTTGCAGATTGTTGGCATACCATATGTATGTAAAGAAAAAGATAGCAATAGATACATAGAATATCAACATGATGAAGTATCTAGCAGTGTTTGTCAAGCTATATTAAAGCAAACATACGTCATGTTCAGATTATTTATGGGATCATTTGAAACAATCATCAATGAACCTGATTGTGGTTCCATAACACTACTCAAGCATAAGCTCGAACATTTTTATTCAAGGGTAATTTTGTATTATTAAAACAACATATTAATTACTTAAATTTTACAAATACAATATCGTATATTAGCATATGCCTTCCAGTACTTGTTATCAGTCAAATTGAATAGTTGCGATATATTGGATGTTTTTCAAGGCCTACAATTTTTACCTCTTGATAAGACAACATTTCTGCGTGTCCAATGTTTTATGAATCTTGTAGAAGCCATGTTCTCCCAAGTGAAATACACTGCATTCCTTTATAACGATCAGGTCGTATGGTTTGTAATACTATGATATATTTGATATATTAATTTGTTTAGAACTTTGATAGGAAGCAATTAATAGTGTGCTTCCTTCACTTAGGACTGGTTTAGAGCCTGAAGACATGCAAGTAGTTTATAATTATCTCGTAAGCACACTTTTGCCAGCACATCTTGAGAAAGAATTACATGGTGGTTCGATGCCTAGGAATTCTCCTTCACCATTTACAAGTTCACATTATGGAAAGTTAGTAAAGTTAGTCATTCAGTTTCTTGTGCAGCATATAAATCCAACTTATATACCATTTACAGATTTGTGACTGGACCAGCCAGCATCAATGATCAAAGTTTAATTGGGAAATCTCCAAAAGTTTTTATAAATTATCATATGAAACCTGTTTCTTTATATTTGGTAGTATATCGTGCATTAAGTGCTACAATCTGCCTTTTTGTTGATAGTAAGTGATTATCCAAGGAATTAAATATTTCACATTTTGTGAGAATCAAATAAAGCAGGTACTCATTTTGCAGGTAAAACCAGTTTACTGATGGATTTCTTTAAAAGTTTAGATGGCTTTTTAGGCCCGCAATTGACCACACTTGTTAGCTCAGTAGCAGAACAATGTACTAAAAGTGTAATAGCCATGCCAGAATCTTGTACAAAGTACTTGTACTTCAATAAACTTAATCTGGTATATAGGAGTACTATGCATTTGGATAACAGACGGTGTTCTAATGTACTTACAACACCAGAAGTTTTGAGGATTATCACTGATATGTATAACGACACCAATAAGTGCGTATGTCATGCAATATTCTTTTATTACACCAAAATTTATATATCGTTTGTGACCATAATAAATCTTGGTGTCTCAGGTTGAACGAAACAGGCGAAATAATTATAAAAACTATGAGTGACAATTGGGTTATTGGGAAGTTATCCAACACAAGAAAATTTTTTGTTGTAATACCACAGAAAAGTGCCAGTATTATTGAAATTGAAGGTATGCATCTTGTTCAGTAACAGATTTTTCATTATTCATTAATTTATCATTTTAAGGAGAATCCATACACCTCAGCACTTTGCGTGGACTGTATCTCTGCGTGACCACTGCGTGACCAAAGCGTTCCATGAATGGGAGCTTCTAGTCCAATGTAAGAGCTGACTACATAAAAAAGGAAATTATAAGGTACAAGCAATCTTCATACCTCAAGTGTCAAAGATATTAAATTTCACAAGGAAAAAAATGAAAAGATACAGCAATCAAGAGACAAGATCTTATCTCGGGCCAAGTACAAGTACGCGAGACTAGACCTTGTATATTTTCCGGAAAGAATGGGGGTTTTCGAGGTGGTCAAACCGCATTAAAAAATTAATTTTTTAAAAATAATTGTTACGGAAATATTAAATATTTGTTGCAAGAAACACGAATGATTGTTGGCCGACTGTCTTCTGGAAGAGAAAGAGTCGGCAAACTGCAACAAAGCGGCACAAAATTTTAAGAAACAAAAATAAGGTGAAAGCTTAATAATTATTCGTAGTAATTGTTTAACCTTTCACAAAGCTATGTACGATATAGCACACAAAAAACGGAAAACAATATTGTGCCAGACTGTGATAATATTAGCGTGATATGATAAACGATAACACAGCTTGCATTTCGTGTCCAAGGATGTCGAGCATTGCTATAGGGCTACGCTTATTTCGTAAAAATACACGCATCAGACAACATCCAAGCGTGCAGACAATTTTTCCTCTTGCAGCTACGGCGCTGGCACGTTCGAATCCAGAGCAGAAGGAGCCCAACTGCGTCGCTTGGCACTCGAACGATTAATAGTATTATAACCTAAGTAGCAGCGTGTTCAAGCATCAGTCTGCCCCGATGTTATTTTCCGGTTTAAGTCTGCCATTTTGCACACAGCTTCGTGAAAGGTTAAACAATTGCTATTAATAATTGTTAAGCTTTTACCATATTATTTTATTCTCTTAAAATGTTCAGGGGACAGTTTGCCAATAACCATTCCTGTTTCGTAACAACAAATTCTTAATATTTTTGCAACTTTTATCCTTGTACCTCAGAGACGGCTAACTGGTACTCAAACGAGCAGCTGAGAGGAAGGCAGCTCGGTTTGGCTACAATCTCCAACGACACTCCCGCGTTTGTTTGCGCGAATCTTTCTGTCTCTCGTAGTTCCACAACGCGCCTTGTCTAAAACAAACGAACGCGGTTGTCCACTACGGTACGCGGTAGAGTGCTGCCCTTTTCTTCATTAGTCCGCGTGCCCCGGAGAGAGTAGTAGTGGGGGGAGCGACAGCGACGGGGTCGGGTGCAGTTACACTCTGTTAGTCGCCTCTGTTGTACCTTATAATTTTCTTTCCATGTGAAATTTTACATCTTTGACTGTCCGCTGCCACCTTAATCTGCCTAACTGCGCAGGCAGATTGATCAACTGGTGTTTGACTACACTACTGGACCCACTTCAGTTATAAAGATTTCTTGTACCTTACAATTTTCATTTTTATGTAGCCAGTTCTCTGTCTATCGTGACGTGCTTACATATTACAACAAAAAAGAATCCATTTTTTGTCAAATCTTTCATCTATGCTACCAGGGTTGCCAGGTTTCCAAAATCCCAGGTCGAGACAGTAACCAACTCGAACGATACAAAAATTTAAGGATTTTACAAAAATGTTATGAAAAAATACACCACAGTAATGAAATTATAATAATCACGGTCGATTTCATGCCAAATCGCACATTCAAACACTTTTTCTTTGATTTGTCCGAGACTATTCGGGATCCCAAGCTGTTCTTTTGCAAACTGTTCGCGTTCAAATGTGCTCCGAGGCTATCATTTTTTCATAACTTTTGGTGCTCTCTTTGATAGTCATATTAACGATTATCTTTTATTATTGTGAATTATTAGTTGAAAAATAAGCTTTGTCAACTGGGGTCAAAATTGTCGATAAACTATAGTCTCTTCGTAATCTAACTTAAAATAGGACAACATTCTACGGCAAACGGATCTACGGCTAGAAATGTTTAAAGAAAAGGGGTGCCCATCTTTTACAAGTCTCGTAACTCTTCGAAAGTCGGAATAAACAATTTGTTTAATTCGGGTAACTCATCTCACTTATCTCTACAATAGGGCGACTAACAGAGTGCTAGTGCACCGTCCGCCGCCTCTTTTGCTTCCTCCACTACTACTCTCTCTCTGGTGCACGCAGCCCAACGAAGAAAAAGACAGCGTTCTATCGCGTATCGTAGAGGACAGACGCGTTCGTTTGCTTTTAGACAAGGCGCGTGCTGAAATGGTGAGAGACAGAAAGAGCGGTGCTGGTCTTACGGGCGTTGGAAACCTATTGTTTGGAAGGGTTTACGCCGTCGGTTGTGTAGGTCATAAGTTTTGACTGATTTCGATGAACAATAGCTCGATTAAAGGATGAACGATGAAGGATGATCCATGCAACTGAGTGAACCCGAATTTTGATAAAACCTTCTATTTATGAAAAACAGCGATCCAAAAAATTCCTGAAGTTTAAGACAACTTACGCATGGAAAGAAACCTTTTATCAAATACGAGTTCATTCAGCCGCATGGACCATCCTTCATATTTGAAACAGGTCATTGTTTATTAAAATCGCTCAACGATTACGATTTGTACAACCGACGAGGTAATGCGTGTTTCAGCCCATTTTTCTGAAAAATTCGCTAAAATTTGCCTCGTTGGGGGGGGGGGGGGGGGCTTGCGAAACATAAAAGCAATGGGGCGGGGGGACATTATTTCCTGCATGCCCCTGTGGTTCGCATATTGTCTGCCCGCTTATTGCTACCCGTCACTGCAGTTACTCATGGTTCGCGCTAGAGGTACCCAACAGCCTTAATGGAAATCAACAGTACCCAATGTTTTTATCCGGCTTTTCGAGAAATACATTTTGTGATGGCAGAAGCGAGGAAAATGCTGGAAAATAAGCGTTTCGTAGTCAAAACTTCAGCTCTAAATAAACCAACACTCCGCTCTGCAAAAGTCTCAAATGAGAGATAAATGTCATAAAAAGTCACCGCCACGACCCAATCCAGAGATCTATCACTCTATAATAACGCAATTTCACTTCTAACTTTAACCTGTCACTTTTGCGATCACGACGGAATTTTTTAGTGACCGCCCATCGGGTAAACGTCACACAATTTTGAGCAATTTCTTCGGTTCTGGACATTGCCCGGTTGAAATCGCAGTGGCCGTGACTTCTTATAACTATTATCTTTCTTTTGAGACATCCAGAGCGAGATGTTTTATTTAGAGCTGAAGGTTTGACTACGATTTGGTACGCATTCACTACGTCTGTCTCACTTTTTCTTACACGTGACATATTCGCGCGTATCACACAGTACACACCACGATGCACCAATAGACTAGTTAGGATTGGGTGTTCTCACATACGTTACTAAAACATTTGCAATACGGTGTTTGTTACGCGCGAATGTTTCACGCCTGTACCAACGTGCAACATACGATGCATTACGTGGCAGACACGGCACGGAAAGTCAAAAAAGTTCGAGTTGACTTACTCGCAAGAGTTTAGAATGGATCAGAGTTGTGTGATTTTCCGCTGCAACTGTACACACTTATACATTGACCGTACGCCTCTCCAACTTACACGCACACCAGCTCATGCTTGTGCGTGATATCCGTAGTGGGTGAAGGAGCTTCGGTCTTCTGCCGCTGAAATCGAGGGGCGCTAAGCGCATCAAGAATATTCTCCAAAACTTTTTACAAAAATGGGCAAAAACACGCGTGAGCTTGTCGGTTGTACAGGTCATAATTGTTGACCGGTTATGATAAGCAATGGCTCGTTTGAAAGATGAAGGTTGATCCATGCGGCTGAGTGAACCCGAATTTTGATAAAAGGTTTCTTTTGATAAAAGTTTTCCCTTGCGTAAAATTGCCTGGAACTTCAGCAATTTTTTGCATCGCTATTTTTCATAAACAAAAGGTTTTATCAAAATTTGGCTTCACTCAGCCGCATGGATCATCCTTCATCTTTCAAACGAGCCATTGTTCACAACAATCTGTCAACAATTACGACCTGCACAATCGACGGCGTAAATCCTTGGAAAAAGGATAGGTATACAACGCCTTAAGGGCGACCTACACGTACAGTTTTTACGTCAGTCTTGCATGCCACACACACACACACTAGAAAGCCCCTTATTCCGGGTAACACAAATGGTCTGCAACCTAATGTTGCCACTTTAATGTCGGAAAGCAGACTGCAATTGCTTTTCAATAATTTCGTCATAATTAAAATTTTCCAAATTTCATAAAATGTGAACCTATATCGACTGATTTTTTATTTATATAAGTTTCAAGCAAATCTGACCAACAAATATGTAAGTACTAGAGGTGTGTAAGAACCGGATGTTCGTCGAGAGGTCGGGAGGGCGTCGGGTCGGGTTCATGAAAAGTTCGGGATTCCCGATACAATCGGGAATGATAAGGAGCAAAACCAAAGTTACGCTTTCTGCTTCTGGGAGGGTGAAAAATGTGCAGTAGGGTAAAAGTTGGTACATATTATAAACGAATAGCTGAGTGAAAAAATGATAATATTCCTCAACACCCAACTTTCCGGAAATAAAAAAAAACTGTTTATTCTCATAATTTTTATTTGAATAAAAATCTTGTTTGTACAATATACACTACCTAGTACCAAACCTTTAACCTCGTAAAATATGAGATCATAATAATCAATAGTTTTTTTTATGTAAAACATTTAATGAGCTGGAATGTTATCCCCTTTCCACTCACTGTAATAATAGGATTTAAAAATAATTTTAATACTTCATTTTATTAAGAATGAAGCATTATCTAATATAAAGTTATGAAGGACTGTTGGAGGTCGTTACGCAGGGCCGCGGCACCTGCGGTAAAAATCAGTTTCAATGTTTTTTATCGGGAATAATCATTGGTGCTCGCGACTATTACGCATACCATCGTGCGCGCATGCATCATCGAGGCACCTTTGTGAATTTTTTGAGAATTTTCGGGAATGTCCTTCATGTGTTTTTAACCTCTTGAGAATACGTAGTGCCAACACGACTCGTCATTGCGTCATCACGCAGTTATGCGGAGTATCGCGTATCTCTTAGGCGCCGCGGCCCTGCGTAACGACCTCCACCTCCCAATTCAGCGTTCTTGCTGGCAAAATCAGTAATTCCGAGGCAGTTACACTTTTTCTTCAATTACTCCGAAGTTACTGCGTGCACGGGGCTGCCTTTTTTTGCAAACTGTTCGTCTCGAAACGCGCTACAAGGATATCATTTTTTGATAATTTTCGGTGAAGGCCCAGACAGTGAAATTAACAATTATTTTTTATTTTTATGAATTTTGCGTTGAAAAATAAATTTTTTGAACTGGGTTGAAAATTCTCGTTAAACTACAATTTTTTCTGAATCAAACTTAAAAAAGCAAATTATTCTACGGCAAACCAGTCCGCGCCTACAAATGTTCGAAGAAACAATTTGTCTCCCAATTTGTGTCCCAATTTGTCAAAGTCTCATAACTCCTCGAAAGACAAAATAAAAAATAAAAAAAAATTCAGGTGGCTTGTCTCACCTCCCTCTATAACATATCTCAAAATCAGAATTTCGAAGAATTTAAGTGTGCTATTTGACGTGGAATCGACCATATGTATATATGCTGAGTTTCATATTTTTGTTTGGTATGTGTGTGTAACAATGTGTGTTATAACATCCATATTACATATATACTAAACAACAGTATGAAACTCAGCAAATCCACGCATTCTACGGACGAACAAAGTGAAAATATCATTGGGAAGAAATCGGAGGATTTTCTGATGGAGACACGATGGTGACGGACGTGCCGGTACGGACGCATGCTGGACAAATGGGAACAGCGCCATTGAAATCGTACAAAGGAATATGCTTTTACGATACCACCGGCCTACAGTACGGTTACGGATACGGATATGTGGTAATGACTTTCGAAGTACGGTGACGAGTGTCCCGATACGGACACATGCTGGACAAGTGGGAACAGTGCCATTCAAACGCTACACAGGAATATTTTTTACGATGCTTCCGGCCTTACGGAGCCGTGACGGTACGGATTTGTGTAAATAGACCTTGAAACTGCTTTTGGCAATGCGCCTATAAAAACATAAAACTTACAATATACTAATTAATACTATTGTAAGTGAAGAGACATTTTTGACTTTCCAAAGTATAGTTATCATCGTAATACCGCAAATCCCGACATTTTCGAAAACTTGTCCACATCCCGAGAAAAATTTTCATCTGAACCCGGCCCGATATATTCGGGTTCTCGCATACCTCTAATAAGTGCATATACACAAAGAACATTATAATGAAAAATCATTATCAGTTTCATTTTGAATCTTTTAAACTGAGATCGCGATCCTGAAAAATTAAACAAGCTTTGGTAAATTGGGTGCCTACATAATTTATTCTGCATATACACATTTTTTGTTATATTATATCGGAATTTGCGCAGGCAATATGGGACTCGGGAGAATCCTGCTCAAATTCGAACGCCTGGCAACCCTGTCAGTTACCAACACCGATAGTGTCCATTTAAGGATAAAGGAATGAGAATTGAAAAAATATTTAAAAATTGTGGACACTGTGGCCATTTTAGAATATCGACGGAATTCCTGTCGTTCCCTTAGCAGATAAAAATTCAGTGCAGTTTTCATATTGTTAGTGTGAAGTACGTGATCGCTTAAACAGGAAGCATCCGTGTTCGCATTAGGACTTCAGGTTTCGTGGGGATCTTGTACATACTACTAGCTTCTCTTATGCTTACTTTCGTCATTTCTGGTGTCACCAATGGTTTAGAATAATGTAAAACGGTTAATCCTTACGTATTCCCCTTAAAACGCAACGAATCTAATGTAAGCACGTTGTGTAAGGAGTCAAAAAATATGCGTAGCGGCTCTATCTGTAAATCCTTCGGTTTCAATCTGACAAAGATTATTTCTACCAGATTTGTTGAAGTTTGACTAGTGAAAGGTGATAGGAGTATCTGTGTGTGTGTGCAGTTTATTAGGTGTTGCCAGTTATTGAACTGATCAAAAACTGTGAACACACTTCACGAGCGTATTGCATTAACTATAAAGGTTATATAGTGTCTTACAATTAACGTCAATAGATTCCCGGAACAAAAACGATAATCGGGTCCTTAATTTGGCTGTGGTTTCTAGTAGTATTTCTTAAGCTAAACCAAAAATTGTATAGGTCTTATAGGGCCGACTGCTTTAGTTTATGCGTAAACTTTTCATTTGTGGAAGCCAGGGGAAAGTGTGGATGGACCTCGGTTCGCGTAAAAAGTGTACGCGTAAAGGCAATAGTTTCCGTTGTTAGGCGTTGGGCACTGTTTACATGTTGATCTTGACCATGACTTTGACATATCTTATCAAGGTCACCCTCCTAAGTGCATAATTACCAATTTAAAAAAGCAAAGATTTATATAATATTTATACTTGTATTTGGCCCGAGACAAGACCTTGTCTCTTGATTTTGAGTTTTAATACTGGATATCTCAAAAACTAAAGCAGTTACCCCTATAAGACCTATACAGGGTGTCCCGTAGCTAGCTCGACACCGGGAAATGAGGGGTAGCTGAGGTGATTCTGAACAACTTTTTCCTTAGCAATAATGTCCTAAGCGCCTTCGGTTTTGAATTATTAACGAAACGGCTAGGCCAATCCGAGCGCGTATCGAACGCGCGCTCGAAACGAGAGTGTGGTCTCTGACACGCTCCGCCGCGAGCGTGAACAAGTAGATCGCGTGGGTATCGAGAAAAGCATACGTCAAATATCACATATCGTCTTCAAATAAACTAATAGTCGTTGAATAACTGTGTTCAATACTGTCACTCGTAATTCGGGAGGTATGAAAAGTTGTAGTATTTGTGGAAAAAATGATTTTCTTAACAGCATGTTTTCAGGTGGGTAAATTATGGTCTAAGATAAACGATGTGAATAACTAACGTTAGAAGAATCTTGTTGAACTCACCCTTTCGCCAACGAATCAACCTGCCCTCGACGGAAGTAAGTCGTTGGCAGTAGGTCACAGTGCCGATTTTGTCCTTCGTAAGAATCTCGAGAACTTCAACAGCTGATTATACGGCCGGTTCGGTGAACTCACTTGACACTGACACACACAGTAGGAACGGCACTTGTCTAATTTATGGTAGGGCGCACGGCTAATCGCAGGTACGCGGACAGCCCCGAGAGTCGAGCGGCGATCGGCGATCGGGTCACTTTACCGAACGTGCATTTCACTGCGTGAGCACTTTCACCGATAACTCCGAATAAAACAATTATGTAGAGGAACGTAATTGAACCTACGTTAGAGATATTGGTGGCCCTGAAAAGGGCCGATTGTTATTGCCAAAATTGCCAAGATCGGCACGACGTACCCTCCTCGAGCTTGCATGCACGTCTCGGAGCACCGGCGGACGTTGCGCTGCACTTCTCCCAATGTTTCTCGATTAAGAAACGTAACAAATATCCTGTAAAACTCCGCGTTAGTTCGTTGCTGTATGGTATTCGTTCGGTTTGAAAAACGATTCTGCTGGTTCTAGCGTTTCTTGGGTCTTGCTTAGAAGGACGTTCGTTAGGGAAGGGATATTTTTACAATAGTACAACGGAGTGGCTCGCACATTTGGAGTCACCGTTCATTCAGCAGAAAAATACCCGCGCGCTCGGGGTGGCCGCATGGTCTTTATCACTACGAACGCGCTAGCGAAGACACAGGGCAACGAGTGCCATAAATTTCGCTATGGTCCATACCGTGTCGTAAAGGGAAAGTGTGGCTATTTTACGAAATACGTGCATCGTCTTAAAACTGCATCGGCAGCGTACACGCAACATAATCCTTTAATATTTTCTTACGACTCTTCTCGCAAAGAAGGAACAGTACATACAATTTGCAAAATTATCAATTTAATATTGTATTGTATAGCGAAGACACTGTTTGCGACGCATACACGCTTGCCCGTGTCATTTGGAATATTATAAAATTAATGTTGTGGGATGTTTGGTGTCGAGTGCATAGCGTGAATAAAAGTATAAGGGAAGACACTGTTTGCGGCATGTCGAAATGCTTAAACAGGCGGCTCCCTAAGAATCTCTGATTTCGATCTTATTATGATTATCGCACGCGCGCGGCAACCGACTGTTTACGGGAACGCGAGCTGCAAAGCGTGCCGCGGTACATGGGCCCGATCAGGGGGATCTGTTCCAGACGACCAAAATGTTGATAGACATAACGATGTCTCGAAATGCGTATCAAACAGTGTCTTCGCTAACACAATACAATATTAAATTGATAATTTTGCAAATTGTATGTACTGTTCCTTCTTTGCGAGAAGAGTCGTAAGAAAATATTAAAGGATTATGTTGCGTGTACGCTGCCGATGCAGTTTTAAGACGATGCACGTATTTCGTAAAATAGCCACACTTTCCCTTTACGACACGGTATGGACAATAGTGAAATTTATGGCACTCCTTGCCCTTGTCTTCGCTAGCGCGTTCGTAGTGGCGAAGACCATGCGGCCGCCCTAAATGCGCGTGTATTTTTTTGCTGAATGAACGGTGACTCCAAATGTGCGACCCACTCCGTTGTACTATTGTAAAAATATCCCTTCCCTAACGAACGTCGTTCTAAGCAAGACCCAAGAAACGCTAGAGCTGGCAGAATCGTTTTTCAAACCGAACGGGTACCATATAGCAACGAACTAACGCGGAGTATTACAGGATATTTGTTACGTTTCTTAATCGAGAAACATTGGGAGAAGTGCAGCGCAACGTCCGCCGGTGCTCCGAGACGTGCGTGCAAGCGCGAGGAGGATACGTCGAGCCGATCTTGGCAATGTTGGAAATAACAATCGGCCAATTTCAGGGCCACCAAATATCTCTAACGTAGGTTCAATTACGTTTCTCTACATAATTAATTGTTTTATTCGGAGTTATCGGTGAAAGTGCTCGCGCAGTGAAATGCACGTTCGGTAAAGTGACCGACGGCCGCTCGACTCACGGGGGTGTTCGCGTACCTGCGATTAGCCGTGCGCCCTGCCATAAATTAGGCAAGTGCCGTTCCTACTGTGTGTGTCAGTGTCAAGTGAGTTTACCGTAAAATGAGCTGTTGAGGCTCTCGAGATTCTTAGGAAGGGCAAAATCGGCACTGTGACCTAGTGCCAATGACCTACTTTCGTCGAAGCAGGGTGATTCGTGGTCGAATGCGTGAGTTTTTAACAAGGCTTTTCTAACGTTAGTTATTATAAATTATTCTAACGATAATTTATCCACCTGAAAACGTGCTGTTAAGAGAAACATTTTTTCCACAAGTACTACAATCTTCGTTCCTATTGAATAACGGGTAAGAGCATCGGACACAGTTATTCAACGAGTATTAGTTTATTTGAAGGCGATGTGACATTTGCCGTACGCTTCCGTCGATACCCAGGCGATGCACTTGTTCACGCTCGCGGTCGAGCACGATCCAGAGACCACACTCTCGTTTCGGGCGCGCGCCCGATAAGCGCTCGGATTGGCCTAGCCGTTTCGTTAATAATTCAAAACCGAAGGCGCTTAGGACATTATTGCTAAGGAGAAAGTTGTTCAGAATTACCTCAGCTACCCCTCATTTCCCGGTGTCGAGCTAGTTACGGGACACCCTGTATAATTTTTTGTTCAGCGTAAAATATATTAGTAAAAACCACAGTCAAGCAAGGGACATCGATTATCGTGTTCTCCACGATTCCGGAGTAGAGTTTCCAAATTTTCAAATTAAAAATTATGTATACAGGGTTGGGCAACTGTACCGGAACTTCTGATTTCTGACTAAACTATTGTCTTTTTGTTTATTATTCTTAAATGAAATGTTTGTATTTTTTTTATTCTATTCTGTGGCGTACTTTGATTTAGTCTGGAATGGAAAACAGTGCAATTTGTTTTTTCCCCGCTCCTCCTGGTTACAGCGCGTTCGGACAGTTTGAGTTAGACGCGGGAGACTTCTACTTTTACAATACTTCTAAGGTCAGTCTATTCCAAGCTTTGGAAGTGTCGGGGTCGCCGTTTCTGTGAACCTTCTTTTAGTACCTGTGTCACGGCGCACAATAGAGAAATGACGTTCCGGGATCAAATTCTGCTAAAATAAACAAAAGCATCGCCGACACCTACCAAATGATTCCCCTACGGGGACTCTCCTCTCTGCTATTCTCAAGTTTCCAGGTGATTAGGATTAACTAAAAAAGGCCGGGAAGAGGTACAGTATGACTGCCTTTCTGGACAGCCGTCAATCAGCAAAAGTGACGAAAATGTGTCTCATGTTCGTGATCTCTTAAGGGGAATCCTGAGTGCCTAATGTTTTTACTTGGTTTCTCGGACTTTACATATCTGTGACCCTGAAACAAACTCTGAAAAATAAGCGTTTCCTGGAGTGGAAAGGTCGGTTAAATAAAACAACGTCTCGCACTGCATACAGTCTCATATGAAAAATGAAAGTCCAAAGATTTACGGAAGCTATCCCAATCCAGAGATCAATCGTTCTATACTAACACAAATTCACTGCAAACTTGAACCTGTTTCTTTTCGATCACGACGAGATTTCATGATGGCCGCCCATCGGGGGGCAATCACAAAATTCTGAACCATTTCACCAATTCTGGACGTTGTCCGGTCGGAATCGATACCTTCCGCAAATCTTTGGACTTTCCCCTTTCGATTGACTCCTTGTACAACGTAGGACGTTGTGCCATTTAGCCGACTCTCTCCTCTCGCTTTTTCTTCCGGAGTCCTCCAACTCTCTTTCTGAGGCATAGTCCCGACGCAAAGGCCGTTTATATATTTGCTAGGTCACTACTTATTCCCCGTAAGGGGAAGGGGACGGAGTCCTGTCCGGAATTGGAATAAGTTTATTGAGCATTTTGTACTACCCTTAAGGGGAATCCGGAACACCACAAAACGTTTTTGAATGGGCTTTACGTCTGCGTTATGCCCCAGAGAAAGAAGCAGAGAATTCCGTAGGAAACAGCGAGATAAATTTACCAAATCATTCACATAGAAGTTCTAGTTGAACAGCACAACGTCCTACAGGGTACAAGGTGTTAATCGAAAGAAAAAAGTTCAAAGAATCTGGGGTCCGTCCAATTTCGACTAGACAACGTCCAGAATGGGGGATCTAGCTTAGAAATTGTGTGCCGGCCACCTGTCGGGTGGCCGCATTGAAACTTCGCCGTAATCCAAATGTGACAAGTTCAGATCTTCAGTGGAATTGTGTTATTAGAGGGTGATTGATCTCTGAATCGAGGATTGTCCCTGGAATTTTTGGTCTTTTATGTTTCGTTTAGAACCTTGTGCAGAGCGAGATGTTGTTTCATTTTTATAATAGTTCTAATTTAAGAAACGCTTATTTTTCAGCATTTTCCTCGCTTCTGAGGTCACATACGTAAAGCCCGTTTGAAAACATTAGGGCACTCCGTATGGTCCTTAAATACCGATCGTCGAATGATTGTTCGTACGATAGCAGAGACTTTCAGTATCACTCATTCGATGATTGGTATTTAAATATCACGAACACGAGACACATTTTTGTCACTTTTGCTGGTTGACGGCGACCCAGAGGGGCAGTCATCCTCTACCTCTTCACGGCCATTTTTTAGCCTATGTTAGTCACGCGGATGTTTGTTACGCGGTTAGTCGCGGGGTAATTGATACACTGTCACCCATCACTGAATTAATAGTTAAAAGTAGAAATAATCAGCATTTATCACTCTTGATCATTATTAAACATCACTATTCATATACAGGGTGTCCCGTTATTAGTGTAACACCGGGAACTGGCGTGAATCTGAACCACTTATCCCTTTACCATAATGTTGGTTGCGCCTTTATTTTTGAATTATTAGCGAAAAACGCTGGCGAACCAGAGCGCGTAAAACTCGCGCGGTCGACTGCGGGAGCGTTGTCTCCCCACCGCGCTCAACCGTAGCCGTGAACAAGCGCATTGGCACAGCGTGGATATCTAGCGAAGCGTACAGCAAATGTTACAGCATCACACATTAAGAATAACAAGACGATGTAATATTTGCCGTACGCTTCCCTCGATATCCACGCCGTACCAGTGCTGTTAAAGCGTAAATCAATTAAGATTCCCATTCTGGTTTATAAATAAAGTATTTTGGAAAATCAATGGTTGATGGACGAGAACAAACAAGCTTTCTTTATTTGCTTAAAATGTTATGGTAATATTGAATGTAAGTAACTCTCATTTCGTAAGAATCTCGAGAACCTCAACAGCAGATTTTACGGTCGGGTCGGTGAACTCACTTGACACTGACACACACAGTAGGAACGGCACTTGTCTAATTTATGGCAGGGGGCAGTGCTAATCGCAGGTACGCGGAAACCCCCGAGAGTCGAGCGGCGATCGGCGATCGGGTCACTTTACCGAACGTGCATTTCACTGCGCGAGCACTTTCACCGATAACTCCGAATAAAACAATTAATTATGTAGAGAAACGTAATTGAACCTACGTTAGAGATATTGGTGGCCCTGAAATTGGCCGATTGTTATTTCCAACATTGCCAAGATCGGCTCGACGTATCCTCCTCGCGCTTGCACGCACGTCTCGGAGCACCGGCGGACGTTGCGCTGCACTTCTCCCAATGTTTCTCGATTGAGAAACGTAACAAATATCCTGTAAAACTCCGCATTAGTTCGTTGCTGTATGGTATCCGGTCGGTTTGAAAAGCGATTCTGCCGGCTCTAGCGTTTCTTCGGTCTTGCTTAGAAGGACGTTCGTTAGGGAAGGGATATTTTTACAATAGTACAACGGAGTAGCTCGCACATTTGGAGCCACCGTTCATTCAGCAAAAAAATACCCGCGCGCTTGGGGTGGCCGCATGGTATTCGTCACTACGAACGCGCTAGCGAAGACGCAGGGCAAGGAGTGCCATAAATTTCACTGTTGTCCATACCGTGTCGTAAAGGGAAAGCGTGGCTATTTTACGAAATACGTGCATCGTCTTAAAACTGCATCGACAGCGTACACACAACATAAACCTTTAATATTTTCATACGATTCTTCCCGCAAAGAAGGAACAGTACACACAATTCGCAAAATTATCAATTTAATACGCTATTGTATAGCGAAGACACTGTTTGCGACGCATACACGTTTGCCCGTGTCATTTGGAATATTATAAAACTAATGTTGTGGGATGTTTGGTGTCGAGTGCATAGCGTGAATAAAAGTACAAGCGAAGATACTGTTTGCGGCATGTCGAAATGCTTAAACAGTCGGCTCCCTAAGAATCTCTGATTTCGATCTTATTATGATTATCGCACGCGCGCGGTAACCGACTGTTTACGGGAACGCGAGTTGCAAAGCGTGCCGCGGTACATGGGCCCGATCAGGTGGATCTGTTCCAGACCACCAAAATGTTGATAGACATAACGATGTCTGTCTCGAAATGCGTATCAAACAGTGTCTTCGCTAACACAATACAATATTAAATTGATTATTTTCCAAGTTGTGTGTACTGTTCCATCTTCGCGGAAAGAATCGTAAGAAAATATTAAAGGTTTCTGTTGCGTGTACGCTGTCGATGCAGTTTTAAGCCGATGCACGTATTTCGTAAAATAGCCACACTTTCCCTTTACGACACGGTATGGACAATAGTGAAATTTATGGCACTCCTTGCCCTGCGTCTTCGCTAGCGCGTTCGTAGTGACGAAAGCCATGCGGCCGTCCTAACCGCGCGTGTATTTTTTTGCTGATTGAACGGTGACTCCAAATGTGCGAGCCACTCCGTTGTACTATTGTAAAAATATCCCTTCCCTAACGAACGTCCTTCTAAGCAAGACCCAAGAAACGCTAGAGCTGGCAGAATCGTTTTTTAAACCGAACGGGTACCATACAGCAACGAACTAACGCGGAGTATTACAGGATATTTGTTACGTTTCTTAATCGAGAAACATTGGGAGAAGTGCAGCGCAACGTCCACTGGCCCTTCGAGGCGTGCATCCACAACCAATCTTGGCAATTTTGCCAATAACAATGGGCCATTTTCAGGACCACCAATATCTCTAACGTGGGTTCAATTACGTTCCTCTACATAATTGTTTTATTCGGACTTATCGGTGAAAGTGCTCGCGCAGTGAAATGCACGATCGGTAAAGTGACCCTATCGCCGATCGCCGCTCGACTCTCGGGGGTGTCCGCGTATCTGCGATTAGCCGTGCACCCTGCCATAAATTAGACAAGTGCCGGTCCTACTGTGTGTGTCGGTTTCAAGTGAGTTCACCGACCGGGCCGTAAAATCAGCTGTTTGGTTCTCGAGAGTCTTACGAAGGACAAAATCGGCAGTGTGACCTACTGCCAACGACCTACTTCCGTCGAGGCAGCTTGATCCCTAGACGAATTGGGTGAGTTTAACAAGGTTTTTCTAATGTTACTTATTCACATCGTTTATCTTAAACCATCATTTAGCCACCTGATAACGAGCTCTTGAGGAAACCATTTTTTCCACAAATACTACAACTTTTTATACCTCTCGAAGAACGAGTGACAGTATAGAACACAGTTATTCAACGACTATTAGTTTATTTGAAGACGATATGTGATATTTGCCGTATACTTTTCTCGATACCCACGCGATCTACTTGTTCACGCTCGTGGCGGAGCGCGAGTCAGAGACCAACTCTCGTTTCGAGCGCGCGCTCGATACGCGCTCTTATTGGTCTAGCCGTTTCATTAATAATTCAAAATCGAGGGCGCTTACAACATTATTGCTAAGGAAAAAGTTGTTCAGAATCACCCCAGCTACCCCTCATTTCATGGAAATCGATCAGATACGGGACACCCTGTATAGAGATAAGAGTCGTCACAGGACAACTTATCTTTTAATTTTATTATTGAATTTCTATTAATGAGTTGTTTTATTGAATTTGGCTATAGAATCCCGGGATTCAGCCTGTGTTCTTAGATAAATGGGGTTAACCTTCCCAACAAAAAGGCACCGTAGAGACGAGAATTAGAATACTGCATTTATTCAATTGTCTAGTCATTATTCTAGTCAGAACCTCGGTATATCCCTGGGTCAGCCTTTCCATCAAAGAGCCCCCCATTAATATGGGGATTAACGAGGGGACTGCCTGGGGTGTAACGCCGACATTTTAATGCGATTTGTTGCGTTGGGTACCTTGAGTCTACCGTTGAATAAATCTAGAGCCTTAGGTATAGATGGGCGGTAGGTTCCGAGAAAAACAGGTTTGAATTTTAGCGCGCACGTGATATGCCTTAAATGTCTACCTCTAATCACAGCGGTCGGTGGCCGATGGCTAGCGTACCAGCGTACCACCCGAATGGCTCGTGTTTGCGTCCTGCGTGGTTTTAAAAAAATTTTTTTTTTAATACTAATTATAACGAACGGGTTTTTTGTGGCTGCTATATATTCCGCCTCTGTAGTTGAGAGCGCAACTATCAGTTGCTTCTTCGAGCTCCAGGTTGTCGGTCCTCCTGCATACATTACTACGTATCCGGTCGTACTTTTTCTTGTTTCAATATCGCCGGCAAAGTCAGAATCACAGTAAGCAGTCAGTTTGTTTTCCTTATTCTCCTTAGTATACGTTATTCCTCGTTCTTTTGTGCTATTGAGATATCTGAAAATATGTTTGTTATAAATTATAGGTTTATCGATCCACGTGAGTGGAATGATTTCTAATATCTGCTTTAGCAAAACTTATGTATTTGCTGCTAGCCAGCGTTGTGGAATAATAATGACTATATTTGGTTTTACAATACTTAAAATACTAGTGACCTTACAATCTTAAGTGGAGCCTCGAACACGTGCGACCGAACAGAAACAGGAAAACGGATCGTCGTAGTAAGATCGATCGCGGCGGTCGATAATGTGAACATGGTCTAGGCCATCTCGTGGCGTCCATGAGTTATAAAGCGCGCGGAATTGGAAGTGATTAAATTTAACTATCTAACAATGTTTTACATCATTAATACGCTGTTTGGTAGGCATACTCACAGTCACGACTGCATAGGTTACGTCTGGTCTTGTCTTCTCGGATAAGTACAAGAGACTTCTTATTGCTTCTCGATATGGATAGTTTGTGTCCAGTGGTTTATCTACCATCTCATAATTTCCCTTTATGATTGGAGTATTAGCCGGTCGGCTTTGATCCATTTTAAACTTCTCCAATATCTTCTCTGTATACTTTTCTTGCGTAAGTTTTAGTTTGCCCTTTGTTCTGGTAATTTCCATGCCTAGAAATGTGTTGGGTTTTCTATTCAGCGTAATCTCAAATTCCTTTTTTAGCTTTGACGTAAAATCTTTCATGTAGTCCAAGTTCTTCGATAAAATTATTCCATCATCTTCATATATAGCCAGTATCAAGTCCTTATCTCTGTTTTTAAATATACATTACTCTGACTTGAGAGATACGAATCCTTCTTTATGTAAAAACGACGTCAATTTCTTAGTCCAATTTAATGGTGCTTGCTTTAAACCGTATAATGATTTCTTTAACTTAAAGATTTTATTTTTACAATTGTATCCTTCTGGTGGTTTCATATATATTTCTTCATCCAGTTCACCATGTACAAACGCGGTTTTCACGTCAAACGTTGTGGTACAATAATCTTCTTTTACTGCTGTAGCTAATAAAACTCTTAAACTTATGCTGTTTATTACGGGGCTAAATGTATCTCCATAGTCTATTCCAGCTTTCTGTTCGCAGCCTCGTATTACTAATCGGGCTTTGTAGACTCCATTATCTTTTACTTTAAATACCCATCTTGAAGTAAGTGGTTTCTTTCCTTTTGCGTCTTCTGGATCAGCAAGTTCCCATGTTTCATTTTTCAAAAGAGACCTTTTTTCTTCTTTAATAGCTTTATTCCAACTCTCTTTATCTGGTCCTGTAGTTGCTTCCGAATAGGTTAGCAATACATAATCTGAATATTTTTTTGGACGTTTTCTTGTTGTAGTGGATTTTCTTGTTGGGCTTGATTCTTCATCTCTTTCATTTGCTTCTGCAGCATCTTCGAATTCTTCTTCTTCTTCATTGTTTTCTTCTTAATTTCCTCTGGTAGAATCAATTCTTCTTCTTCTTCTTCTTCTAAATTTAACTTTATTTCATCTTGTCTTTCTATCATTTCCGACGCTATCTTCTTAAAGTGAACATCCCTCGATACAATTATTTTCCGTTTCTCTGGGTTCCACAATCTGTAGCTATTAGGCGAATATCCAGTAAAGTAGCATTTCTTCGTTCTTTGGTCAAGTTTCTTCTGCGGTTGCAAAATCTTTGCATAAGATTCCGTTCCAAATATTTTTAGTCGTGTCAAATCTGGTTTCTTGCCTTCAATTTTTTCTATAGGCGTTGTATCAGATGCTTCTGTTGGACTCCTGTTTAGTAAGTAAGCTGCTGTATATATGGCTTCTCCCCACATATTTTTCTCAAAGTTTGAGTCAAACAGTAGTGCTCTCGCTTTCTCCATAAGTGATCGGTTCATTCTTTCAGCTTTGCCATTTAATTGAGGTGTGTAAGGAATGGTGAAATCTAGAACTACTCCTTTCTTGTATGTCCGATTCTTCAGATGGTTATTTACATATTCTCTTCCATTATCGCATCGTATCTTCACAACCTTTGTCTGAAATTTTCTTTCCATTTTATTAATATAATTTATTACTGTTTCTGCCACTTCAAATTTGTTTTTAATTAAGTAAACTTATGTATAATTCGAAAAATCATCTATTAATGTCAGAAAGTATTTATTGTTATCCCATGTTATTGGATCTATAGGTCCACAAACGTCTGTATGTATGATCTCTAATATCCTTTTAGATTTGTTACGTTCACTTTTAAATGGTATTCTTGACTGTTTGGCTTTAAAACAAATTTCGCATGTTTCAAGATTTTTTTTTGAAAGAGTCCTTTGATATATTCATTCCTGAGTTATTAACATTCGTTGCGTACGCCTTTTCTTGTAGCTTTGGTTTCAGCTCTATTTCATATAATCCTACATCAGTCTTTTTTCCTTGCATCACTCTACAATTATTATATATCACTTCTACTTTCTTATCTGTAAATATAACTTTTCCACCTTTTTTTGTAATCTCATTCGCAGAAATTAGATTGGAACTTAACTCAGGTACATACATAACCCGACCAAGTGTGCATTCTTCAAATTCTGATCTTCCAATGGTTTTTGCATGCATTGCATGTTTTATCCCCTTGATTTTTAATCCTGAAAGAACAGTCTTTTTCTTCGTGATTGTTCCTTTTACAAATCGAACAACTAGTTCTGTTATTTACTCTTTGTGTGCATCTTTTAGCAAAGTGCCCTGCTTTATTGCAGATATAACATTTCTTATCTATACTATTATTTACACTTTGTACATTCGATGATCGAAATCTGCAGAATCTTCCTATGTGACCTATTTTATGACATTTATTACATTTTACTTCCTGTGCTTTGAATGCTAGTGTCATTTCACTCTCATCATTGCTTTTACTTTCTTCAATCAACAATCTTGATAGCAAATTCTTTAACGTTTTAGAATCTTCAGTCGATGATTCCCAAGCTGTCGAAAAATGTTTGTACTGCTGCGGTAGAGTCGTCAATATTTTGGAAATCAGCATAGTATCGTTAATTTCTGCGCCTAGAACTTTTAGTTTGTATGTTATATTCTGCAATTTACTAACATGTGTAGCTATATCATCATCTTTTTTATAACTATATGTGAAGAATTCTTGTAATAGCATACATTTTTGTTGACTACTATCTCTTTGGTATATTTCACACAGCTTTTTCCACATTTCATAACTAGTTTGACAATTCAATAAATGTAAAAGAGGTTTTTTGTCAACTGTTGTAACTAAAATCTTTTGTACAGTTGCATCTTTCTTTTTCCAGGTATCATCTCTCTCTTGCGGAGGTACTTTAACTATTATTTCAAACAGTGACTGCGATTTTAGTATAATAGTTATCTCAAATTTCCATACCTAAAAGTTGTCGATGTCTTTCAGCTTTTCTATAGAAGCCAGATCTTCCGTGTTCTTGGCCATCTTTTATTCCTTTTCTTTTTGTGGATATTCTATGGTCCTTTTTCTTTTGCTTTTCTATTTCTCAAACGTCGGTTTTTACCTTTTTTTACTTTTCTGTTTGTCCGTCCCTTTTTACTTTATTACTGTTTGTACTTTTACTGTGCCACTTTCAGTTTCTCGCCACGTGCGAGACCACTGTTGGCGCAGTGGTTCAGACCAGAGAGTATTGCGACAAAAAAAGAAACATTTATTGCTGATGCATATTACACAATAGAAAATACAAAGCGACATGTATGTCGATACATCCCTTCTGGAGACTCAATATAAACGAAACAAAATATCGGTTTTGCGGCACAGCGGATCACACTTTCACACGTTCGAGAACATTCTATCTTTTGAAGGGTACAGCAAGCCTCACAGCGCGGACTCTCACGTACCTATATATATATACAGGGTGTCCCGTAATTGGTGTAACACCGGGAACTGGGGGGTAGCTGGGGTGAATCTGAACTACTTTGTTCTTTCCCAAAATGTTGGTCGCGCCTTCGTTTTTGAATTATTAACGAAAAACGCTGGCCAACCAGAGCGCGTAAAACTCGCGCGCTCGACCGCGAGAGCGTTGCTCTGGACCGCGCTCGACCGTAGCCGTGAACAAACGCACTGGCACAGCGTGGATATCGAGGTAAGCGTACGGCAAATGATACATCGTCTTAAATCGTATAACGCGAAATGATTCGATATTCATGATTAACAAGTAAACTAATAAGTCGCGTAATAACTCTGTTCGGCAAATGATACATCGTCTTCAATCGAAAAACGCAAAATGATTCGAAATTCATGATTAACAAGTAAACTAATAAGTCGCGTAATAACTCTGTTCGGCAAATGATACATCGTCTTCAATCGAAAAACGCGAAATGATTCGAAATTCATGATTAACAAGTAAACTAATAAGTCGCGTAATAACTCTGTTCGGCAAATGATACATCGTCTTTAATCGAAAAACGCGAAATGATTTGAAATTCATGATTAACAAGTAAACGAATAAGTCGTTTAATACCTCTGTTCAGTAGTTTTACGCGTTATCCGAATGGAATAGAGTTTTAGTACTCGTGAAAAAAATTATTCTAAATAACACGTTTTCAGGTGCATAAGTTATGTTTTAAGGAAGATGATTTTAATGACTAATGTCAGAAAAATCTTGTTAAGCTCACCCACTCATCCAGCGATTAACCTGCTTCGACGGAAGTGGGTCTTTGACACTGTGCCGATCCTGCACTTCAAGGAACCTGTCAACAGCTGAGGCCGGGTCGGTGAACTCTCTTCACTGCACGATCACTTTAATTGCACGCCTGAACACCTACAAACAGAACTTTTCGAGGGACGATCGTATAAACACTGTCGGAAATGAGAGACTACCCACGGTAAGAAAAAAATTCACCCACGTTATTTATCGACGAATTAAAATAAATTCACTTGGTCGCGTAAAAATTCACTTGTCTCCAGTAATCCAGTAAGTTGTGGCAAGGTAGTGCGTAGCGCACAGCTGACCGTGGGTATCCGCGGGACTTGAGCGACGGTCACTTTACCGAACGTGCATTTCACTGCACCGATACCTCGTAATAACACAATTGCGCGAATACGAAAAACATATTGGAATACTCTGCGTTGGACCGAAGCATTGTGTTCGGGTGGTAGAGCGATTCTGCCAGCTTAAGCGTTTTCTGGTTCCCATTCCATTTTTCGGATGATACAATGTGTCGTATACGATTCTTTGACGAATATCCATCGTATCGTGATACAATGTATGCAGTAGGCGTGTAGTGTGTCGCGACAGTGGCGCGGGATAAGTGTGACAGAATTCAGGTATAAACGTATGTTTTATGTGTGTGGTCCGGCCGTCGTCAAGTCGACGGAGATTGGTAGGCGAAGAAGAATCTGCGTGCGATCGATGCGCGATCGAAAATTATTTTGAACAGTCGTTTACGAGATTCTCTCAGAGTCAGACGTAAAAAATCGAAAGTTGAAAGTTGCATGATTTTGTATGTTCTTCACATAAGATAATCGGCCCTTCTCAGGGCCACCAATCTCTCTAACGTGGGTTCTGTTACGTTCCTGTACGTAATTGTGTTATTACGAGGTATCGGTGCAGTAAAATGCACGTTCGGTAAAGTGACCGTCGCTCGATCCCGCGGACACCCGCGTATACCCGCGGTCAACTGTGCGCTACGCTTAACCTGCGATCAGCTGTGCGCTACGCACTACCTTGCCACAACTTACTGGATTACTGGAGACAAGTGAATTTTTAGGCGACCAAGTGAATTAATTTTAATTCGTCGATAAATAACGTGGGTGAATTTTTTTCTTACCGTGGGTAGTCTCTCATTTCCGACAGTGTTTATACGATCGTCCCTCGAAAAGTTCTGTTTGTAGGTGTTCAGGCGTGCAATTAAAGTGATCGTGCAGTGAAGAGAGTTCACCGACCCGGCCTCAGCTGTTGACAGGTTCCTTGAAGTGCAGGATCGGCACAGTGTCAAAGACCCACTTCCGTCGAAGCAGGTTAATCGCTGGATGAGTGGGTGAGCTTAACAAGATTTTTCTGACATTAGTCATTAAAATCATCTTCCTTAAAACATAACTTATGCACCTGAAAACGTGTTATTTAGAATAATTTTTTTCACGAGTACTAAAACTCTATTCCATTCGGATAACGCGTAAAACTACTGAACAGAGGTATTAAACGACTTATTCGTTTACTTGTTAATCATGAATTTCAAATCATTTCGCGTTTTTCGATTAAAGACGATGTATCATTTGCCGAACAGAGTTATTACGCGACTTATTAGTTTACTTGTTAATCATGAATTTCGAATCATTTCGCGTTTTTCGATTGAAGACGATGTATCATTTGCCGAACAGAGTTATTACGCGACTTATTAGTTTACTTGTTAATCATGAATTTCGAATCATTTCGCGTTTTCCGATTGAAGACGATGTATCATTTGCCGAACAGAGTTATTACGCGACTTATTAGTTTACTTGTTAATCATGAATATCGAATCATTTCGCGTTATTCGATTTAAGACGATGTATCATTTGCCGTACGCTTACCTCGATATCCACGCTGTGCCAGTGCGTTTGTTCACGGCTACGGTCGAGCGCGGTCCAGAGCAACGCTCTCGCGGTCGAGCGCGCGAGTTTTACGCGCTCTGGTTGGCCAGCGTTTTTCGTTAATAATTCAAAAACGAAGGCGCGACCAACATTTTGGTAAAGGACAAAGTAGTTCAGATTCACCCCAGCTACCCCCCAGTTCCCGGTGTTACACCAATTACGGGACACCCTGTATACGAGTTTGAGCCTACGCTATGGCGCTCAATTCAAACTCCTTTTCCTTAAATGCTATGTAATTAATTCTTTTTCTAACAGTTATAATTAGTATTAAAAAAAATGAAAAGAAAACTACGCAGGACGCGAACATGAGCTATCCGGGTGGTATACTGGTAAGCTAGCCGCGGGCCACCGACCGCTGTGATTAGAGGTAGACATTTAAGACATATCACGCGCGCGCTAAACTTCAAACTTGTTTTTCTCGGAACCTACCGTCCATCTACACTTACGGCTCTGGATTTAGTCAACGGTGGACCCAAGGTACCCAACACAATAAACCGCATTCAAATATCGGCGTTACACCCCAGGCAGTCCCCTCGTAAGCAGCATTCACAATGGGTCGTTACTACGTTCGGGTGACCAATTTTTCTGAAATTCATACTACGTAATCTTTAGCAGCCTCAGTTAACTGTGTTATAGCAGTAGGGTACACTAATCAACCGTTCGCAAGAAAATCGCTCGCAAATTAAATTTCGAGCGAGTCATATCCCGCAAAAATAACGCATCATCCAACGAGCTCCGTGGTCCAGTGTGCAGCGCTCCAGCGCGGTAACTACTAGAACGCTGGATCGTATCCTGTTGCAATTTGTTTTTCTGTTTTTCTCGTTCTTTTTAATACCTACGTACATTATGTTCACGAAATCGATACAAATAATAATATTCAATCACGATCTCCATTAAAAATGTGATACAATTTTATCCATGCATTATATAATCCAAATACACCCGATCGGGCATCACCAGCTTTCCTCTCCGATATTTTTACCAATGATACAGTATGCGTAGTTCGCTGCGAAATTGTGCGATGAAAGAGACGTTTTTCAAACTGTTAATGAGGTGTGTTTCGCGCTTGACGTATTGCGAAAATTCTGTACATGTAAAAACCCGTCATTTATCCAATGCGCAAGATGTCGTGAAACGTTCTTTCCCCTGCTTTTATGACGCGTATCATTCGGGCTCGTGCGAAACTGCAGGGTAATATGTCTTATGACGGCTTTTCTTTCGCCCTCGGCAGAAAATCTACGCCACTACTTCGGCCGGGGGTTTATCGAAAGGATTCGAAATATGTTACGGGACGACCGATGAACCCTCGGACGGACCGTTGGCCTACGGGCTAGCTCGCGACCCGATGGTAGAGGGGCGGGTAACTAGAGGAAAGTCGGGTCGGTAGAAACGGTCAGGTCAACCGAAATTTCGGGGTTACACGTTTGGTTCGGTAAAATAGGTTTTGTTCGGTAAGATACAAGTCGCACGACTTCGCTTCGGGCACGCACGCAAAGGAGTTTTGTTAAACGCAGTATTTTCCTATGACTCTATCTCCGCAGTGGGAACCTGCGGGTATTATCACGACAAAACGCGACATCTCGTCAAATACATTCTCGCCGAAGAGTTTTCAGCGGAGATTACATATGTAGGAGAGCAGCTTACCTTTCGTCGGTCCTTTTACGTCAGCGGAAAACGGTATCGGTCCTGAGCCTGGCGTCGAGCCGGACACTCGCGTACTACTTAAAACAACGGTACTGGTTTAATAACCCCAAAACGATAGATACTACTTTCGTTCGCTACGGAAAAATCGTTACTCGATACGTCTAGTATAACGGCCCTAGGCGAAGTGCGGAGAGGCCCTTCCGCATTCTCGCTTCCCACTCCTAGTGGAACTCATCGCCTAATTGGTTACGGGACCAGTGGCACATTTTACGGGCGCCCTGCTGGTCACCGCGATTTTCCACCGGCATTTCCGTTTTCCCTCGGGTGCTCCTTGCTATCCCCCGGGTAGTGGGTCCCTGACCCCTCACCGTCCCTCCGATTCACGCCGGTGGATGCGTGGATGCCCACGATACCTCTCCATCCATGCGATACCCCGTCGCGAGATTGCACGGCGCCCCTGGCACCGTGCGTTCACCGAGGGGCTCGTCGGGTCTTCACGGAGCAGTTCGGGGGTCCTCGGGTCTGCCGGTGCGCGCCGTATCTCGGCGCTGCTCCTCGCTGCTCGAGGCCGCTCGAGCAGCGGCCGCCATGATGGTTATTATCGGCGACGTCCGCCTGCGCTCGTGTCCGCTCGGTAGCGGCCGCCTCATCGCCTGCTGCTGCGTGATCGGTGTCGTTCGCGCGTGATCGAAGCCGCTCGCTAGCGGCTCCCCTACTCTTTCCTACGCTGTTTCTAGATTTCGGTAAGCCTGCCGATCCTCGCGGTAACTTATTATTTCCGCGCACCACGCGAGGTTCCCATCGCGGTCCCTGCGTCGATCGACATCGCGATCTATGACCTACCAATCCGCAGTGGAAATCTTCCCATTCGACGCGGTTTGGTTTTCGGTATCGCGTTGAACCTAATAGTCGCGGTATCGCGGCTATACTGAATACGGTACTATTAAGATGACGATATCGCGGTGAATATAATGACGGTATCGCGTTAATTACTCGTAGTATTGCGAGTATCCCAGACGATTTCCCCCACGCTTCCCCCCTTATACTCACTATACGCCCCTTTCCGACGTGCAGAAAAGCTGCAACGTCACAGTATGCACAATTAATACCTAGTTATTGAATATTGCTTTTGTGTTGATTTCATGAACATTATGTACGCAGGTATTAAAAACAACGAAAAAAAGAAAAAAATATCGCAACAAAAAAAATCGTAACAAGATTGGATCCAGCGCTCTTGTAGTTACCACGCTGCACCGCTGCTCACTGGGCCACGGAGCTCGTTGGATACTGTGTTACTTTTATGAGATATGACGCGCTCGAAATGTTATAAAAATGTATTTTGCGAACGGTTGAATAGTGTGCCCTACTACTTTAACACAATAAACGGGCGGTGGTAAAGATTACGTAGTATGAATTTCAGAAAAATCGGTCACCCGAACGCCGTAACCACTCCTTGCCAGTGCTATCTTCCAGCCCGTGTAGTAATTTTTCTCTCTACCATTTCTAGTGAACTAGTTCTAGTAACTTTTCTTTGTTATCTAATATTAATATTTTCTGGATCCGGACCGCGAAGGGTAAATAATTGGACCGCCGGAAATATTTTACGTTAATGCTGTTTTTTTTTTCATTATTTGTCTGTGTGTACCCAGAATAACTCGATAACAATCTGCAGGTAATTGAAATTTGATTTATTTTTAGGATGTATTTGCCGATTGCGGTGGCATTCATTGTTTATAGCTGTTTATAATAACAGTAATAGCCACAACTTATATTTTGTTTCTTTTTCTAGCCCTTGAAATTTTGTTTTCAAATCATCCGAATCCCCTTAGAAACTAATTGCCGAACCTTGTACAGCATTGGACTAAACAGCTGTCCCTGGGCTCTTATCTCCCGCTGTGACGCACTTGTTAGAGGCCTATTGACAAAAAGATATTGAGGAGAAAACCGATTACAATAATGAAATTAGGGTAGGTCCAAATTGGACAAAATGATTGACGCGCGCCAGCAGCCTGTGGATTCCGGTAGGCCTCGCACATTGTTTATTTTTTCACGATCGCACTTCGAAGACGACGCGGGGCCTGCCAGCGCTACCCTTCCCGAGTATAGAAGGGTGGTTGTCCCAATACAACCATGCAGGCCCTCATCGTTGAGTTTCTACCCGCAGTGACTGCGAGGGAGCGAGGGAGGAAGAGAGAAGGTCTTACGCGGCGAAATCGACGTTTTAGGACTCTCTAGCCGTCCATAGCCGTCTCAGGTATAACCGAGGCCTGCCCCACGTCGACTTCGAATTGCGACCGTGGAAAAGCAAACGATGTGCAAGGCCTACCGAAATCCACAGACTGCCGGCTCGTGTCAATAGACCTCAAACAAGCACGTCACAGCGGGTGATAAGGACCCTGGGACGACTGTTTAGTCCAATGCTATACAGTAGTTTTACAGTAGTTTGACTTTGCAAGTTTTGTTATTTAAATTCCCTATGCTGTCGTGTGTAACGCCCTGTACATTTTCTCCAATATTGTAATCGAATAAGCTGCAACCTGCCCCACGGTGCTCATCACCGTACATGAGCACATCGAATCTAAGAATGCTGACGCCGGAAACTGCAGTGAGGCCCACCATTGTCGCGCGGTCCCACTGCAGCCTCACTCTCGTTACAACCATCGTAACGTTAAGTCGTCGCCTCTCGCTCCACATTCTTTTCCCTTCTCGTTTCTTGTATTCAGTTCGTCAAATAAATATAAATTCAGTGCTCATTCAAACCGTTAATTCATCGCCGACCACACTACCATTAATCCATTACAAATTGGTGGCAGCGTCATCCCATCACACGTGAATGAAAAGATATCGAGGAGGAAACCGGTTACAATCATGAGGTTATGGTAGGTTTAATTTGGACAAAATGATTGTATTAAATTAACTTGGACGGTTAGGAAGAAGAAATAGGAATAATACGAAAAGAGTAATTGTCAAAAGAGACGAAAGAATTCTTGCAAGGCTGACTAGGAGACCTCGCGTATCGAGAACGCCGGATCACGACAACCTTTTGAATGGACATAGCTTAGGCACCCTGATAAGATAATAACTATCCAATTAGTTTCACCTGCCAACGCGAACCCGTTTTTGAGAAAATCGATTTTGAAATTGGAAAAAATGCGTACCACTCGAATATCCCAGGTTCGCGCCCCGTGCGGGGACTTCTTTACTTGACGATAAAAGTATACATCGCACGGCTGGCAAAATGGAGTGTAGTTTGTGAGAATGAAGACTAACGTGCACATTGGATGTCCTTGTTTGTCCATGAATTTTGTCTGGTGCAAGGACACAGATGCTGGCCGCTCCAGGAGTCAATGACATAGTCAAATTTTTCGTTTCTCACATACGGTTTTATGTTGCTGTCCAAAAATTCGTCGCATGTGTCCCTCTGCAATTTGTCCAATTTCGTGGATGTAATATACACATTTGTGTATCGCTCCATGTACACTTTCACGTCTTCCGCAACGCGAGGGCCGAACTTTCCGGTTGGCTCTTACAAGCATATGAAAACTTGCGGCAACAACTTCCCGGAATAAGTCATAGCGTATTGAGTCGTGTATGAATGGGTCAATTTTGATACCTGACCCAACGCAATATGAGTCATTTTCTCACCTTTGTACAGCAGAGTCCGCTGGCTACTAATTCGATACTTGCATCCAGTTTGGTCGGCGTTTATCACCAAATCAGGTGAGAAATTTTGAATTATGTCGGCCGTGAAGATTCAATTGCCTCCGCAGGTCTCTTTGTGCCACGAGGCTCACAAACGTCTGCTTCCGTAATCGTTAACAAAACTTCTTCCTCGGTGAACGTCATTTCTCCACACATTTTCATGAAACGTTTCACGAGCTCTCCCCCGATTAGCATGGAACGTTTGGTTATTTTAGCACTCACTCCATCTTTTATACATTGCATTCGGATCAGCAGCTCCTGCATGTGATGTATTCCATCTGTCAGCTCCTGCTTCTGTCCTTCACTCGTAGGGGCGAGTAATAAATCAAACAATTCCTCCTCCACATCCGCAATACTTTCCACGATCGCTTCCAAAGTGCTTGGTACAGGCTCCATTGCAACGATAGAAACAACACTGGCGAAGATTTGGACGAGACTGGACAAGACTGACCATGACTCACAAGAACGCTATGCGAATGCAAGACTACTCCGAAAAGGGGTATCGTTAGGAAAACCATTAGCGGCAGCTGTGCCCCAAGGAGGGCGAACAATACTTTGGGATCGGGGACCCGCGCAGGTATACCTCGTTTCATGGATAAAATCGTTACAGAACTGTCTTTCGTACAGCGTAAAGAAATACACAGCGAAAATAATGTGCACTATAATACTTACCACAACGAATATGGTAGATTTTTATCAAACATATATCTTGTTCATCGTACAAATAGATTACTTCTCATTTATTATATTAGAAATAAAGTGTAGCAGGTAGAAAAATAAAAAAAGAAAGTGAAAAAACATTTTTTTTAATGGAAAAAATGGCGGATACAGGATGCGAACCAAGAGTATTCTTGTGGCAGTCATTCGCTTAACCTGATCGGCCACCGACCGCTGTGACGAGAGTTTTTCACTGATGGAAGGTATCGCACATGTCACAAATTTCAAAACCGATTTTCTCGAAAACGGATTCGCGTTAGCAGCTGAAACTAATTGGATAGTTCATGAGGGTGCCTAAGCTATGTCCACAGAAAAGCTCGTTGCAATCCAGCGTTCTCGATATGCGAGGTCTCCTTGTGAGTGCCGTTAAGGTGTCGATTCCTGTTTATGAAGAATTTAAGAAAGTGAGGTAAAGCAGAAAGGGAGAATTCTTGCGGGATCGAAGGCCGTTGAGGCACAGACTTCCCGATTACAAGAATAGAGGAACTGAGAAAGTGAAAGAGGATGTAATGATTAAAAAGAAATAGAATGTATAGAAATGATTAGCCCCAAAACGCAAGTCCTCAGTTTAGAATACAAGGTATAAATGTTTAGCTTGAAGTAAATATCACGACTCGCAAACGTTTATGTTGTGACGAAAAATATAAGTATCGTACAGCTCGTACAGCAGGCATGGGCAACATCTGCTCATTGAGCCATAGCGGCCACGGCGGCTCGAACTTCTCCGCTATTGGATACCCCCACCAGCGATTAAACAAGTGAACGCGCTCAGCACTCTGTACGGTACGGTTATATTTAGTATATATTGCTATCCTTTTCTCCGTTCGGTGCACGCGGCGGGAGTGGGAATAGCGAAACCAGCGGAGGAGAAGTGGTGAGCTGATCTTGCCCATGCCTGTCGTACACAAAGCAAAATGTAAGGGCTGTTTCACAGAAGCTGAAACGCGAAAATGTAAGTACGATCTTGAACTGTAAGAATGTAGGTCTACCGTTTCTTTGAACTTGAAAATGTAGTCAGCATCGGCCCAAAAAGTCCTCTTTAAAACGGGAAACTTTAGGGACTGCGTAGGTAGTGATGTATCCATTGTGGGGAAAAACAACGTTGAGGCTAAAAGATAATGTACGCACTATCCGACTATTTTTAGGTGGTCGCGGAACACGTTTTCACCGATTTTCGAGGAACTAGAACAGAGGCGGCTAACTGGGGCTCAGAAGAGCCCGTGAGGGGAAGGCGCCCGGTTTGGCTACCACCTCCAATGACACTCTGAGTGCTGTCTTTTTGGATCGTTAGTCCGAGTGCACCGGACAGTGTACAAGTGGGGAAGCAAAAGATGCGGGGTAGAGTGCGCTTGCACTCTGTTAACCGCCTCTGAACTAGAATGTGTTGCCGATATACTGGAAGACCCTCGGCTTGACGAATTTATGAGTTTAGGGACTTTACCTACCTGTACCTCGCTCGACTAATGTATGGTTAAATAATCCTAACCACCTGCAAAAAACTTGATCCCGTAACGTTGTTTCTCCATTGCATGTCGGGACACAGTTACTAATTGGAGGTTTGCAGTAACAGCGATCCTTCCGCTTCCAGAGTTCGGAACAAATCGACCTTAAAAGCATTATAAAACTACTAGTTCCCCGCAACTAACTCAAATGGTCCGAACGCGCTGTAACCAGGAAGAACGGCGAAAAAAACAGATTGCATTACTTTCCGGACAATCCTTCATCTCAAAAAATACGGCCGCTGCTAGAAAGCATAGTGCGTCACTGAACAATTCTAGAATAAAATAAGAACCAGAAAATGTATAAGAGGAAGATACAGCAGGCAGAGCAAGCGAATGTATATTGTACATTGCGATGAAACTAGTCTAGGTCGGTACAACCGAGCAGGGGGTAATTCTACGTGCAAAAAAAAATAAAACCAAGACAATTTTTTCATAAAAAACTTGATTTTTGAGGAAATCGACTTTAAATTTTTAGTGGGTATTCGTGCACTAATTTCTCAGCCTTATGTTACTGACAAGGGGTCGTTACGGCGTTCGGGTCGCCGATTTTTCTGAAACTCATACTACGTAATCTTTACCACCCCCAGTTTACTGTGTTAAAGTAGTAGGGCGCACTACTCAACCGTTCCCAAGAAAAACGCTCGCAAATAAAGTTTCGAGCGCGTAATATCCCGCCAAAATAACTCATCATCCAACGAGCTCCGTGGTCCAGTGAGTAGCGCCTCAACATGGTAACTGCGAGAATGCTGGATCGATTTCTGTTGCGATTTCTTTTTCTTTTTTCTTGTTGTTTTTAATACCTATGTACATTATATTTATGAAATCGATACAAATAAGAATATTCAATCAGGATCTCCATTAGAAATGTGATACTATTTTATTCATGTATTACAAAATGTGGGGTAGAGAAAACACGAACAGAAACTAGGTATTAATTGTACATATATTAATTATTGTACCAGCAAATAATATATCGATTAACAAACACTAACATTTAAAAGAATTGCTGCATCATCGCGAAAATCGTGTAAAAACCCGTCATTTATCCGATGCGGGTCATTCCGCGTCAAGTGAACCCATTTTTGAGAGACATGGACGAGAACTTTGATGAATTTTTGTGACCATGTAGTGTTTGCCGAGAAAAAAATTTGGGTAAAAAAAAACTTCGAATTTTGTAAAACTTTTTGAGTTACAGCCTCTCAAACTTTTAGGTAAGGTTATTTTTAAAAATTCACATCTCCCGAACTATTAACAATATCGCATTTCGACAAGTTTGGCTACATTCATAAAAGATGAAACTTTCAATAAAAAATACATCATTGTTAGATCATGTTTTTAAACATTAATAAAGTTAATTTGGAAAAAAGAAATTGCTGTATCTGCGAAAACAGAGCAGCAAATTTTTTCTTAATTTTTTCACAACAAGTGCGAAGTCTTCTCTAAAGAATGACGCAAGAAACTCGATGGACGTTTTAAAACTTTTCGAGATATGATTTTTTATTTGCCAGCGCGCCCCTCAGACGCAGCCCTGCCAATTCAGTCAAATGGTAGTTTGAAGAGAAAAGTTGTGGTGTAATTGTTTTTATTGGCTTACTTTATGTTTTTTGGGGTGCTGAACACGAATCTGAAGTTGTATAACAAAATTTTTCACGGCAAATATGACAAACCATCAAAAAACGCTAAAAAATTTTGTTTTTTGCTTATTACTTGAGAAGTGAGCGTTTTACGCAAAAGGTGGCTCTATATCAAAATAAAGATGAGAAAATTACCTACAATTCATGGTATTGTCATTTTTTTGTACGACATATGATTTTGCGGCACAGGGGCCTTATAACTGGACAACAAAATTACATGCTAATGTTGGCGGTAATGGAATGCACACAAATACATAGGTAACTTTGATAAGCCATAACTTGGCGAAAAAAAATCGTACGGACGTAATTTTTTTTTTTAATTTACAGGGAAAGGTCCGTTTTTTACAATGGTTGTCATGATACTTACGAGAAAAATTCTCTCTACCCCATCTTTTCCATTTTCCATCATCTTTATTTTGATATCGATCCACCTTGTGCGTAAAACTCTCACTTCTCAAGTAATAAGCCAAAAACAAAATTTTTTAGCGTTTTTTTATGATTTGTCATATTTGCCGTGAAAAATTTTGTTATACAACTTCAGATTCGTGTTCAGCGCCCCAAAAAACATAAAATAAGCCAATAAAAATAATTACACTACAACTTTTCATTCAAACTACCATTTGACTGAATTGACAGGGCTGCGTCTGAGGGGCGCGCTGGCGAATAAAAAATCATATCTCGAAAAGTTTTAAAACGTCCATCAAGTTTCTTGCGTCATTCTTTAGAGAAGACTTCGCACTTGTTGTGAAAAAACAACGAAAAAATTTGCTGCTCTGTTTCCGCAGATACAGCAATTTCTTTTTTCCAAATTAACTTTTTTAATGTTTATAAACATGATCTAACAATTATGTATTTTTTTATTGAAAGTTTGATCTTTTATGAATGTAGCCAAACTTGTCGAAATGCGATATTGTTAATAGTTCGGGAGATGTGAATTTTTTAAAATAACCTTACCTAAATGTTTGAGAGGCTGTAACTCAAAAAGTTTTAAAAAATTCGAAGTTCTTTTTTACCCAAATTTTTTTCTCCGCGAACACTTCATGGTCAGAAAAATTCATCAAAATTCTCGACCATGTGTGTAAAAAGTAGTGTTTTTGACGCGGAATGACCCATGCGCAAGATGTCGTGAAACGTTATGTTTCCCCTGTTTTTATGACGCGTATCATTCGGGCTTGTGTGAAACTACAGTGTAATATGTATGTACAATTAATACCTAGTTATATGTAGTATAGTATATAGCATCACATTTCTAATGGCGATGGTGATTGAATATTTTTATTTCTATCGACTTCATAAACATAATGTACAGTGTCGGACAGTGATGGAGTCCCAATGGTGATTAACAATACCATTGCGCAACCCTGTCAGTGTGTTTGCTTTCGCACTTGTTCGACGCCACTTGAGAAGAGCCGCCGGCTCCCTGTGGATCTCGGTAGGCCTTGTTTATACCCGGGACTGCTATGGACTGCTTCCTCGTTCGATAAAGCCTCATAAGGCCCTCTCACTTCCTCCCTCGCTCCCAGCGATCACTCCGGGTAGAAACTCACGGACGAGAGTTCGCATGATTGTATTGAGACTACCCCACTCTTACAAGCGAGAAAGGCAGCACGTTGGTTTCGGCAGGCCTCGCTTATACCCTAGAACTGCTATGGACTGCATCCTCGACCAGAAAATTCGAATTCGCCGCGTAAGGCCCTCTCACTTCCTTCCTCGCTCCCTCGCGGTCACTCTTGTAAGAGTGGGGCAGTCTCAATACAACCATGCGAACTCTCGTTCGTGAGTTTCTACCAAGAGTGACAGCGAGGGAGCGAGGGAGGAAGTGAGAGGGTCTTATGCGGCGCATTCGTTTTTTTCGAACGAGGAAGCAGTCCATAGCAGTCCCGGGTGTAAACAAGGCCTACCGAGATCCACAGGGTGCCGGCTCTTTTCAAGTGGCCTCAAACAAGTGCGAAAGCAAACACACCCACAGGGTTGTGTAATGGTATTGTTAATCACCATTGGGACTCCATCACTGTCCGATACTGTACGTAGGTGTTAAAAACTAGAAAAAACTACAAAAAGATCGCAACGGGATTCCATCCAGCGCTCTTGCAGTTACTACGCTGGAGCGCTACTCACTGGACCACGGAGCTCGTTGAATAATGTGTTACTTTTATCAGATATGACGCGCTCGAAATTTCATAAAAATTCATTTTGCGAACGGTTGAGTAGTGCGCTCTACTACTTTAACACAGTGAACTGGAGGTGGTAAAGATTACGTAGTATGAGCTTCAGAAAAATCTGTCACCCGAACGCCGTAACGACCCCTGTGAAAAACGATGCCAATTTCATGAAGTACTGGTAATGCGATTATTAATTGTCTCCTTAAAGAACGGACCATACAAGCTTTTAAACCGCACCATGACCGTCCATAACTCTGATACGTAGAGTAAAGATTTGAAAGTGTCACTTTGAACAGTTCGTTTAGTATCATAAATGTTAATTAAAAAACTATTCATAAAGGTTTTAACGGGAATCAGTAGTTCCCTAATACGTTTTAAGCGGGATTTACGTCTGTGCTATGTTTGAGGGAGTCAGCGTACAAGCTATCAATCGAAAGTTCAAGATTGTCGGAAACTATCGATTTCGACCGGACGTCCAAAATTGGAGATATAGCTCTGAATTGTGCGACGATCAACGTGAAATCTCGTATCCGCTGGAAACACTTATTTTTCAGCTTTTTCCTCGCTTCTGACGTACCAGACTTAAAGCCAGTTCAAAAACATTAGGGTCCTACTGATTTCCCTTGAGAGGAATCAACACTCCCCAATGTTTTACCTGGTAATTCAGGTAATACGTCGTGCGACGTCAGAATCGAATAAAATGCTGAAAAATAAGCGTTTCGTAGTCAAGATTTCAGCTCTAAACCTTTAGCTACTACGGGTGATTATAGTCGTCCTTAGAGTTCTGAATAATCAGAGAACCGACAACTCTACCCCCACCTAGACCTTTAACCCGTACCATGGTTCCTATAGAGCCCACAGCTGATCCCTTGTGCAGACACTTTGCAAACGTGTGGAGTCCTGAATACAGGGCTCTATATCCTCGGTTTGATTGGTACCGCGGTGAGCCAATCAGGAAGCGCGTCTTCAGTGTCGCTTCTCTGATTATTCATAACTCTAGACGTCCTCAATAAAGTGCGACGTTGGTACTACGGGGGACTATAGTCGTCCTCCACAAACTGCCGCCGTGTATTGTACATACGACGATCGATTGAAGTTATTCTACATCGAGTATCTTTCTCTGGATTGTAGAATCAGTATTTTGTTTTGCATAATTTTTTTCTCACTAGTGAGACACTTCAACAATATGTATCAGCATACCACCGACCAAACCATTCTCGCGCACCAGACACACTTTTGGCGCGGCGGCCCGTACAGCGGAAATGCCGCGCCGAAGGATCGGTCCACCGCGAAAGGGCTAAAGGAAACAACATCCCGCTCTGGAAAAGGTCTGAAATGAAAGATAAAAATACAAAAACGTCACAGCCTCTCCCCAATCCAGAGATCAACCACTCTATAATAACACAATTTCACTGCAAACTTGAACTTGGTACTTTTATGACCACGACGGGATTTCATCGTAGCCGCCCATCGGGTAGCTACACACAATTTTGAGGTATTTTTCCAATTCAGGACGTAGCCCGGCCGAAATCGTAGTGGCAGAGACATTTTTGGACTTTCAGCTTTCATTTGGGACCTTGTACAGGGCGAGATGATGATCATTTATAACTGAAGTCTTGAGTACGATTTGGTACGATTTCACTATGCCTCTCTCTCTCCTGGTGCTCCTCTCCGCTCCCCTCTCTCTCTCTCTTTCTTCTCCTTCGTCTATCAGACATAGTACCGATCTATAGTCCGTTTGCAAACTTACTAAAGAGGTATTACTTCCATTGGCATCGCTTACTCTTACAGATACAAGGCTGGAAACAGGTAATGTTACGCTTCAATATTCTCGAAAACTGTGGTTTTTATGGAAAAACATGGTTCTACATTTTCGGTTTATTTGCACGCGTACAATAACTGGCGTGAAGAGGTTCAGAATATTAATATGGACTGTGTTCTATCGACTCTACGCGGCCTAAACTGTGTGAAGCAGAATACAGCAGATTAAGATTGAAAAGAATGTAGAAGGAGGGGGTTACCCAGTTTTCACCGACCAATCACTTGAGCGACAACGTTTTCATCAACATGATTTTACTGACAATGACCGACAGGTAGAAATACCCGACATTGTTTTCGCTGACACTATTATTTCACCGACACCGAGTACCTACCAAGTTATTTTATTATGTTGCAATTATACATTAATTTTATTAATCAATATAACTACAATTCATTAATAACGAAACAAAGAATAAAGCAGAGCAAAGTCAAGCGTGTAATAATTTTTCATAACAATTGCAAATACTCTGTTTTTCCCGAAGTCGATGACGGTGGAATAATAAAGTCGGCAAAAATGATATTAGGGAATGGTTGTCGATGATTCCAATCTATCGTTCAAGGTCAGTGTCGGTGAAGTCGTGTCGATGAAAACATTGTCGCTCAAGTAGCTCTTCGGTGAATGCAGGGTAACCCACATGGAGGATAAGCTCCAATTATGTGTACGTGCATTTCCTAGCGGTTGTGGGGATAAAAAATCACGGTAAAATCTTTGACGGTTGTGTATTGGAGGTTCTACTCGGGAAGCTATAACATATTTTCTGACATCCTATATCAGGCATGGGCAACCTCGGCTCACTGAGCCACAGCGGTGACGGCGGCTCGAACTTCTCTGCTTTGGACTATCCCCACCAGCGATTAAACAAGTGAACGCTTTCAGCAGTCTCTACGGTACGAGTATATTTAAAATATATTCCTATCCTTATTCTGTTCGGTGCACACGGCGGGATTGGGGATAGTGCAATCAGCGAAGGAGAAGTAGTGAGCCACTGTTGCCCATGCCTGTCCTATATATTTAACACATAAGTATTCATTTCCTGTTGATTGCAGATGAGGTTAAAAGACTTTGTGAAAAACAATTGAAGAGTATATTTTTTCACGAATGAATACAAGCGATGGGTTATTAATTATCAAAGTGATCGTGTGTGACATCTTCAGTTATAAATCGTTAATTGTTATTTTATATGACACAGTGAAAATGATCCTTCAGGTTATGTACAAGTAATATGTAATATTTGAAGAAAAAATATCTTAACCATAGAACGCTGCATAATTTACACATGAAATTACTGTAAAATATAAGTTGTGTGCAAATTATATACTTTTAATATATCCTGGTTACACAAACAGAAGCAAAAAAAGCGCAATAGTGTTCACATAACAGACGACGAATTATAAAATATGCATCAGTATCACAAATCATTGCTAACATTCATCAGATATTTCTTCATGTGCATCATTTTGTTTACGAACGATATTAGAAAACTTTTTTAATTTTGCTACAAAGAATCCATCCATGTTGTGCACGTGTGGATAAAAACGCTTAGTTAATTTCAGCGAAGGATGAAATCTGTGTTGCCTATAATTCGTAAAACCTTCAGCACCGAATTCCAAGCTAGTAGGTACTAATTTCACATCACGTTTTTTAAGAGCATAGTCTATTACCCATTCGTTCTCTTCCGGAAGGATCGAGCACGTTGAATAAACTATTATTCCACCCGATTCTGATCGTGCATTTGCACAGTCTATTGCTGCTAAAAGCAGCTCTCTTTGCAATGTACAGCAACGCTGTATATCTACTGCATCTTTGCTTGTTTTAACACTTGGATCTTTGGAAATTACCCCGGTTCCAGTACAAGGTGCATCCAATAAAACTCTGTCGAAACCTTTAATGACCTGAAACAGAGTAATTAATTAACATGACAATGTACAGCTTTTTTTGAAACACGGTCCAGTCTTACCGAAGGGAATTTTCGTCCATCGTACGTAGAAATTATGGAATTAACGATTCCAAGTCGGTGGAAATTACCAACGACAGCTTTTATTCTATCTTCATTTACATCATTAGAGAACAATACGCCGGTGTTCTTCATAAGTGCTGCAATGTACGATGATTTGCCACCCGGCGCGGCACACATATCCAGAATCCTTTCATTTTCTCTAGGATTTAATGCTAGCACAGGTAAAAAACTGGAGGCACCTTGCAAAATATAGTGTCCTGCCAAGTACTCTGGCGTAGCACCCATAGGAACTTGTGATGAATACACAACTAATCCAACTTTCGTCCATTTTCCTATTGGATCCAAATTCACTCCTCTATTGATCAGAGCCTAAATATATTTTCGACTGATTAATAAAACTGAAAAAATCGTAAGTATCCACTTATTACATTTAATTAGTATAATACCTCTGCTAAATCTCGTCGACGCGTCCGTAGTGTATTCGTGCGAATCGTCATCGGTCTTTGAACTTCGCTTGCTTCCAAAAATTCTAGTAATTCGGCTAATGAAAATATTTCCATTAATCTCCCCATCAGAAAATCGTTATAACTATAGTATGTACACAAATCCATCCGAAGCAAGTCCGTATATTCCGAACGTGTTCTAGAGAGAGAGAAAGAGAGAAAAAAAATATTCCACAATACATTGGCTCGAAGGTTTTTAGTAAATTCTTTTTGTATAAATAACATACCTATTTTCATCTCGCAACTTTTTAAAGTCCGACAATACCATAACCACATCGCTAATACGTTGTTGAATATCCTTAAGATTTGAAGCACTCGCAAGTTCTTCTTCACTGGGAAACGTGAACACACATTGCCGTGAAATCATGTCAGCCATTTCCACTTCAGCAAGTTTTCTGGTAAACAATTTGTTTGAAATTAGCACAGCACACCAGATCGCTCTTGTGTTAATGTAAATTTTAATATAATATAAAAATGTCAGGTGCAGTAGTCCTATCTCTGGTATTTGTCGACACATCGCCATGTATTAACCAAATAAATAGTACAAATCTTCACATTACGTTGCAATGTGTAATTACAACCTAGCATGATTGCAGGCTGCTTCCGGGCAGCCCCCAATATGACTCACGGTGCTGCGATAACGTTTTGCTTGACCGTGTTAGAGAATAAGGATCAACGCGTCTCCATTATAATGATGGCTATACTGTTACCTTTTTTTCGTTCATTCACTTGCACTCAACGACAAATAGTTGATGTACCACAAGCAGGGGAGAACAGTGATTTGATCTCGTTTAAACACTTGTGTAAGCACTTGTGTAAAGGTACGATTTCGTTACCACGACCGATCGCAGTCGTGGACGACTGCGACACCGTAGACACGTTGTTTTAAGTGGGGCCGGTTTCGTTACCACGACTCTCGGTTGTCGGACAACCCGACCGATCGCACCACTAGCCCGGTCTAGTGTTCCGACTGGTCGTCGGACGACAGGCACGTTGAAAATAAAGATAGACAGGGACAGCATGCACCGACGAGTAGTGGGCGAAGCGAAAGATCGGCGAATGATCAAAAGAACGACTGCGATCGGTCGTGGTAACGAAACCGTACCTTAAACAGTTCTGATCTTGGATACAGGAAGAAGTGTCTGTTTCCCCCACCCATGCTTCTGTATTTACCCTGTGTTTATTTTTCTCCGTGTGCTTAGGCGGGTCCGTGGAGTACTGAAACTGCATATTTCCCCGGGCGGGTTTATGACGGGTCCGTGGAAAATCGGAGGGTACTTAAAGGATACTCTGGGTACAATGGCGCACGGTTGGAGGTCTCGCTTAGTCTCGCTCTCGTCTCGCCTAACTCGGTCAAAAAAACCCTTGGAGCAAGGCGTAGGCGAGACTACGCGAGAGCCGGGTAGGCGAGGCATTTGGATCCGCGCGCACCATCCATGCACTCGTGGGGACCGGGCGAGTCACCCCGAGAGCGGTCTCGAGGCTCTGATACAAAGGCTGACACGGCCACGAGAGCCGGTGAGCGCCTCGCGAGAGCTGACGAGGTAGGGCGAGCGCACCGATTTCATGCTCGCGCTCCCAGTGTCTCGGGTTGTCTCGGCCGATATGTGCCTGCACCATTAGATCGCCCGACAAAGACATTTATATTGACAGAAACAGCCTTTTCCAAGCCATCCCTTGTAACAAACGACATACCGCGACTTAAAACACGAATCATAGTGTTCACGATTTTGAAGCTGGGAGATGATAATATCTCAGAACAGTCACGGTTTTTGTAAGTAAAGGCCGGTTTAGACGAGAAGAATTTCTCGCACGTATCGTACGAGAAACTGTGCCTTTCGAGAAAAAATTACTCGTACCGTGTAAACGGTACGTACAATTCTCGTAAATATCGTACAAGTTGCCTTTCGAAATAATCATAGAGGCGATTTAAGACGAGGAAAGTTTCTCGTAAGGCACGTTGGACGTTGAGAGTTTCTCGCACGTAGTACGATAGTCTCCCGTACGTTCCAGAGAATATCGCACGCGAAAAGTAAAAAATCCTGTCAAATAATCTGCCGGCGTGTAAAGTTTAAACCAGGCCTGGGCAAAGCCTGCTCTTTCAGCAAACTGGCAAACCGCCGCACAGCACGTAGTTACCCTCTCCTCGTGGCTTTACGCACACCACGTCTCTCGGCGTTCGACTATGCGATAGCGCTGTTTTGTTCTTTTACTGGATCGTGTTACCGAAACGATTGATGAAAAAACTGTTACCGCTAAATCCTAAACATCCCGAACGACGGAAATCATTGCCTTATTCAAAGTGCTCAGTATCCTACTTATTCTTACTTTCATACTTTTCGACCCGTATTATTACTACTATAACTGTTTTCCGCTTACTGGTCTTTACGGCACGCTTAGCGTTAGCTGTAAAGATATATTACGGTTATAAAATTACATTACGGACATACAGCACGAATATGTATAGGACCCGTAATGATGATAATACACACAGTATAAATACGCATATACATTTTATCTGTGATCGAAGAGATATTAAGTTCGAACGTGTACGCCTATGGTGTAGCACTGTCCTTCTTTACGTTCGCACGGCGTATGATGTACGTCTAAAAGCGGGTGGGGATAGAGAAATCGCGTGAGGAGTCAATTTCCCCAGCGTTGCCCAGGCCTGGTGTAAACGATCATCGTGCGAGTTTCGAACATGCATGAACTATTGAAATGAAAAATGCTATAACTTTCACAATGTTTAACTTTTTTTAAATTTATTAACGTTATCCGGAAGGGAATAACTTCAAGTTTTATACTCTTCTTGACTTTTTTATTTCGGGCACACCGAATGGGAGCTATGCTCTGTTGAGACTAAGAGTAACCTCGTTTTGCGTATCTCGTTTGAGCTTGGGAACCGTCGCGAGGTTCAAGACTCCCACTCTACCACCCGTCCCGCCACTCCCCGGCCGTTATTGCCCACATACTCAGTGAGACAATATTATGCATTTCGCGAGTTGTACCGTTAACTGTTGCAGTTAAGTTATTTTTTATTCTTCGCATAATCTGTTATTCTTCTGAATGAGTTATAAGCAGGGATGGCAAACGAATTGAAATGAATTCGAATCGGTGACGGAGATACCCAGATAGGGAGCGAACTGAAGGGCCAGCGCTATAGTCTCCGTCACCAAGGAGCCGAGTCGACTCGGTGCTGGAGACCTTTTTGGAGACTAACGGATAGGTATCCGGTGTCGTCTCCGGAGTTATCTCCGCTAGTGCCCCTTGGACTGCCGTATATACTTCCCAAAATACTTCCGTGGCAGCGTCGAAGGCAGGAAGGGTCTACATTCTCCTGCTGTCGAGGAAAATGTTGAATCGCGCGCGACAGAACGTATGCGTAAATGTAAATAAAACACGAGCGTTTATCGGACAGATTTTCTACACGATATTCGCGCGTGCCAATTACCTATTTCATAGCGTCTTTAAAGACGAGCAGTCTTTCACGCGCAGTTTGTCCGCGTTGTTTACATTATATATTTTTCAAAGTATATCAACATAAATTATGAGCGACACAAGTTATTTGTTTAAGGAATTGATAACTGCATTATTGGAGAAATATCGGGAATAGAAATGCCTATGAAAAATTAATTTTGGTTTAATTTCCAATCTTCCACCCATTTTGATCTCTTTGAACACAGAAAAAGCTGCACATGCGATTACTATTTTCTGTCGAATCTCAAAATTGTGATATTATATTGAGAAATAAAATCTAAAGTTTCGGTTTGTTAAACCTCCGAAGTTCAATTATTGCACAACCACCTCGTTGTGCATTACACAGAACACGATGTGATCACAAATAGAAGCGAAGACGCGATCAATCGCGCAGGGTACATTCAAGAAGAAACAATACTGAAAATAGAAAAGGATGCATTCATATTATTTTATATACTCGTAATTTTGAAAGGTTTCTATTAAAAGGTTTTTTATTCAAAATTTTTCAAAATTACGAGTATATAAAAATAATACGAATGCATTCGTTTCTATTTTCAATATTGCTTCTTCTTGAAATTGTAACGTAATTATTTTAAGTTTAAACAATTACGTTACAATTTTTTATCGGTTTTTTATCGTGCAATCAATAGAAAGCGACTACTCGATCTCAAAATTAATATATAATTAGCACAAAAACACCGCGCTTATCGAAGCATCCTCTCGGATAAATAAATTATCGTAACATTTTAGATCTCGAACAACGAATTTATTACCGTTCAGGTAGCCCTCCGCTCCAAGGTGAACGTCTCTCTCCTTCTCCCCTTCTCTCCCTTGCGCTCGCACTTTGTCGAGAGGCAGGGTACGAGAGTCGGCAAGACGCGAGTCTACCCTGTCGATATTTCGCCGCATAAGTCCCTCTCTTTCCTACCCTTGTTTCGTCCCAGTCCCGCTATGTTCCAAATGTTCGACCGTGACGAAGCGAAGGAGGAAGAGTGCAGGCACCTTCTCGGGCAAGGTGGGCCCGAAACGACCGCGCCAAAATGCGCTGACCCAGATTTTATGGTTCAACAGTATAATAATAACACGGTCATCATGACACACAATAAGAGAGTTTCGACTAAAATCCAGAACGGTTAAGCCTTAACATAAAACAACATAGAGAAAATAATTTAAGTCAAATAAAAGTACCAGCAAAAGGGTGTTTACCTGTGTAAAATAATGTACGTACCATACACCGGTATTCGCAGAAACTAATTTTATGGCGCTTATGACTAAACGCAATAAACGGCTTAAAGTCATTCATGAGTGGCTTAGGCCCGAAAACTGCGAAAAGTCAAAAACACGTGCAATGGCTTTAGACAGCATTGGCGGTTCACGTATAAAACCATAAAACTTGTAATATTACAATTCTCAAATATTTTCACACAGACGGAGAAGCAATACTAGCAACCTACGCCGTTATCAAACAATTAGCCCAGTGACATGGTGGTGTGGAGACGAATGTATTGGTATAGTTATAAATCGCATCAAATTTGCATACAACAATATTGATATCATTATAATGAAGATACTATTACACAAAAATTAGAATTGCATAATTGGATTAAAATTACATAACTGAATTAGGATGACCGTAATTGCCGGACACTTAAAAAGATTTCTTCGAAACTTAAATTCGTTATTCGAAATCTAAAATGTTACGATAATTTATTTATCCGAGAGGATGCTTCGATAAGCGCGGTATTTCTGTGTTAATTATATATTAATTTTTAGATCGAGTAGTCGCTTTCTATTGATTGTACGATAAAAACCCAATAAAAAAGAAGCAATATTGAAAATAAAGACGAATGCTTTCGTATTATTTTTATATACTCGTAATTTTGAAAAATTTTGAATAAAAAATCTTTTAATAGAAACTTTTAAAGAAAGAACAACTGTTGCCACTATGGCGCGAAGCTGACAGCAGCAACCGACAGCAGGAGAATGTAGCACTTCCTGCCTTCGACGCTGACATGGAAGTATTTTGGGAAGTATATACGGCAGTCCAAGGGGCACTAGCGGAGATAACTCCGGAGACGACACCGGATACCTATCCGTTAGTCTCCAAAAAGGTCTCCAGCACCGAGTCGACTCGGCTCCTTGGTGACGGAGACTATAGCGCTGGCCCTTCAGTTCGCTCCCTATCTGGGTATCTCCGTCACCGATTCGAATTCATTTCAATTCGTTTGCCATCCCTGGTTATAAGTTAATTAAATGTATAACAAATCAAATCTGTCTGTCACAGTACACGTGGTCACAACCGGTACACGTGTTCTTTGACACCCATTGAATAGGGAACCGCTCGTTAGGCATGACGTCAGCAATGATTACGCTTGCGCGTCACCGTTTAGTGGGGCGAGCGATAAGCCAATACAATGCGAGTATTGTAGGCGGAGTGGGAAGATGTCCAGAACGGACGCAAATTTTTTCGATGTATTTTTACACTTAGTCTGCACAGAGAATATTACGTACACCAGGCCCGGACAACCCCTGCTCATTGAGCAGCACGGAAACCCGCCGTGCAGCATGCGTCATCCCCAGCATACCTCCCGGTGCGTGTCTAAGAGTGAAACAGGTAGATCGCCGTCCTTTTTTCGTTCGCACGGCGTGCATCCAAAACTGACGGGTGGGGGTACCGAAACGGCGTGAGGAGAGTGCACTTCCCCATGGTTTCGCAGGCCTGAAGTACACCATTTACGAGTTCGCTGGGAGGCGCTCAGAAAGATAGCCCGATTACGTCCTAATTATTTACTATTTTCCAATGAAAAAAAAATACTTTAAATGGACATGTACATATACTTAACTATAGAATATATACTCTCCGTTCGGGCTAAAAATATCCTCGTTTTGCGCTTCTCGACTGAATTTGGGGCAATTCAGGGCGATGCAATCGAATGCAAGTATTGTGGGAAGATGCGCAGAACGGACGCCAATTTCTTTGATCTAGTGTTACACTTATAGTCTGAACGGAGAGTTTAGCAGTGTTTTTTGTACATTCGAGCAGAATGGACGTGCAAGAAATTGCAATATTAGCATCGCTAATTATTAAAAGAAAAGTAAGTCAACACGGCGATTCAGCGAACAAGTGCGTAAACACATATCTGAAGTAACGAACATTACGGTTATCGGAAACTAGTCGACAGGACGTAATGGCTCAAAAGCACCACTTTTTCTGTCATTCGCCGTTCCGCAACGCGTCTTGTCTGAAAGCAAATTAACGCCACTCCCTGGCCTCTACTGTACTCGACAGAGTGCGCCTGGTGCGGTAATTTAGTCGAGTGGCGAGTAACGTAGTAACTAAAGGTCCTCGAACTGTCCAAAAACGTTCGCACTACAGTTGTGTATAATACATTAGTGAGTAGTGTATTGCAAGATGAGCACGCAACGCAAAAAAGTAAATAAGCTAATATAGCTTATTGCAATGGCTATTTCAGAAGAAGTGGAAGAAATTAATGTGAGAAAAAAGAAAAAGAAAGTATGCATACGAAAATGGATTAAGGGGAATCTGGAGTGCCTAATATGTTTCACATATTGTTACAATATTCTTTAATTATTCATGTGTTTCGTGAGAACTTCTGTATGTAGTATGTCTAGCTTTCTTAAAAAAATTTTGGTTTCATTTTTTTTCCCGTAATAGGAAAGATTGACAGAATAAAAATTGAATGTTTATTTGACGATCAATCTGACCGTGGATTATATCTGCGAACCAGTTATAATTACCACTCGCTGTGACTTCACGGCGGCGCGCCGCTGAAGGCAGTGCATGGATTTACGTTATAAATTCTCCAACCCGTGTTAGATATCCGATTTGGAAAATTAATGGCTCTTTTGATAGATAGAAGATGAATACACAATCGTTATCGTTCAGAATTTCTGTAAATGGCTTTTTTCTATTCCGGAAAATGTTTTTAAACTTTTTAACGCTCTTTTCTCCACGAAGATTACATTTTTCCAAAATTCTAAAATATCATGCGCATTCCTTCATGTTTTATCTTTCAAATGAGTCCTTGATCATCGAAATTGGTCAAGAAGCATTCTATGGGAAACGCAGAGCGTTACACCCTTACGATGCATTGCGTGGTGGAGACGGGACGGAAAGTCAAAAAGGCCCGAGCGGCTCGAGTTGGCTTATTCGCAAGAGTTTAGAATGGATCAGAGTAGTGTGCCGGCGGTGTGATTTTCCGCTGTAACGGTAAACACCTATACATTGACCGCACGCCTAGCCAACTTACACGCACACCAGCTCATGCTTGTGCGTCAGGTTCGTAGTGGGGGAAGGAGTTTCGGCTCTTCTGCCGCTGAAGTTGGGGTCGCTAGCGGACGCAGAATATTTTTCAGGATTTTTCACGAAAATGGGCGAAAACACACATTAGCTTGTCGGATGCACAGGTCGTAATTCTCGACCGATTTTCATGAACAATAGCTCGTTTGAAAGATAAAGGATGATCCATGCGTTCATGTAAAGCCGAATTTTCATAAAAAATTTCTTTCCATGTGTAACACCCTATATATTTCCGCCACATTGTAACAAAATAATATACATCCGGTCTCACGCTGTTAATCACTCGAATGCTTTGCTAAGCACATAGATATTAAGAATGCTGACGCCAAAGTCTGCAGCGAGGCCCACCGTTGCTACGAGGCCCACCTTCAATTATACTCTCAACTCAACATTCAATCGCGTCATTCCCCATCACACATGCGTAAAATTGTCTTGAACTTTAGCAATTTTTTGAATCCCAATTTGTTGATAAAAAAAAAAGGTTTTACCAAAATTCGGCTTCTCATGAACGCATGGATCATCCTTTATCTTTCAAACGAGCTATTGTTCATCAAAAGCGGTCAATAATTGTGGCCTGTGCATTCGACGGCGTAAACCCTTCCAAAACGGGGGGGTATCCAACGCCCTTAATGATTTTACCCGGTTTTTCGAGCTTTACATATCTGTTACTTCAGAACCTAGAAAAAGTCTGAAAAATAAGGGTTTCCTGGGGAGAAAGAGTCGGCTAAATAAAACAACATCTCGCTGTGAACAAGGTCTCATATGAAAGATAAACGCTCAAAGATTGTTGGAAAGTATCCTAATTCAGGGATCAATCACTCTATAATAACACAATTTCACTGCCAACGGTGTTTTTGACATCGAAAACCGGCATGGCGATGGAAGATGCAGAATTGGAGACAATACTTTTTTGAAAACTCATACCAAATTAAAAAAAATGGCAGGATCATTAGGACTGACCCAACAAGCCATTTCAAAATGCCTCAAAGCAATGGGAATGATTCAGAAGCAAGGAAATTGTGTGCCGTACGAGTTGAAGCTGAGAGATGTTAAACGACCTTGCGACATTATGCCGCAAAGCAGGTCAAAACGTACTTGGAAACGTTGGAATGGAAAGTCGTACCTCACTCGCCGTATTTTCCAGGCATTGCTGCCTCTGACTATTACTTGTTTCGGTCAATGACACACGATCTAGCTGACCAGCACGTCTGACCATTTACGTCTGTGCTATGCCTGAGAGAAAAGCGGAGAATTTCGTAAGAAAAAGCGTGAGAAGTGAAGAGAAATTGACCAAATCTTGGGGAAGAGCCAGCTAAATGAAGCAATATCTTAAGTTGTCCAAGGTGTCAATCGAACGAGGAAAGTCGAAAGTGTGTTAGAAACTATCGATCTCGGTCGGACAACGTCCAGAATTGGAGAAATACATAGCTCAGAATTGTGCGACGGCCATCTGACGGGCGGCCATCATGAAATCTCGTCGTGATCGCAGATGTGACAGGTGAAAGTTTGCAGTGAAATTGTGTTACTATAGAATGATTGATCTCTGAGTTGGGATAATTTCAGACACGCATTGGACTTTTATCTTTCACATGAGATCTTGTGCACAGCAATATGTTGCTTTATTTAACCGACTCTTCTTTCACAAAAAGCGCTTGCTTTTTCAGCGTTTTCCTCGCTTCTGATTCCACAGACATAAAGCCCGTTTAAAAACATTGGACACTACTGATTCCCTTTAAAAGAAGAGATGAATTACGAGCTTCTAATTCTCTCCTTCTTACCAAATCTAGATATGTTTATTTTATTTTTCAAATCAACATACGCAACATGCCTGATTTGTTTATTTTTATAAAGGGTGGATTTAAAGTTCCATAGGCGCTAATGTTATAAATATTTCGCAACGAATTTCACAATTATATCTTTGCTCAAACTAAACGACATTTTTCCAGCAGCGAATGAACTCGAGTAAATCAACAGGTTCGCACTTGTTTAGTGGACAAATAAAGATGCAGTGAAGCGTGGTGGGGAGCGTTACTCACTCGTAAATATAGAATAAAATCTGCTTCGGACTGTGCTAGTAATTTAGTCTAGTGGTGAATGCCGAGTAGATCAAACGCCACCTACAAACCAATAAACGTTCGTACTACATTCGAGCACATACAGTATATTAGTCAGTACTGTATTGCAAGATGAACGTGCGATGCAATAGAATAAATAAGCTAGTAAAGCTTCTTGCAATGGCTATATTTTAGTATCCATTGCGAACGGATAAAATACAAATGAACGTTTCAGTTTCCATGAAAAGTTGTATCAATTTAATTGTTTGCCGTTTGGTTTATGTACAGCACCGTTTTTTTTTTTAATTTTATGTTCCATTGGCACACACGTGCCAAATATTGCCTGACAAATTTTACGGTTATGTGTTCTCCACAACGAAACATTTCTTATCGGGCTATTGATAGCTAAAGAACTCGACGAAATTCACTAAATCTACTGAATCTAAAGTTCTCACTGGTTTAGTGGAACGAATCACAATGCAGTAGAGCGTGGTGCGGGGCGCTACTCGTCTGAAAAAATAGAAAAAAAAATGAATCAACTCGATTAAATCATTAACTAAACTACTCGACTAAAATTTTGGGGTTCGGACACGTTTAGTTACTAAATTACTCGCCACTCAACTAAATTACTAGCCTTGACCGAACCAGGCTTAAATGCCCATCTACCTGTGAATGGGTAAAAAATCTAAATTTTTTATTGAATTTTCATAAAATATAACGTCTAAGGAATGTATTCCCAAAGTTTTATGCTTTGATTCCAAAAATTGACAAAGTTGCCACATTTCGAAGTATGAAAAGGAATGCGAGTCAATTTTGCAATAAAAAAGTATGATATTGTTACTTTATAAACATGGTTTTGTTAGTTACGAGAGTCAGTAGGATTTGGAATATCCTGTTCAAATTTCAGAGTAATCTGTTGTGTACTTTTTGAGATTTTAGACTCGCGACACTGAGGGAACAAATGTTTAGTCCTGCCGAGTCACAATTTTCTCACTCGGCGCGTCAAAAATCTCAAAAACTACACAATGGATTGCTCTGAAATATTAACAGGATATTCCACAGCCTACTGACTCTCGTCACTGCCAAAATCATGTTTATAAAATAACAATATCATACTTTATTATTACAAAATTGACTCCGTATTCGTTTTCATACTTCGAAATGTAGACGTCCGCCATTTTCCCAATGTTCAATAAAAATTATCAATTCTGGCAGCAATGATAGAGACAATCTTCCCAATTAAGAATAACTAAAATAATTTAATTTTGGTCCAACCGGACAGCAATAGTCAGCCGCGCCCGCAGCATACAATTTTTAAACAAGGCTTCATGGTGGGCCAAATAAAACCAATAAACAATTGATTAAAACTGTTAAAAAAATTCTCAAGTATGACCAACAAGTAGGGGAACAAACTGCGAAAAGAATTATGGCGTTAGACTTACTGGAATGTTTAAAAAAAATTCGTGAAATCCGACCAATTTTCGGGCCGTTCACTTGTAGATGGCCCCTTAAGATGGATCTACTCGACTAATCACTTACTAAACTACGCACTAAAATTTTGCTGTTCGGGCACGTTTAGCTACTAAATTAATCGCCACTCGGTTAAATCACTAACATAGTCCGAAACAAGTTTAATACGCGTGCACCGGAGAGTAGTGCGGGAAGCGTAAACGGCGACTGAAAGTGAACTTGCACCGAGATAGCCGGGCCTGCCTTACAAAGGCTTGGATCTCTTCATCAGAAACCGTCCGTGTTGAAACTGGAATTTCAGCTTTCATTTGAGATCTCGTATATTACGACAGTTTCTTTCGTTTAACAATGAGCTGCTTTTTGCAAAAGCTTATTTGCCACCCAGTAGGAGACGAAGTATCTATTTTCCTTAGATCGAGTTGCGTTTCTATTTTTCTGCATTCTGTTGTGCTTTATCATATTTCATAGGATCTGTCTCCATTTTCCGATTCGGTAGATTACAATACCATATCATGAATATTCAAGTAGTTTAGGCTAATGAAACATCATCAACGACAGCAAGTAGTAAAACATCCTCACAGTATGAAATAATGGTAGAATGTATATACATAGCTTGAAATTCCGTTTCTTCCAAGAAAATAAACATACCATACAGTTTTGCAACGTTAACACCAATTTTTTCTTATTACACAATCTAATAATGCAGTTTCAAGTATGACTATTCACTTAGTAGTTCATATTCTAGTTATGATAAATATGTTGTTAAGAACTGTGACTGTGGAGTGTAAGATAATTGAATAAAAACTGAATAAAGTAAACAAATGGAGACCAAAGAATTTACCATTTCAATTTGCTATTACCTTTCTTTTTCCTGTTCTTCCTTCAGTTTTTTGTTTTCTTTCTCTATTGGTAGTAGATCATCATCGTCGCAGCTTAATTCTTGTTCCCCTTCTATTGTATTTCGACTATAGTTAGATTCTTCGTAATTTAGATCACCACTTTCATCCAACATATCTGTTAATTTCTTTTTAAAATGTTTTTTCTTCATTTCTGCCATTGTGTCTTCGGTCTCTAATGTTACACCTTTATCTTTCAGTTTCATGTTAATATTTTCACCATTACCACTTTTATTTAGTAACATAGATTGTGTAGGTTTTCGTATCTTCCTATTATTGAGGCGCTGTGTTTGTTTTAATGTTTTTTTCACCTATCCCAATGGAAATGTGTATATTGTCAAAGTATCTATGAAAGTAAACGATAACAGTGAAATTGGCAGCTAAACTTTGGTGCTATATTTTGCTTTTCCATGAATAAAGTAGCGCGATATAAACATTGGTATAAAAACTCCTCCTTTCCTATATGCAAACACTTTTTTAATTACCTTGAAATTTTACTTGAATCACTGTTATGTATATCAGCACGTGTTATGTAAAGTAGCAGGTTTCTTCCTCTTACAGAAACCACAAGTTCTCCACCATGCAATGAAGCATGGCTCACTTACACCACAAAATATACTCTATTTGAATGGTCGGTCACGAAAAGAGCATGTGTATTTTATACAACACAACCGAAATACTGTGATGTATGTACTCAGCAATACAAGCACAATGTAGTAATGTTTGTAGCAAAATAAAAACATGTTTTTTTGTCGCCAACTATTCAAAGAAACTAGTTTTCACTGTTGTTGATACAACATGCCAATATTCATACAAAATTATGGAAGGGGCTTCCATATGTAACAAACCATAATATACTGTTCTTTGTAAGAGAAATGAAACATGATACTTTTAGTAATGCGCACTGATATTATTACCACCACTGTCATGATCTTTTATGCTCCTCCGAGTGAATTTCTTTGAATTTTTAATTGTAGAATTATTTTAAAAGTTCAGTTTGTGATAATGATATTATATCGAAAGCTGGGAAAAATATGAAATAGACTAATAACTTTTGAGCGTTGTAGAAGGAAGTCATTTCCATCAATCTTGTTCAGTAAGATTTAAGCAGTATAATAATACTTGATCATAAATTAAATACATTGCTATGTCAGGAAAACAAAGTTTGCAAATCTATATTTGTACGAACTTAATTTCATTCTTAGAAAGAGCAAAATAAAGTACATAAGTTTGACCATCTATTTTGTGTTATCCTGTACATACAGAAAAAACTTGATAGTTGTAACCACAATAATTGCATGCAAACCTCACACGCTGCAATTGCACAACAAATGATAGTGATAATGTAGGTCATCAATGAAACAAGTCAACACGTAAAGTTGCAATTATCGAGCACAGATTGGTAACATTAACGACTATGCACGGATTGATTCAGTTACCTTAATACTTGATGTAAATGAATTCTCAGGTCTATATGCTTGCAACTATCAACTTACTATAGAAATATAAGTCCACGTAAAATTTAAACTCACGTCTTTGGGTAGTGTGTCATTGCTCTGTTCATTTACTTTCTGACGTAAGTCCCTTGCACATTCTTTTGCAGTTTTCTTTTTCAATAACCTTTTCTTTACACGTTGCTTCTGTCTGTGACTTAAGCCTATTTCATCTTTCACTGGAAAGTTATTCATACATAACAGCCCCCATTTATTAAACTGTTATTAAAATATAAAAACCCCAGCTTAAATAAAATCTATGTGCAAATAAAAAGTTTGCTGAATGTATTATATTTCTTTACTTATCACTCCTTTTGGGAATGTTGGATCCCCTTGTTTCTTAGCTTTTCTCCCACGTCCATTGGGAGGAGGAGTACCATCAAACTTAGCCTTCCGACCCATTTTATAGATATTCAACTACGAATGTTGTAAAAAAAGGTTGTTAATATTTGTTCACACAATGCCTTAGACAACTTTTACTTATATGGGGGTATTTATGGTGGTACTTTAGTGTGGTTATACTAAAGATACACCCAGAGTTACACTAAAGATATGTATAATGCGTGTGGTGGACAATGCTAAACTATGTAATTTTAAAAACCCACACGTGAGTTACGTATAACTAGGTTATCTATAGAGGTGGCAAACTATCGATAGTACTATCGCATCATCAATAGTTTTTTTACTATCGATAGTGCTTTCGATAGTTGTTTAGACTATCGATAGTTCAGGTGGCGCTGTCAACAGTCAACATGGCGCACTCCTGTTTAAAAATGTGTTATGAAAATTGCGTATGCCAATAAATTGCGAGTTTATTCTGGCGTTATCTGATTAAATAAAATTATGTAAATGCATCACAAATTGTTTTTTAACTCAATATATATACCAGCATTATAATCTATTAATTTTTTATAAATGCAGATGAATATTCAGTAATACATAAAAAGATGTAAGATATAAAACAGCATTCGTTGGCAAACCAAAATCTTTTTTCCTATTATGTATTTAAATTAAACGTTGACTGTAGTATTCCTAGGAAATACGACAGATTGTAATAATAACTGGATTAATAGGTATGTTTATCATCTGAGAAAGTATATGAAACAAATGGAAATACTTTAAACTTGAAAGGTCATTTAACGCAGCGGTACTCCTCGCCACTCCTCGCACTCTCCGAACCGTCGAGCCCCGGGGACCCTCACTCATATGGGAGAACCGTGTCACAGAATGAATATTCGTTCAGCGATAACAGGGTGCGCTGCTATTCATGAAAAATCAGGTTGGAAACTGCTCTATGTTAGATGACGTCCATTGTAATCTATGACATCGAGAAAATTTACATTGCTAGCGACAGGAATCTCATACAGAGTATCCAAACCTCAGTGTTAAAAGAACGTAAGGAATTTAGTTCTCGAGTCAGTCCCTGATGGCGCTGACGTTCAATATATATATCACACAGTTGCTATATATAGTAGTACCCCCACCCTTCACTCGCTGTACCTATATATATACATATATTCTACTCGTTTTACTTATTCTTTAGAATTTAAAGGATTCAACTCAGATTGCTGTGAAACAAATTCTGAAATAATACATTTATTTAATAAGTTTGCGCGTTCGATATGATACATGGATATATTGTATTACTACCTATTCTAATTATATACAAATAATCAGTTACAAACTATAAATATTATAACATATAGATAATTTTAATTAATAATTTTACTGATGATGATACTTTTTCTGCACTCGGTACATGTTCCTTATATGTGGCGACCTTCCTAGTTACTCTTCTAAAGTCCTTCCGCATGGGCATCTTGGCATTATATGCTCTCAGGTTCATCTTCTCGTGGTTGTCGTTCCAGCTGCTACAGAACAGCTTTGCAATCAATTCTAAGGAATAGACATTGCCTAATGTTATCAAAAGAACTACGCACTAAGATATAATACCTTCATAAGAGAGTATAGCACATTCATAATGGGAAACATAGAAAATATACTTGCCATAATTCCATTGCTTCAATAAACGTCTCTTCTTGTTGATCCCTCGTTTCCTTGCTGGAAAAATGATACAATAATCTGTATTAACTGGAAACTTTTTATCTCTTAGCTTCCTATTTTTTACATCATATCAAAACCATGGCATATGTGCGCTTTACCGTTTTGAAACCAATTGTATACGTTGGCAGATTTGTTGACTTACTGTTAGACTGGTTGCTGGTATCCATCTTATCTACGCTAGCAATCCTCTTCACATTTATCGGGTAAGCTTATTAACTTTGGATTTCCACACGTAACGATCCATTTCGTTCACCGCGGGTTCGAATGTTTCGGAATACTGTAAAATTCCGATGTATGTACTTGTTCTCGATTTTAATGAACGTATAATTGCGGACGGTGGAAAAGAAAGGTGGAAATCACTTTCAAGCACGCGTGTGTAATGGGCCAAACAATACGTGAATTTATTACAATGATGTGACGATGACTGCATGAATTATGTACAATGGACGGTGCGGATGAATATTTACATTATTGATATTTACAATTAATATGGGCCATGGATCGTTCGTTTCGTTGGTGGTGGTGTGCCGAGGATGTAATTAATGCATGAATATTACCGTGAGGTGCACAAAGCACGTGGCGTCCGATGTATGGTTCGAGTCCCTGAGTCAAGTCCGTGTGAATGCCAAGTCGTGAATTATGGTTAGTCCGTGGATGGATAGAATGTTAGAAATCAAAAGCCGAGTGAATGCGTGGGTCGTAACAGGTTAAAACAAATCAAAAGCCAAGAATGCTGCGCAGCGAAAACACGTGTGACTACTAAACCGTTTGAACGAAAAGTGAAGAAGACCGCGTGGTGGCGCACCACGCACGCGGCGTGGGTAGACGAAACGATCCGTGATTGGCTGAAATTCCGGATTCTTCGAGAAAGTTCTCGAAGAATCCGGAAGTATTTCCAAAAGAGAAAGTTACTTCCGGCTGAAAAACCGGAACGTAATAATTCGTTTGAATCCGTGGATGATGGTAAAGTCGGAACCTGCCTTTTCGACAAACCGAAAAGGCAGATTCTCAAACAGTACTTGACGTCCATTCTTTCACATGGCACTCTCTCTTCCAGGAGCCATCTTGAAATGATACTCTACCAAAAAGCCACTGCGCCTGCGCGCATCGCGAAACTATTGCCATCTACGAATGACTCGAGAAATACTTTGGACCAGGTGGTCCCATAAGAGTTTGGGTACCCCAGGGGCTGCGATCTTGGCTCTAAATCGTGTTATCCGCTGTTTGATTCGTGATCTGTCTGGTACACAGATGGAGCGCAAGTGGTGACGCTGACGTCACATTGCGGCTGCGCAAGCCAGGACGCCAAGCGCAACGTCGAGCGCCATATTGTACTCTCGTCAGCGTCCTTTTGTAGCATCGGTAGACTGTTACAGAGTATTGAATACTTGCGTTCTGTTTTTTTTCCGAAATTGACGATTATTCACCATTTATTCACAAGTAAGTACATGAAGCATTAGAAACACTTGATACAAAAATCCGGAATCGAATTATAAAATATTGTTAATATTATTGCAGCCATGAATAAGAGCTATTGCTGCGTGCTGAAATGCTCATCAGGACGTTTAATTCCGGCTCACGTTTTCCCGAAGAACCCTGTACGGTTCAACTAAACAATAACCGTTCATTGGTAAAAACAATTTTATGGTTATCTGTGATGGCCAATATAAATAGCACCGACTTTGGCTGCACAGCACATCGATGTATGAGTATGGAGGTATTTGTGCAGGAAGCCACAATGACTTTCATTAAAAAATGGTTAAAAAGAATTAACGCCATAATTTTTGGAAAATTCGACAATTTCGACAAACAAAACAAAATAGAAAATATGGCGCATCTGAAATGTTTTAAACAAAAAATAAAAAAAGGATCTTCAAAACGTATAACTTTTGTTTTTACTTAGAATTAAGTTCCCCTGTAATCCAGCAAGAAGGTAGTGCACAAGGAAATGACATAGGTTTTCACTATTTACGGCCACTGTGTCGTATTAACCATTTTTCATAACTTGTTCACAAGTAAGTATAATTATATACACATATATATACATATATACAACTTCGATATAAACCAAGTTATAAAAGACTGATATTGTTAGTATTATCGTAGGAATGGGAAAATTGTGTTGTGTGTCGGATGACCAACGGGGAGCTCGGGACCATTCCACAAGTTTCCGAAGGGCGCAGCTTTATTTGCAGCTTGGAGGACTGCGGTTCAGTCGCCCAAAACGTAGAATTTGAGTACCGAACAGTTGAAAAGATGCTAGGTTTGCTACCGGCATTTCAAAGAAAGTGACTATAAACCGCACGGGAAGTTATGCGTATTAAAAGCGGATACTGTACCCAATATGAATTTAGAAAATTGCGATGCATACAGAGAAAACGCTGATGTGAGTACATACATCTGCAATATAATTATGTGTGTAATCTTTCATCTTCACACATAGAGTACCATGCATTTTATTTCACAGGTTAAATTGCCAGAGACTCCGCAACCAGAATTGCATTTGCTCCAGAAGCATCACAATCGCAGTCTCTGCAACCAGCATTGCATTTGTCTCCACCTCCGTCAAAACGACGGAGATTGCTACCTGAGCAATTATTTATTTATTATTCATGTAATTGCAACTGACACCATCAGGAGATGGTGTGGGCACATTAATAACATTTTGCAAGGTAAAGTTGCAAAAATAGACCATAATTGTATGATAGAAAAAAGAGCGTGCAGAAAATCTTATTGCACGAAAAATAAAAAAAAAACTATTTAAAATGTAATGATTTGTTTTTATTTATGACTTAATTATATGTTAATATAACATTCGATACTCCGGGAAGTGTCAAGAAGTCTCCACTGTTAACGACACGAATGTCGTTAACAGTGGATATTTCTTGAGACTTCTCTGTGTATTGTCTTCCGCGAATAGTAATATTAAGGTTCAAACTCGGATTCAAATATCCCGCATTGCTGTCGCCATATTGGAAATTGTAGTTCCGAAAACGGTCCTACCCTGTAGGTGGCGCGTAAAATAGTGTCGTCGGTGCTACAAGAGGGGAGATGACCACCCCTGATCACCACCCCTGGGGTACCCTCATCTCATAGATTTAGGATTCAACTGGATGAGACAGGATTGAATTGTTTAAACCGTCCTTTTTTTGTAGGTGTTTGTAAGTAGAGTAACAATTTCGTTTTCAATAGATTATTCACATCAATGTGTATATAGGATTAATTCGGAATTGTTAACACTTAATAATTTTTAATTGTCATTGTATTATTATAAGTGAAGCTAGTAATCAATTTATTAATTGTTTATTCAAGCAGGTTTACGTAACCCTATTCATAGAATGTTTAAGTACATCTTTACGACATTTTATCCAAAATGTTGTAAAGATATAATTTAAAATAAAGCATTATTTTAACATTATTGCTTTATTTGTAGGAACATAATGGGGGGCAGCTGTGCTGTACTAGACTACGATGGAGGACCTCTGGCATTTCCATTCCCAAATCCGCATAGGGATCCACAGCGGTTTTTGACGTGGGTAGGGTCAGCGGAGGACAAGGACATCGTAGGATAGCGTATACAGACAATCAAGAATCGGAAAATTTGTATCAAAAAGTTTGGAGAATTCTTCCAATTGAACGTCAATCTGACAAGTTCAGCAGTGCCAACGTTAAATCTACCAGGTAATGTTTTCAGTTCAATCTTTTTATGATATATAAATATAAATAGTGTTAATACTATATAAGTTAATAGTGTATTTTTAATTTTGTAGACCCCATCAATATGATACCATACAGGATCAAGATGGATGCTATTGCCAGAATTCACAAAAATAACAATCCAAATGGTCAGTATTTTATGAATGCTAGGTTTCCATTTAATGTAGTGTATCACATCAGAACAAATATTTGTGTACAATCATTTATCAAAACTATGAATTGCGGGTCCAATGGAAACAGAAGAACTGGCAATTCCAAGTACGAGCTCCTTTGAAGTGGAAGTTAAGATTAATTCGAATTATTTAAGAAGTATTGTAATTGTTTAGATTAAGTGAAATTATTTAAGAACTGTGTTAGGACAGTTTTAGTTGTTGTGTAAAATCGTTCTTCCAGTGGTTCATGGAAGTATTTGAGTGATTCCATTGGTAATCTGAATATGTAAGCGTTTGAATACATTTGTGAAATAGTGTAACACTGTGTCCTGTACGAATTGCCGTATAATCTCTAATTTAACCAGTTATTGTATTATTTATAATATGTTCATTCCTACAAATAAATTGTAGTTCTATGTAATACTTTTTTTTATTCATATTCTATCTGCATGAATTACAAAATGCCGTGAAAGTAATAATACTACTACTACATTCTGAGGGCTCACATACATAGGCACAGACAAACAATCCGTGTAACTCACAGTGTGGGAAATGTTAATATTTTTGTGCTGGTCAAATATTTATTATTATTTCGATCGTACTTGTGGTGTACGTGATCCATACAGCGTTGTATAACTTGTAGTTGTACAATTGTTGATAGAAAATTAACTTACTATAAACTACGCACATTGTACGTGCATCGCAGCCCGCAGTCTCCAGTGATGAAGACGTTTGACAAATATATTATAAATTTGACACCGCTGCATTCCCCAGTAAAGAATAAGAATAAATTTTAGTAGATCGCTTACACAATTTCGTACGATGTCTACGATTGACCATTCTTGTTCTTTTTGTGCATGATTGTAAGACGAAAAAAAGCATGCTTTCTTCCCACATACCGGAATACGTGCCATTGTAAATGTTAGATTGATTGGAAATCGGGGATGGGCCAACTCGATCTCGAGGCCAACTCGATCTCGGGCCAACTCGATCTCGGGCCAACTCGATCTCGGGACAACTCGATCTCGGGTCAACTCGATCTCAGGACAATTCAACCTCAAAATTAATACAGCGCGATTTATACGCCTGAATGCTAATACATAATTGGCACAGAAATAATGCGCTTATTAAAACATCCTCTCGGATAAATAAATTATTGTAAGATTTTAGACTTGGAATAACAAATTTATGATTTGAAGAAATTTTTTTCAAAAAGCGCTCAACCCGAATATCGTTGAAGTATACTATCTCAATAATTTATAGTTATAGTTATTCAACATTTTAATTACATTTCTTATAACTCGATCTCAAAATTACCACAGCGTGATTGCACGCCTGAACGTTAATACATATTTAGCACATAAATACCGCGCTTATCGGAACACCCTCTCTGATAAATAAATTACTGTAATATTTCAAATTTGGAATAACAAATTTATGTTTCCAGAAAATTTTTCTCAAATAATGCTCAACCCGATTATTGTTGAAGTATGCAATCTTACTAATTTATTAATTATTAAATACAAATTGTTATAAATTCTGTATACTATAAAGGAAATTTTTTCAAATAACGCTCAGTCCGAATATCGTTAAAATATGCTATCTTAATAATTTATAGTTACAATTATACAACATTTGATTGATACTTCTTCCAATATTTCTTACGAAAAGTTGCGACACTGACAAATTGGAACGCTTTATCTTCAATCATTTCTAGCCGTGGATCCGTTTTCCGTAGAATGCTTTGCTTTTTTTACGTTAAATTCTGAATTCGATATACATAATTTAATTCGAAAAAATTTTTAGTAGGTATGTATCAGTTTAAAGACTTTAAAGAATTTTTATTTTTATTTTTAATATCTTTACCTGCCTTAGTTTCTACTTCGATGTTTATCTATTGGATTAAAATTTTTGCTTAAATCTGCAATGGGATTGAAAACTGAATAATTAAATAATTCAAGAAAGAAGTCGGAACGATAAAGTAGGGTGCAAACACTTGTATTGTCTTACTGTACATATATTAATATAAAATATAAAATGAAAAATTATTACATCACATGAAAATATAAAATTACAGAATAATCACTGCATTACTTTACACATACTAGCACTCGATTTTTGACACTCCGGACGAATAACCTCCTCTCGCGGAACAGACAGAAAGAATAAAAATTAGTGCAGATACTGAAAAAAAATTAAGAAATTTTTCAAATTAAACTATGTATATTAGTTGATCCTTCGCACTTTTTCCGTTGCATTCCGTCGTCTTCCAAAACCGGATTCCTGTAATCTCGGAATGGCACCTCCCATTAGCACCATTTCCCTGTTGCTCATTCTTGAAATGTCGGGTGTATGTTCTCCCGGTGAAAACAGACAGAAAAAATAAGAATTAGTGGTGATATTAAAAAAAAAAAAAATTAATGCGCATAAAAATTCGATGCTTACCTTTTTGGAATTAGACTATGTATATCAGTTGCTCCCACCACTCTTCCCATTGCAGTCGGTTGTCTTCCAAAAGCAGCGTCTCTCATTAGTACGATCTTCTTGTTGCTCATTCTTGAAATGTCGGATGTATGTTGTCTCGGTAAAAACAGACAGAAAAAATAAGAATTAGTGGCGATATTAAAAATAACATAGGGATTTTATATTGAAATTCTGTATTGACCTTTCCAATGTTCGTATTGTTTTTTCTTGTAACGTACAGGTGTTCTCCCTCAGCCAAACTGTTTTCGTCGTTCCGAATCTTTGGGTGCACCCTTCACGCAATCCGTTCACGTCCACAGCGGTGATTAGTTGCCCATGCCGCAATTATTCGAAAGGCCACGTAAATATTCGAGCTTATCCTTGTTCTCATAATCCTCCACGATCCTGAGAATCCTAGTATCGGCTTCCCGATACTTTCGAAGTTTTGCAGGCGGCTGATGTCCGGCCACCAATTGCTCATAATAAACATCGCGTCCTTTCTGAATTTTACGCAATCCATCTATAAGTTTCCAAATAGATGGATGATGGACTCCTAACTCCGTTTGTATGCGCCGATGAGCCGCTTCCGCATGGTTGTTGGTGCGGTTTTCCTCGGCTAACGTCCTGGTGTATAAATTCCAGATGTCTGGTGCGAAAAGTGGTGCACGTCGATCGGTTCCGCGTCTTCCCGGACGTCCAATATAATTATCCTCGAACCAGTTCAGTAGGGGCTGCAACTCCTCTGGCAAATAATCCGACAGCACATCAACGTAACCTTCTAAATCAGCTATCGGTACAAATGATAATGATATAACCATCTTTGCATTCAGAGCAAAATCTGGTTCATTATTATACTGTTGCAGTACTCCCATCTGACCCAAATGTTTTCGCATGTTTTGGGCCAAATGGAAGAAGCACCCTTTAATCGCGACCCCCGGAAACGCGTCCCTCATGGCGTTGATGGCTGCCAATTCAAAATCGCGCGCTGTTTATTTGGCAGTAAGGCGTACAAGATTGAGTGTACGTCGCCGTTCTTCTCTACCATTATCGTGTACACTTGTACAAACAATGGTGGTGCAATGAAGAAGGTACCGTCGGCGTACCACGTCCTGCATGTGGTCAGATTTTGTAACCAACTCTGCCTTCCGAAAATCAGCACCCTATCTTCTCCTGGTCCGCTATCTGCAATCACAAAATTTTCCTCGACGTCTGGCTGGGGGTTACACTTTCTGTAATATTCCGGCAGTATTAAATCCGATAAACTGCTTGGAACCGCTGGTGCCGCGTTCATCTGATTTCTCGTCCGCCGAACGAGCTTCCTCATGGCATTGATGGTTGGCACAGTAGCTTTAGCGGCCAACGATGTATCGCTCAAGCAATGGTTGATAACATTGACGGTGCCTTCCACCGTCTCTTCTGCTCGTCGCTTCATCGATGTGACCACCTTAGCCACCTCTACCGTCGCCGCCGATTGTCCATGGGAATGCTCATTCTTTCCCGCACAACTTCTCCGTCTCTGGTGTGTATCCTCGCCTTGCAACGCCCGACTTGTTCACACCGCCAGAACTTCACAGAAGAGTCCCTCTTGCTCTCCATGTGGAATATATAAATATATCCACCATGGTTGAACTTCTCCTATCCCCTTTGACTCAAAATTTCCGCAGCCATTTAAAAAAAAAATGTCAAGGAAATTGCGAAAATCAGAAAATGAATGCAGTTGGATCGCAGTAAACTTTCGAACGAACAATATTAGCTAGTTCTCTGGTCAAATGCAAAAAGATGATTCGCTAACCGTCTCGAAAGGCGCTCAGTAATCATCTGAGTACCTGTCGGAATTGCAGGTATATTTATACCATTAGTCGAAACGTCGGTCCACCCCTACCCCCCACTCCGTACCTGAACGTGGCTTGTCAGAGCCGCAGTGCCAACAACCAATAATCATCGCTTATATTTGCATCAGCATACAATTCTCCACATTGTTGCAATTTTAGTATAGTTATTATAATTTTGAATTTATTTTGTAAAAAGATATATTTGCATAGTGGGAAAATATTTAACTTCGAAGTAAAATCCGAATTTTACATTCCTCATCAGAGTATTACGGTAATTAGTTTTAAAAATGACAAAAAATTATTTATTTCGTAATCAATTATATTGCTACGTAGACATATTTTAATTATAAAATAGGCGGCAAATAAATGTGCAAAGCGCATACAAGATTTATTAAAACTGAAGTTTATGTCATGTGCTTTAAACCAGAGGCGGCTAACAGAGTGCAAGTGCACTCTACCCCACCGGTTTCGCTTCCCTCACCACTCCACTCTCCCGTGCACACGGCCTAACGAAGAAAAAGACAGCGCGCAATTGCGTGCGGTAGAAGACAGCCGCGTTCGTTTGTTGTCTAAATAAAATTCTATAATTCTAAATTTATATTCTAAAATTATATAATTCTATAATTTATGAGTTCAGTACATTACAGAATAGGTGCTATTAAGGGGGTACTACATTCTGGAAGTTAAAAAAAATCGTTTTTTTTTTATTTTGTGTGATGGATTTAGGTAGTGTGGTCGGCGATTAATACGAAACACTGATTAACTATTTGGTGTATTGCGGAGCGAAAGAGTGTTACAAGTTGGAAAGAAGTGCAGAACGAGAGGCGACGTGTGAATCGTTATGGTGCAGGCACATGCTCGCCCCAACGCGAGGCCGAGACATTCGCCGAGACCCATCGAGACGAGCGTACACGAGAGGTGCCATTTGGCACCATTTGACGCGAGGCGAGGCCCTCGCCTAGCGCTCGGGTGTTATCGGAAACCTTCGGACGGCATTTCGTAGTCCCGAAAAGAGGAAAGGAAGAAGTGTCCCTTTCCCCCACCCACGCTACTGTATCTACCCCATCATGATTTACAAAAAGTTGGGGAGGGGTGCCTTGCGGTGGTGGCGGTGATCGGTACCCTCGCGCTGGTACGTTACCTGGGTTTTCCAGGTGGGACCGGATAATGATATTGCTTTCGAGTCACCGTTTTCGCAGAAACTCATTCTATGGCGTAATAAACGGTTTAAAATTGATTGCGATGGCATTTTAACACATCGAATGATAGTTAATTTTTAGAAAACTCCTTTTTATATAAGGAAACATGTTTATTGAGTACTAATATATCCAATACAGGAACAGTATAGTCCGAGTGCATTAAGAACGGTGTATGTACATACATGGAGAGTATTTTCACCGTCATTTTTGCAAGAAAGGGTTGTTATATGATTCCTATGTATGTATTTATTTGTAATTGTAATATCTTCAGATATCTTTATTTTTAAAAAGGATATGGCATTAAAAAAAATGTTTTGCAAACTGCATATTTCTCCGGGCGGGTTTATGACGGGTCCGTGGAAAATCGGAGGGTACTTCAAGGGTACCCTGGGTACAATGGTGCACGGTTGGGGGTCCGCTCTCGTCTCGCCTGCCTCGGCCAAAAAAATCCTTGGAGCGAGGCGTAGGCGAGACCATGCGCGAGCGGGCTTGGCAAGACATTTGGATGCGCGCGCACCATCCATGCTCTCGTTGGGACCGGACGAGACACCCCGAGAGCGGTCACGAGGCTCTGATACAAAGGCCGAAACTGCCACGAGAGCCGGCGAGCGTCTGGCGCGGGCCCGGCTAGCGCCTCGCGCGAGCAGGCGAGGTAGGCGAGCGCACCGGTTACATGCTCGCGAACTCGGTGTCTCGGGTTGTCTCGGCCTACATGTGCCTGCACCATTACGGTGACTGACTGAGAGTGATGTCGAGAGATCTGCAGCGGGGCCGCGCAGCGGTGGGCCTCGCTGCAGGTCTTTGTCTAAAAGTCCTGGCGTCAGCATTCGTAGAATGAGTGACCTCTTATAGGCGATAAGCGCCGTGGGACCGGATGTGATTCTATGAATTATAATATCGGAGGAAATGTACAGGACGTTACATTTGCATATTTTGAAAGTGTTATCCTTTACGCAGATTTTGAGCCCCAGGCGATGGGACGTTTCGATGTCGGTACGTTTCGATGCCGGGACATTTCGATGCCAAAATTAATAGAGCGTAAATTAGATGTTGGCCGTTTGATCTTAACGCCTGAATGTTAATGCGTAATTAGCACATGAATACCGCGCTCATCAAAATACTTTTTCGGATAAATAATTTATCGTAATATTTTAACCTGCGAATAACAAATTTATGTTTTTAGGAAATTGTTCCCAAATAACGCTCAAGCCGAATTTCGTTGAAATATGCTATCTTAATAATTAATTCCTGAAGTTTTCACCACAATTTGTACAAGGTCGGAAAATTACATTTCTTACAACTATTTAGAAATAAACAATTCCTAATTCTTTAACTTAATTTAACTAATTATTTAATTATTTTATGCATTGGTAGAATTGCATTACATGATATCTCGCTTGATTTATATATGCATATAATATATAATTTTTTTATTTCGACTTCCGAGGAGTTACGAGACGTTGAAAAATAGGGAGACTTTATCTTCAATTATTTCTAGCCGCGAATTCGTCTGTCGTCTAATGATTTGCTTTTTTATGTTAAACCCCGTAAACTCTGTTGTTTAACAAGAATTTCAAGTCTAGTTTAAAAATTATAAATTTCACGTATTAATTCATAAAAATAAAAAAGTCGTTTATTTAACTGCTACAGAAAACACCGAAAATTATGACAAATGATATCCTTGGAACGCGGTTCAACGCGAATAGTTTAGTGAAACGAACAACGGTTAAGGTCTCAAATAATTTCGGAGTAATAAAAGTAGAACTGTCGCCTTCACGGCATTTCTAATATATAAAAGAGCGTTGTGCATCACGTATTTCACCGATACACTGTGATTCAATAGCTATTGCTAGTTTTCCCCAATTACACAGGGACTCGTAGGACCGCGCTACACCGCAGGTACCTTTCTTCCATCATTAAGATTTTTATGGCAGGGTCGGTCATATAAGGTCGATTCCACGTCAAATCGCACAACTAAATTCTTCGAAATTCTGATTTTGAGATATGTTATAGAGGGAGGTGAGACAAGCCACCCGTATTTTTTTTTTATTTTTTATTTTGACTTTCGAGGAGTTATGAGACTTTGAAAAATTGGGACACTTTTTCTTCAAACATTTCTAGGCGCGGTCTGGCTTGCCGTAGAATAATTTGCTTTTTTAAGTTCGATTCAGAAAAGATTGTAGTTTAACGAGAATTTTCAATCCATTTCAAAAAGTTTATTTTTCAACGCATAATTCATAAAAATAAAAAATAGTCGTTAATTTGACTATCTGGGCCCTCACCGAAAATTATGAAAAAATGATATCCTTGTAGCGCGTTTCAAGACGAAGAGTTTGCAAAAAAAGGCAGCCCCAAACACGCAGTAACTTCGGAGTAATTCAAGAAAAAGTGTAACCGCCTCGGAATTACTGATTTTGCCAGCAAGAACGCTGAATTGGGAGGTGGGGGTCGTTACGCAGGGCCGCGGCACCTAAGAGATACGCGATAAAACATTGAAACTGATTTTTATTGGGAATAATCGGTGGTGCTCGCGACTATTACGCATACCACCGTGTGTATGCATCATCAAGGCACTTTCGTGAATTTTTTGAGAATTTTCGGGAATGGCCTTCATGTGTTTTTAACTGATTGAGAACACGTAATGTCAACACTACTCGTCATCGCGTCATCGCGCAGTTATGTGGGATATCGCGTATCTCTTAGGTGCCGCGGCCCTGCGGAACGACCCCCACCTCCCAATTCAGCGTTCTTGCTGGCAAAATCAGTAATTCCGAGGCGGTTACACTTTTTCTTGAATTACTCCGAAGTTACTGCGTGTTTGGGGCTGCCTTTTTTTGCAAACTCTTCGTCTTGAAACGCGCTACAAGGATATAATTTTTTCATAATTTTCGGTGAGGGCCCAGATAGTCAAATTAACGACTATTTTTTATTTTTATGAATTATGCGTTGAAAAAGAAACTTTTTGAAATGGGTTGAAAATTCTCGTTAAACTACAATCTTGTCTGAATCGAACTTAAAAAAGCAAATTATTCTACGGCAATCCAGACCGCGCCTAGAAATGTTTGAAGAAAAAGTGTCCCAATTTTTCAAAGTCTCATAACTCCTCGAAAGTCAAAATAAAAAATAAAAAAAAAATTCGGGTGCCTTGTCTCACCTCCCTCTATAACATATCTCAAAATCAGAATTTCGAAGAATTTAGCTGTGTGATTTGACATGGAATCGACCATAAGTATATGTGACCCGCGCTTACGCATCACTGATTTTCTATTAGCCATTGAATTCATACCACAGTGAACCGAACCAAATTCTCGCATTTTCAAAGTTACAAATTCTTTAACAGCAATATTTCATTCGGTATCACGAACGAATTCTCATTTGGAATATTATGTATTATGTGACTTGCCGACTTTTTATAATTTGTGGCGAGAACTTCAGGAATTAATTATTAAGATAGCATATTTCAACGTTATTAGGCTTGAGCGTTATTTGGGAACAATTTCCGAAAAACATAAATTTGTGATTCGCAGTTTGAAATCTTACGATAAATTATTTATCTAAAAGGATATTTTTATAAGCGCGGTATTCCTATGATAATTACGCATTAACATTCAGGTGTTAAGATCAAACGGCCAACGTGAAATTCACGCTGTATTAATTTTGGCATTGAAACGGTTCGGCATCGAAATGTGCCATCCCCCAAATAAAATATTGTTGTTAAATAATTTGTAACTTTGAAAATGCAAGAAATCGGTGCAATTCACTGTGGTATGAATTCAATGGCTAATAGAAAATCGGTGATGCGCAAGCGCAGGTTGAATATAATTATGCGACCGACCCTGTCATAAAAATTTTGACAAACGGAAGAAAGAGGCCTGAAATTTAGCGCGATTTGCGGTTAACCTCCGTACCTGGGTAGAACCACCAATGTGCTTTGTGTAATATTATTTCATGAGAGAGAAATACGGAAAGAAAAACTAATATAAGTACAGCAATTTGCAAGTTAATAAATTAAAATATTTCTTCAGGAAAAATTCTTGAAATAAAAGTCGCTTTTTTCTGGCCTCCTGACTGCGTATAACCCCTTAAAGGAAATTCACTGCTCAGAAATTAGTTTATTTGTTTTTGATATTTACATAAGGTAAACTATACTATTAAAAATCAAAACATGCTTTCGTGATACCGAATAAAATATTTCCGTTAATTAATTTTCAAATTTAGAAATGCGAGACGTTGGTTAAGTTTACAGGGTATGTATTGAATAGCTGATCGAAAATTACTAGTGCGCAAAACGCGGGTCTAATATAATTATACGCCGACCCAGCCATAAAAGTTGTATCAACGGGAAGAAAGGTACCTACAATTTAGCGCGGCCCTGCAGGTAACCTGCATAATTGGGGAAAACCAGCAATCCCTATAAAACCATGGTGAAACGGTGAAATACATGATAAGTAACGTTCCATTTACTTTCATATTTGTCTCAGACAAAAAGAAAGTGCGAAAACTTATACACAACGGCAATCGATGCATTGTGATTCTAGAACGATGCTCATTTTGCTGGGCCATTAGAACTGTGAGTAGTAGTTACGTGTTAAGTACGTGTAGGTTACGGTTAATAAAGTTTACAGTGGTATGTATTGAATAGCTGATCGAAAATCATTGGTGCGTAAACGCGGGTCTAATATAATTATATGACGGACCGTGCCATAAAAGTTGTAACAACGGGAGAAAGGCACCTGCATTTTAGCGAGGTTTATGGGTAACATTGTAATTGTGTAAAACCACCAATGCGCTTAGTTTATTATTATTTCCTGAGTCAGAAATACGGAAAGAAAAATTACTTTTGGTTCGTGTCTTTCTATAACTTCGTGTATTTGAAAATATCCCAATTCTGAGGCAGCAGGTACATTCCACGTGATTGGAATATATGCCACTTAAAAATTCATAGCAAAAAATATTTCACGAGTCGACGTTTAAACTTTTAATTGCGAGGTGGCGACAGTTCTTTTTCTATTACTCCAAGACTATTTCAGATCCCAGCCTGTTCTTTTTGCGAACTGTCCGCGTTGAAAGGCGCTACAAGGATATCATTTTTTCATAATTTTTAGTGCTTTTTCTCGCAGTTAAATTAACGGTTTCTCTTTATTTTGATGAATTATTAGTAGAGATATATCGTAACTTTTAAATATATCGTAACTTTTCGAAAGTCGAACAAACAAATTTTTTTTTCAGTTCGAGATATATAATATCATTTTACCACTACATAAAACAATTAAACGGTTAAGAGTGCAACCAGCCGTATAGCATTAGAAATTTAGTTATAGAATCAGGAATTGTTTATTCTTCCATAATTGTAAGAAATATAAATCAAATGTTGAATAATTGTAACCATAAATTATTAAGATAGCATATTTCAATGATATTCGGATTGAGCGTTATTTGAAAAAAATTTTCTTTGTAGTATTAACAATTTATAACAATTTATATTTAATAAATCATTCCTAAAGCATACTTCAACGATATTCGGGTTGAGCGTTATTTAAGAAATTTTTTGTGGAAACAAATTTATTATTCCAAATTTAAAATCTTACAATAATTTATTTATCCGAGAGGATGTTTTAATAAGCGCATTATTTCTGTGCCAATTATGTATTAGCATTCAGGCGTATAAATCGCGCTGTATTAATTTTGGGGTTGAATTGTCCTGAGATCGAGTTAGCCCGAGATCGAGTTGTCCCGAGATCGAGTTGGCCCAAGATCGAGTTGGCCCGAGATCGAGTTGGCCCGAGACCGAGTTGGCCTCGAGATCGAGTTGTCCTAGACCCTTGGAAAACTACCCATATGAAGTATCAAGAGACAAGGTGTTGTCCCGGATCAAGTACTAGTACGCGAGACTAGACCCAGGGGTTACCGTCTCCCCTCTTGTAGGACCGACGACAGTATTTTGCGCCATCTGCGGGCTCTCCCCGTTTGGTGAACTAACATTTCCAAAATGGCGACCGTAGTGCGGGATATTTGAATCGAATTTAGAAGCTTAATATTACTATTCACGGAAGACAATACACAGAGAAGTCTCAAGAAGTCTCCACTGTTAACGACACGACCTTAGTGTCGTTAACAGTGGAGACTTGTTGAGACTTCCCTGTGTATTGAACGTTATATTAACATATAATTAAACTATAAATAAAGAAATCTTTACATTTTACATAATTTTTTTTTATTTTTCGGTAATAAGACTCTCTGTATGCCTTTTTTTCTATCATACAATTTTTGTCAATTGTTATCTTGCCTTGTAAAATATTATTAATACGTTTGCACCATCTCCTAATGTTATCAATTATCACTATATTAATAAAAATGTCCTTTATTACCACGTGATCGGCATTACATCCTATATTATTAAATACTAGATTAAAAAATAATCTTGCTTTTAATATTTCAAATAAGTTGGAGCGGTAAAAATTATTTGCCAACAGCTCAGCGATATAATATACAGCATCGTCAAATAAATGTTACAGTAAGTCGCGATTAATGGAGCAATTTTCGCAATTCCGAATGTGATTATTATTAACCCGTCATTAGTACACTTATATTTCGTAACGCCATTGGTACACTGTGAGCGCCGCACTCACACATTACTTTTTATATCATTATGAATTGCTTGATAAACTTAAAACATTGAATAATGCATATATGTATGTATGAATATATCTGTTAACATTTACCATAAGCTCATATACGTATTTTTAATTTATATACATATTTATGCATTATATATAAACAAACTTCAATCTTATTACAAAAAATCAACATTTGACCAGCGAAAAGAAGGACAAGGCTATGTTCCGTGTTTCTTGGAAAGATTCTTTTTCGATAACGCGATCTGATAAAACAAACAAACTACGACCGCGTACACGTGTGCCTGGAATCACCGTGCAACTCTAGTTTAATGTGCGCGTGGCGCGCATTTTGCCGACATTTTCGACTTTGATCAACGATAACTCTTCAGAAACAGCAGATATCGATTTCATTTTTGTTTTAAAATGTTTCAAAACATGTCATTTAAAGGCATTAATAGTATCAGATTAACTCAATAACATTTATAAGATTGACGTTCAAAATTTGATACATATGAGCGCCGCGCTCACATGTGTACCAACAACGGATTAAAGATTTGGACTACACGGTTTATATTGTGGGAATTACTGTCTGTACTTAATGCCGCCGTTAATTCCAACTGTATGCTGTCTGTGTCTGATCGAGTTGTTGGTGGTTGTGGACTCTGCGACGCTGATGCTTGTGGCGACACACATAATGGTAGTTGCGGAGTCTCCGGCAATGCAACCTGTGAAGTAAAATGCACGGTCCTTTATGTGTAAAGATGAAAGATTACCACATAATTAATTTGCAGATGTGTGTACTCACATCAGTGTTTTCTCTGTATGAATTGCAATTTTCTAAATTCATAGTTGCTACCATATAGACCAGGGACGGCGAACAGAGTGCAAGCGTACTCTTCGCCGCCGCTCTCGTTTCTCCCACTACTACTCTCTTCGATGCAGGCGGACTAACAAAGAGAAAGACAGCACTCTATCGCGTACCGTAGAAGACACTCTGTCTCTGTCATTGTAGTGGTAACAGATACGAAAAAACAAAAGCTCGCTCGAACAAACGCGTGACAGAGTCGCTGGAGGTGGTAGCCAAACCGTCCTGCCTTCCCCTCACGGGCTCTTCTGAGCCCCAGTTCGCCGTCCCTGATATAGACCTTCAATGAGTGTATCTTCACGTCCGGTTTATAATCAGTTTCTTTGAAATGCCGATAGCAAACATAACATCTCTTCAGTTGCTACATACTCAAATTCTTCGTTTTGGACAAATGAACTGCAGCCCTCCAAGCTTCAAATAAAGCAGCGCCCTTCGAAAAGTTGTGGAATGGTACCGACCAGGGGGTAGGATCTTTCATTCAAATCCGGTCAATTGGCTGGTTAGTTAGAGCCAAAGTCGATACCCAGATGGAGCGCCCGGCGTCACATTGCGGCTGCGCAAAGCACGCCAAGCGTAATTGTCGAGCGCCATTTTGTACTTGTTTCTACTGTCTTCGGCGTCGTTACTCAGTTTTGAGCGTGTTTTCTGCGGAGTGCTGTACGACAGGATAAAAATTGAATGTGATTAAGTCTTCCATAATTTGTTCATAAGTAAGTACATGAAGCATTAGAAACACGTGATTGAAAAAAGCGAAATCGAATTATAAATTAATATTGTTAATATTATTGCAGCAATGAGTAGTATTTGTTGCGTGCTTGGATGCCAGTCAGGGCGGTCAGTTCCATCACATTTATTTCCGAAAGCCCCTGCATGTTTCAACGCGTGGAAGGCTGCGTTAATGTCCGAAAAAATAGCAAATTTGACCGACGCACAACTAAGTAAGCACGTTGTGTGCCACAAGCATTTTCTGGAATCTGATTATGTGCCCAATCTGATTCGACGAAGACTTCGAAGGGATGTCGAAGGGATGTGAGCGAGGTTGTGGAGGCTCCCTTTTATTCACAATACGCCTGTGCATGGTCAATAGTACGGAACCGGACTTTCAAAAAGAAAACACACCGGCACAACTACCGTTAACAATTCAATATTCCGAGGCCGGGAACTTAGAAGGCAGCGACTCTGATGCTGCAAACATTATACTACAGCTTCTAATTAAAAACCCCGGAGTTGCAGAGTGCGATATCTGTGCATTGCAGCATGCAAAAATTGCACTTGCATGCGGCAATGCATACCAATTATTAATGGACCATATGGAAACATATTATTATACCGAAGCCATTAAAACCGTGCTTGAATCTATATTATTAAGTAATATAGATTCTTATGATTTTGGTTGCGTAATGCATAGGTGCGCAAATGTTGAAACATTCGTTAAAAAAATTGTGATGATTTTTATTTACAAATTTTTAAGAAAAATTAATTTTATAATTTTTGGCAAAAATCAGCATTTCAATGCCGAAAGTCATATAGAAACACAGGCGAGCCGCAAAAACTATTATAATATCAATAAAACAAGGGTTTTGAACAGGTATTACTTATGTTTTTACTTAATACATATAACTAAAATTAAGTTCCACCTTAATTCTACTTCCATTGCACAGAGAAGTGATAAAAAAGGTTTTTCCTATTTACAACACAAGAGCAGTAAATAGTAAAAACCTCTATCACTTTCCTGTGCATTACCTTCGTCATAGCGTAATTTTTATCCGCGCTAGTACACGTACACGAGATTCGTTAACTATGTGTGCGTATGTGTCCCTGTGCCGTTTGCATGTGTGTGTGATTAATTCACAAGACAGTTGACCAGGTCCAAAAGGAGGGGAGATCCCACCCCCTGGTACCGACCTCCCCGATGGGCATCCGAGTACGCAACAAAATTTTTCCATTCCTACGATAATACGAACAATATTAATCTTTTATAACTTGATTTATATCGAAGTTATATACATATGTTTATATAATTATACTTACTTGTGAACAAGTTACAAATCTTTAAATGGTTAATATAAAACACAATCACGAAACGCTCGACTAAGGTGACCACGCTCACTCCGTTCAACACAAATAATGGTGGTCGTGGATTGGCGTTACTTGGCGTGGCTTGGGTACCGACAGCGCAGTCGCGAAGTGACTCGCGTTAGCCAATGAACGCGAAGCATATGCGCTCCATCTGCGGGCTCTCCCCGTTTACGGAACTAATTTTACCGTCGGCGATTTGGCTGTAAGCTAAGGGGATCCAACCCTACCGAATGTTTTTAAACGGGCTTTACATCTGTGACGTCAGAAGCGAGGAAAATGCTGAAAAATAACTAGTTTTACTATTGCAACTTCTGTTACGAATAAAAAACTTCTTGCTCCACGCAGGGTCTCAAATGAAAGATAAAAGTCCAAAGAATGTAGGTCTGGTCCCCAATTCAGACATGGATCATTGTAAAGTAACAAAATTTCACTGCAAACTTGGACCTGTCACTTTCCGATTACGATGAGATTTCGAGGTGGCCGCCAGCAAGTAGCTGTCACACAATTTTAAGCAATTTCGCCAATTCTGGACGTTGCCCGGTCGAAATCGGACCAGACCTCCATTCTTTGGACTTTTATCTTTTACTTGAGACCTGCCGTAGAGCGAGAAGTTTTTTATTCATACCGGATTTTGCTTCGGAAAATTTTGGTCAGATTCTCTCGCCTTTTTCTTACGGAATTATCCGCTTGACGCGGTATAGTTTACTTCTTAGAATCTTGAAAATGTACGGATATCCTACACCCGGCAGAACGCAAATTGTATAATTATTTTACCAAATTTTGACCGTGTCATAAAAGGAGCGGAATACTAAGTTTTCATCTATATACTAATCGCGGATCAAAACTGACTTTATTTTTTAAAGTTTGTGAAATTCTGTCGAAATAAATATCAATCAAAAGAATTTATGGCTAAATATGAATATGTAGATTATATTTGCTTATAATATTATATATTTTCGGGGAAGGGAAAGAAATAAAACTCTGATGCCACCTGTAAGGAAAAGACACACATGAGATAAGCCACATGGCGATTGATGGCGATCGGTGCAATGTCGCACACATAATATACATATATACATCGCTTTTTATTTCACATTACACGTAAATGTCTACAGAATAATAACATGGAACTTTATAACACATTCATTACACTACACACTTCGATTATACCGGTCAATTTCGACGAAATTTGTTCGCTCTAGTTTTTGCAGAAAACTCAATGCACGCACACACGCCGGTAATCAACTTTTGCCATGTTACGAAGGAAAAGATGGCGAAGGAAAAAGAACGCTGTTGGAGAGATGTATACCGCGAAGTTGTAGCATGCAGAATCGAGGCTGCAAATTCAGTGGTCTTGGCCGATGCTGTCAGTTCTTTTTTCTTCGCCATCTTCTTTCGTAACATGGCGAAAATTGATTACCGGTGTGTGTGCGTGAATTGGGTTTTCTGCAAAAACTAGAGCGAACAAATTTCGACGAAGTTGACCGGTATAATCGAAGTGTGTAGTGTAATGAATGTGTTATAAAGTTCCATGTTATTGTTCTGTAGACATTTACGTGTAATGTGAAATAAAAAGCGATGTATATATATTATGTGTGCGACATTGCACCGATCGCCATCAATCGCCATGTGGCCTGTCTCATGTGTGTCTTTTCCTTACAGGTGGCATCAGAGTTTTATTTATTTCTCTTCCCCGAAAATATATAATATTATAAGCAAAAATAATCTACATATTCATATTTAGCCATCAATTCGTTTGATTGATATTTATTTCGGCAGAATTTCACAAACTTTCAAAAATAAAGTCAGTTTTGATCCGCGATTAGTATACAACTATATTAGAAGTATATTAGAAGTGCCGAGAAGGTGACAGTTCTTCTTTTATTACTCCGAAATTATTTGAGACCTTAACCGTTGTTCGTTTCACTAAACTATTCGCGTTGAAACGCGTTCCAAGGATATCATTTGTCATAATTTTCGGTGTTTTCTGTAGCAGTTAAATAAACGACTTTTTTATTTTTATGAATTAATACGTGAAATGTATAATTTTTAAACTATACTTGAAATTCCCGTTACACAACAGAATTTACGGGGTTTAACATAAAAAAGCAAATCATTAGACGACAGACGAATTCGCGGCTAGAAATGATTGAAGATAAACCGTTCCAATTTGCCAGTCTCGCAACTTTTCGTAAGAAATATTGGAAGAAGTATCAATCAAATGTTGTATAATTGTAACTATAAATTATTAAGATAGTATATTTTAACGATATTCGGACTGAGCGTTGTTTGAAAAAATTTCCTTCATAGTATACAGAATTTATAACAATTTATATTTAATAATTAATCAATTATTCAGAAAGCATACTTCAACGATATTCGGGTTGAGCGTTATTTGAGTAAAATTTTCTGGAAACATAAATTTGTTATTCCAATTTTGAAATATTACAATAATTTATTTATCAGAGAGAGTGTTCCGATAAGCGCGGTATTTATGTGCTAATTATGTATTAACGTCCAGGCGTGCAATCACGCTGTGGTAATTTTGAGATCGAGTTATAAGAAATGTAATTAAAATGTTGAATAACTATAAGTATAAATTATTAAGATAGTATACTTCAACGATATTCGGGTTGAGCGTTATTTGAAAAAAATTTCTTCAAATCATAAATTTGTTATTCCAAGTCTAAAATCTTACAATAATTTATTTATCCGAGAGGATGTTTTAATAAGCGCATTATTTCTGTGGCAATTATGTATTAGCATTCAGGCGTATAAATCGCGCTGTATTAATTTTGGGGCTGAATTGTCCTGAGATCGAGTTGGCCCGAGATCGAGGTGTCCCTAGATCGAGTTGTCCCGAGATTGAGTTGGCCCGAGATCGAGTTGGCCCGAGATCGAGTTATCCGAGATCGAGCTGGCCCGAGATCGAGTTGGCCCGAGATCGAGTTGGCCTCCAGATCGTGTTGGCCCATCCCCGTAGCGGACACTCTATCTCTGTTATTGTAGTGGTAACGGATACGAAAAAACAAAAGCTCGCGCGACAAACGCGTGACCAGAGTCGCTGGATGTGGTAGCCAAACCGACCTGCTTTCCCCTCACGGGCTCTTCTGAGCCTCAGTTCGCCGTCCCTGTTGTAGAGGGAGGTGGGATAAATCACCTGAATTTTTTAAAAATTTGTTATTTCGATTTTCGAGAAGGGAGACTTTGAACAATGGGGACACTTTTTCCTGTAACATTTCTGGCCGCGGATCTGTTTGCCGTAAAGAGATTTGATTCTTTAAGTTCGATTCAGAAAATACTGTAATCTAACAAGAATTTTCAGTCCCGTGCAAACAGTTGATTTTTCAACGCATAATTCGTAAAAATAAAAAAAATCGACAATTTAACTGTCAGGGAGAGCGCAAAAAATTATGAAGAAATATATTCGTGTGGAGCCCTTCAAGACGAAAAGTTTGCAGAAAAGAGCAGAACGGTACATTGAATAACCTTGGAGTGATTCTGGTGACTTATTACACCACCCTCTACAGCATAGCTGAAATTCAGAATTACGAAAATTTGAAGTGAGTTGTTATGCGTGGAATGGATAATATAAAGCAATACAAAAAAAATTAAAATTGCATAAACATTTTAAAAACTAGGAGCGTACATAGGATTACAAAAAATCGCGCCGATGAAAACGATGCCAGTGAAATCAGGGTCACTTATTAATTTTCTACCTATAGACCGTTTTCCTACCTAAACAATAGACCTACCTATAGACCCTTTTTCTACCTAAACAAGCTTTTTTTTCTTTCCTTCGCTTTGTTTCCCTCGCACTTTATTGGGACTCGCGGACGAGCTTTTGTCCTAACTCTCCACATGAGCTTCGATAGGCCGTGAACAAGACGGAACGAGGAGCGGATAGAGAGGGACGTAGGTATATTGTGGAAGACTGAGAGAAAAACGAAGGGGAAGAAAGAGATGGTAGGGATAACACCCCGTCAAGATAAAGCAGAGACAATAGAAAACTTCTGGACAAAATTTCTATTCGACATCTAGTAGAAGTACCAGGGAGGTCCTTCGTTATAGGAGAACAAAATAAACATTAATATTTTTGATGTAGGATCCCCCCCTCCCTTTTTTTCACGAGCATCTTAAAGTAACCTCAAATGGTGATTTATCCATTATCCAACAAAAAATCAACATAAATCCTAGTGCAACATTAGAACAATCGACCTAATTAAGTTTTTATTAAGAACCTTTTTTCTAGGAAATTCAATTTTAAATCATATTTATTCTAAACATTTTGTAGCATCGTTTACTGTTTGACAAATATAATTAAATAATCTCAAAAAAATCAATTTTGTCCAACCAGTTCCATATTTCGTATTTTACCATTTTCCTTGGAAAATAAGAATTTTACAGTAAATTACGTTATAATCAATCTTGTAGACATTAAAAAGGGCTACCATAGATATTTAAACCATTTTATGCTCAGTGCTATAGTTTTTGAATTAAATGTGAAAAACCACAAAATTTGCGGCTTGTATCATTGTAATGTATCATAATAACTCCTGATGAATTATTATGACCAAATGTGCGCAGGTTAGTTTTAGATGGTAATGAACAAAATGGGAGGGTCCTGTATCAAAAACTAGACCTTGTAACTGTTCTAAAAATTGTACTGTCCTTTATCTTTGTTGCGTCATAGAATGAAAATTTTACATTAAAACAAAAATCTTCGTAATTCAATTTGTACGGTCAATCGGCTCGAGAATCAATTAGTCGAGTTGCGGTTGTGCCGACGAGAAGGTGCCGGGATATTTGCGAGATCTCGGAGGAGCGGATGTCGGCGAGGTGAAAGGAAAGACGGTTACACCGGCGATTTGAATGTATAACAAACACTGGTTTCAATAAATAAACAAGGTTTTACAAAGATTCTGCGCGTTTACAAGCACTTCGGCGGTTTAGCGATAAGAGCGGTCGCGAAGGTGCGTAGGTGCGAAAAGCGTAAAAGCAAAGGCGAAAAAGCGTAAGAGCGAACAAAGCGTTAGAGCGGAAAACTGGGCGAACCGTTATTAAGTGGCTCGCGGCCCACCTGTTTACATTTATATAGTTCACCGAATCGAACGCTCTCGAAGTATCCGAATTCGGTGTTGCTAACCGCCGGAATCCTTCGGGGACGCTCGACTCGGGCCTGTGTCCCCCGCTTCCCGCCTCACCACGCGACTCGTCTGCTTGTAAGGCAGGACAAGTGCCGCTGCGTGTGAGAGGGGAGTGAGAGAGAACGAACGTGTGTCCCAGCAACTCACGTCACCGTTCGGCGTGTCCCGAACACAATTGTTAACCGTCTTACGCCTTTGTCAAAGTACTTACTTTTTTAAATAAACCTTCGATCGATTGCGCCTTTTGTTTCCGGGGAACAAACGGCCTGTCTGTCTTCCTTTTCTTGTTTTTAATGCTCTCTTTTCTTTCTCACTTCTCTCTCTCTCTCATATTCCATGCAATATTATTCTTGTTCGTTCTTTCGGTGCTACACCTGAAAAACACAGAAAACACCGCGCACACGGCAGAACGAAACTCGAATGCAGAAAACGCAATAACACTTTTTTTACTGCAATTCGAATATCGTCCTGTCGCGGGAAAAGAAAGCACGGAACTGATCGTAACCAGGAAAAGTAGTCAGAGATCTTCTCTCCTTCCACCGCTCCGTCACGATCGTATATGGCCCACACATACACAGACACGCGAGTGCCAGCAGCACGTCAGTGTTGGTGGGTCTTTGCTACAGTATAAGACAGATACAAGTTCAATGGCAATGAATTGAATAAATAATTGTTTAATTTCATTCTGTGATTTCAATGCCAATGTATTAGACATACTCCAATTGGATATCTCTATCGATGAGTTGATTTGAATCCTTCGTTTAAATACTTTTTTTTTAAATTTGAAGCAGTTAAAAAAATACAATGAAATAAGATTCAAAAAAGTATTCAAATGCAGGATTCATAGCAACTCATCGTTAGAGGTATCCAATCGGAGTATATCTAATACATCCGCATTGAAATCACAGAATGAAATTAAACAATTATTTATTCAATTCATTGCCATTGAACTAACAAGGAGAGGCCAGACCCTTCGGCCAACCGATTTCGACCGCGACGGAGCGAAGGAAGGAAAGAATGGGACCCACGCGGCGAAAATGCGACAAAGACATCGAATTATTAATTTCATTTGTCAGGCGAATGGTGCGAAGGGGCAGTTCCGCGAATTTCAGGATTATATCCCTGGTCGATTCCACGTCAAATCGCACAGCTAAATTCTTCAAAATTCTGATTTTGAGATATGTTATAGAGGGAGGTGAGACAAGCCACCCGAATTATTTTTTTATTTTTTATTTTGACTTTCGAGGAGTTATGAGACTTTGAAAAATTGGGACACTTTTTCTTCAAACATTTCTAGGCGCGGTCTGGTTTGCCGTAGAATAATTTGCTTTTTTAAGTTCGATTCGGCGCGGCCATTCTGACTGCTACTGCACTTTTGAAAAATTGCATTTTTTAATCCAATTTGACCACCTCGAAAAACCCCGTTCTTTCTTTCCGGAAAAGATACAAGGTCTAGTCTCGCGTACTTATACTTGGTCTGAGACACTATCTTGATGCAGAATACTCGGCGATGTTTTCAGTTGTGATGGGATTTTGTTTTGGTAGTCGTGGTCGGCGGAAAGAATATATATATTGTTGAACACTGAATTTAGATTTATTTAGATGACAAGAGTAAGAGTAAGAATATGGAGCGAGAGGCGACTGTGCGTTTCGATGGTTGTGACGAGAGTGTCTCGAGAGATCTGCAGCGGGGCCGCGCAGCGGTGGGCCTCGCTGCAGGTCTTTGTCTAAAAGTCCTGGCGTCAGCATTCGCGGAATGAGTGACCTCTTATAGGCGATAAGCGCCGTGGGACCGGATGTGATTCTATGAATTATAATATCGGAAAAATGTACAGGACGTTACACAGTCATTTTTACACTTTTTTAAAACGAAAGGCGTTCTTTTATCGCGCCGCAATACAACAACGAGCAATTGGGACTTATTCAGCGTAAATCTCACCGAGTATAGAGTGGTGGTAGTCGAAATACAACCACGCAGGCCCTCGTCGATGTGCTCTTACTCGGAGTGACTGCGAGGGAGCGAGGGAGGAAGAGAGAAAGTCTTACGCGGCGAAGTGGGACTTTTGCGGACCGTATAGCCGTCCATAGCCGTCCTGAGTATAAGCGAGGCCTGCCAGCGCAACCCTCACCGAGTATACAGTGGTGGTAGTTGGAATACAACCACGCAGGCCCTCGTCGATGTGCTCTTACCTGGAGTGACTGCGAGGAAGGAAGAGAGAAAGTCTTACGCGGCAAAGTCGGATTTTTGCGGACCGTATAGCCGTCCATAGGCCTGCCCTGCGTCGTCTTCGAAGTGCGACCGTGGAAAAATAAACGATGTGCGAGGCCTACCGAAATCCACAGGCTGCCGGCTTGTGTCAATAGGCCTCGAACAAGTGCGTCACAGCGGGAGATAAGGACCCTGGGATCGCTCTTTAGTCCAATAGTGTACGTTTGCCTGTCGGTGTTGCTTATCGGTTCTCCGTTTTGTTCCTCCTTTTTCTTCCTCAGTCACGGCGCCGCACGTTTCAGCGTCGCGGTATACGTCCCTCTTTATTCTTGGGGCGAAGCACCCCGAAGAAAGGAGAGCGAGAGAGATCCATACGTCGAAAAATCAGAGATTGTCGACCGATACTATCCATGCGTCACGCGTCGGTTAGCTGGCGTGCGCACGGCTTTTGTCGCGTGCCTGAATACTGTGAGTGAGACAGAGCGCGCGAAGGAAAGAGAAGAATCTAACTGTTGAGTGAGGGGGTAGTCGCGCTATATTAGGAAATGTGAAGATGAGACTGAGAGAGAAGCGAAATGAAACAGAAATCGTACGTGTTATACAGTTAGGAAAAGGGGAGACAGTTTATGTAACGCGTATTATACGTTATGTTGAAAAAGCAAAAATTTTATTTCGATCACGGGGTGTAAGCTTGACAATCGATGTTTGCAATCTATGCGCTTACTGTACAACCACACCAATTGCGCGATAGGAAGGACTAGTTGTTTGACAAATTGTTTATCGTACAGTAATATACTAGTACAAATTAATAATTTTTGCAATATGTCATGTGAAAAAGCACAACTCCATTTGACAACCGCAAATGCGTTTGATATAATCGAATGCAACATTTGTAAATAACAGGGACGTTCACGAGACTGTTATTCCATGAAAAACATAAGAGGCATTATTATGCATCGAATTCGTGCGATATTTGCATCGATCACCCAATGATAGTCGCTCGCGTACCCCTTGAAATCCGGAAAAGTATGAAGGGGGGTGTGGCGGCATTCGTTATGTTTAACCAAACCCGAACATCGGTTAACCAATCAGAGTCGCTCGCGTACCCCTTCAAATTGGGAAAAGTGTGTGTGTGTGGGGGGGGGGGGGGGGGGGGTGCGGTAGCCTTCGTTCTGTTTACTGAAACTTAAAACCTCATTCGTAAGAAAACCAGAATTGTCGACGCATCGTAAGTACATCCTTGGATAATTTTTGAAATACGTTAAGAGTGTGATGGTTATGTTTTAGCTTGTTTCTTATTACGCTTTGATGTAATTGTTAGTTCGTTGTTTTTAGATCCAATTGAAAAGAAAGAAAGAAAAAGAAAGCGGGAAAGCGAGAAAGATGGAAAAAACGGAACGTAAGTACCTCATATTATACAAAGTGTCTGAGATAAGTTTAAAAATATTACAGCTGCAACGTGAAATGCAGTGTATCGCGCATTGGATATTACATTCACAACTAATTGTAATCGTTATTTTCGTTCTTGACAGATACGGGTAAAACATTTGCCGAAGTGGTGGACTCACTACCACCGGCGGCGCCGGCAGAGGCACCACTAACACCATCACCGGCGGTGGCGGCACCACCACCACCACCACCAACACCACCACCACCAACAGCATCACCGGCGGCGGCGGCACCACCACCACCATCACCACCAACAGCATCACCGGCGGCGGCGGTACCACCACCACGACCAACAGCATCACCGGCGGCGGCGGCGGCCGCTATAATGCCCGCGAACCCCGAAAACGTAAGTGCTCTATCTGTGTAGAAAAAAGTAACAACGTTGTTTGTACTTTATATCGTATTTATAGTCCAGTCTAATGGTAGTTTGAAGTTTTGAAGTGGAAAGTTGTGTTGTAATTGTTTTTAGTAGCTTACTGTATGTTTTTTGGGACGCTGAACACGAATCTGAGGTCGCCCAACAAAATTTTTCTCAGCAAATATGAGAAATCGTCAAAAATGTTCAAAACTTTGATTTTTTTAGGGGTTTTTGGCTTATTACTTGAAAAATAAGGATTTAACGTCGAACGTGGTTCGACATAAAAATAGAGCAGAGAAAATTACTTACAATTCACGTTTTTATCATTTTTTTGTGCGATATACGGTTTCCGCACAAAGGGGCGGGCAAACCGGACAACAAAATTAACGCAACGAGAATTTACGTCAAAAATTGTGCCAACTTGAAATTAACATAACTCCGGGAAAAATTGTCATATCCGATTGATTTTTTTTTCATTTTGAAGGGTGAAGTGTATAATTTAAGAGGCCATCATTAGATTTTGAATTTATCCTCCTCCCCCCCGTCGTTCAGACAAAAGTAAGGACAAATTACGCCTCCAAAAAATTGCATACTTTGCTACATTCTACGGGATAGAGTGAATTTTTCTCGTGACTATCATCGATTTTTGTTCGCCATGTTACGGCTTATGAAGGTTACCTCTGCATTTTTGTGCTGATATTGGCGGTAATGGAATGCACAAGAATGCACAGATAACCTTTATAAGCCATAACTTGGTGAACAAAAATCGTACGGACTTCATTTTTGTTTTAATTTGCCGAGAAAAGTCCATATTTTACGACGATTACAACAATTCGAAAAAGCCATAATAAAATAAATTAATATAAAAAAATGTAATCCATAAATTGATATTAAATATATTTATATAATTTTACAGATGAATGCAAGGCAATTTCGCCGTTTAGCGAGGATGAAGGGGTTTCGCGTCATTCGGTGGAGCGCAGGAAGAAACACCGAAACGGGCCGCGGTGGTGGTCGCGGTGTTGGCCGCGGTGTTGGCCGCGGTGGTGGTCGCGGTGTTGTCCGCGGTTGGGGCCCCGGTTGGAGCCGCGGTGGTGGCCGTGGTTGGGGCCGCGGTGGTGGCCGCAGAGGTGGCCGCAGAGGTCACCCGAATTATATAGTTATTAATCAATATTAGTTTGTAATTTAATTTAAGTTTTAATTTTATTAATTTAAGTCTTTATATTAGTTTTTATTAGTTATACAGGGTGCGGACTGCCACATTTTAAAGAATCATTGACGCGTAATCCGACCGAGTAGAGAGGAGTGATTTATCTCATTAGGTTGGGTGGCTGATAAGGTTTTTAGTCGTCGCAATGCCGTGGTCGAGTAAACAACGTGGTTCCGTTATCGAAGCACTTTTCAAAAAGGACGACTAAAAACCTTATCAGCCACCCAACCTAATGAGATAAATCACTCCTCTCTACTCGGTCGGATTACGCGTCAATGATTCTTTGAAATGTGGGACTCCGCACCCTGTATCATTACTTTTACTTTTAGTATTTAGTGAAATACATTTTTTATATAATATATATAATAATGTGTAAAAATCCTCTATGACTCCAGCCTGCTCCTATCCCCATCCATATTGGCTTGCGAGATTCATTTTCAGCTTTCATAGGCCAGTGAAATTAGCATTTTACTTCGGAAAAAAAGTACCGAGCTCAATTTTTTCATACACCTTCATAACGTCGTAACAAACAGTGTGTCAAAAGTCCTTATCGATATCATGTTCGCTTAAAAGTTTTCGAGGTATAAACCCTATAGACTGTTTGGCAGTGGATATATCTGAGGAAAACAATTTGTATGATGAAAATGAACAAGAGGAAGATGAAGAAATGGTAGATTTACTGAAAGTCAGGGCAGGCCTATGGACGGCTATACGGTCCGCAAAAATCCGACTTCGTCGCGTAAGACCTTCTCGCTCCCTCGCAGTCACTCCAGGTAAGAGCACATCGACGGGGGCCTGCGTGCTTGTATTTCGACTACGACCCCTCTATACTGGATGAGGGTTGCGCTGGCAGGCCTCGCTTATACCCAGGACGGCTCTGGACGGCTATACGGTCCGCAAAAATCCGACTTCGTCGCGTAAGACCTTCTCTCTTCCTCCCTCGCTCCCTCGCAGTCACTCCAGGTAAGAGCACATCGACGAGGGCCTGCGTGGTTGTATTCCGATTACCACCACTGTATACTCGGTGAGGGTTGCGCTGGCAGGCCTCGCTTATACGCCTTTTCTTTCCTTCCTTAAAGATAGAGTTAATTACGAATTAATTATTTAATTTCATATTGAATTTTCATTGCTATTTTATTGGATATATTTCAATTCATTATCTTTACGGATGATTTCAAGTCCATGGAACCTTCCTTCTTCCTCTATCGCTCCCTCGCGGTCGCGGGACCTGTCGCAGATTACCGTCGAGGCTACCGCACTTCTACACTCGGGGAAGGTAGGGCCCGCTATACGGTGCGCCCTACTCGATTCACTGGCGATTAATTTAATTACGAAATTGATTATCTGTTCACGAAATGAATTATTTAATTTGTGTTTGTGGGGCCGATACACGCGGCGGAACGCCGACGTAAGGGTTTCTACCAAACGTGACTATCCTATGGTTCATTACGACCCCTAATAAAATCTTTAACTCACGATGTCTAGTATGCACGGGCTTCATACCTCCCTAACATCTGCAATTTACCATGAAGCACGTGTTAGGTTATTTCGCAAGCCTTCTGCCACGGGGAAAAGAAGGCATTTTTGCATTTATTAATATTTACAGCTTCCCTTTCCGACTAACATTTTTCCCCGTTCCTGTCGACTTCGAATTTTACTCATTTCCGCATTTGCCTTCGTCACGGCAAGTTAAAAGGAGTGAAGAAGTATAAAGTGTAAAGTTCTGTGGGAAGTGTAAAATTGATCAACATGTCCGCGGAAAAATATGCCAATCTCGACGAGGTAAAGCGTGGCATGATCATTGGTGCGTGGAAGTTCGGTGCCTCTGTTCGGGATATCGCAATCGAGGTCAGTTGCTCGACGAAGGCGGTCCGGCGTTGGATCGCCAAATTTCAAGAAGGTGGTGTCGCCTTCCTAAGGGATCATCGGAAAAGTTGCCGCCGCCGCCCCAAACTCCAGAGCAAGACACTGCTATGGTCAACTATATAGTGGAAAACCCATTCCACAGCTCTGCTGATGCTGTGAGGGCCCTGGGGTTGTCTGTTTGCGACAAGACAGTGCGTCGCCGACTGCATGGGGCGAACTTAAGATCCTATCGCTCCGCAAATAAAATCGCTCTCGCCCAACACCATAGAGAGCGACGCGTCGGCTTCGCACTGGAAGCACTGACAACTTCCAGGACGGAATGGGCAACCACTATATGGTTGGACGAGAAAGCGTTTTGCTCTGGAGAAGACTGGAGATTTAGAGTTTGCCGTCCGGAGAATTGTCGGTTAGATCCACGATATGTCGTTCCGGAGAACCATAGCGGCCGTCTCACGTGCGCGATGTGAGGGTGGGTGACTACATCTGGGCCCGGAGCACTAACCGAAGTGTCACCGCGCATGGATTCTGCGGAATATATCCGCCTACTGGAAGACGTTCTGGTTCCCAGTGTGCGCGCGATATATCCCGCAGAAGAAGTGCCGGTGATTCGGTTAGTGCAGGACAATCACCCAGTCCACTCATCGTTTGCCGTGCGACGGTGGTTCGAGGTTCATCCGGAATGGCAGCTCTTGGACTGGCCGGCAAAATCTCCGGACCTAAATATTATTGAAAATGTGTGGGCCGAAATGGGCCGCAGGGGGTCACCGGGTCGGGTGCGGACCCGGCAACAACTAATCTCCCACGCGCTCAATGTGTGGGAGGACCTTAGGGAGGACCCCACCTTCTTCGAAAATTTGGGGAGGTCAATACCGGTCCGCCTTCAACAAGTGATTGATCGGCAGGGGTACTGGACCGACTACTAACGACCACGGCCAATGATCAGGTAATATAGAACATTCTCAGAATTCAGAATTTCAGTGGAACTAGTTCTAATAAATTTCATAATCTTTTTATTTTGGGTTACAGCTAACACGTGCCTGACAGTAAATTGATAACGTTAGAGAGGTATGAAGCCACTGCAAAATAGACATCGTAAGTTTAAGATTTTATTAGGGGTCGTAATGAACCATAGGATAGTCACGTTTGGTAGAAACCCTTACGTCGGCGTTCCGCGGCGTGTATCGGCCCCACAAACACAAATTAAATAATTCATTTCGTGAACAGATAATCAATTTCGTAAATAAATTAATCACCAGTGAATCGAAGAGGGCGCAACGTATAGCGGGCCCTACCTTCCCCGAGTGTAGAAGTGCGGTAGCCCCAACGGTAATCTGCGACAGGTCCCGCCACCGCGAGGGAGCGATAGAGGAAGAAGGAAGGTTTCATGAACTTGAAATCATTGGTAAAGATAATGAATTGAAATATATCCAATAAAATAGCATTGAAATTTTATAATGAAATTGAATAATTAATTCGTAATTAACTCTACCTTTAAGGAAGGAAAGAAAAGGTGTATAAGCGTGGCCTGCCAGCGTAACTCTTGTGATGAGGATTGGTAGTGAGGTCGGCGATTAATGCGAAACACTGATTTGACTATTTGGTGTATTGCGGAGCGAAAGAATGTTACAAATTTGGAAAGAAATACAGAGCGAGAGGCGACGTGTGTATCGTTACGGTGACTGACTGAGAGTGTCTCGAGAGATCTGCAGCGGGGCCGCGCAGCGGTGGGCCTCGCTGCAGGTCTTTGTCTAAAAGTCCTGGCGTCAGCATTCGGGGAATGAGTGACATCTTATAGGCGATAAGCGCCGTGGGACCGGATGTGATTCTATGAATTACAATGTTGGAAATATGTACAGGACGTTACACTCTCACCGAGTATAGAGTGGTGGTAGTCGAAATACAACCACGCAGGCCCTCGTCGATGTGCTCTTACTCAGAGTGACTGCGAGGAAGCGAGGGAGGAAGAGAGAAGGTCTTACGCGGCGAAGTGGGACTTTTTCGGACCGTATAGCCGTCCATAGCCGTCCTGGGTATAAGCGAGGCCTGCCAGCGCTACCCTCACCGAGTATACAGTGGTGGTAGTCGGAATACAACCACGCAGGCCCTCGTCGATGTGCTCTTACCTGGAGTGACTGCGAGGGAGCGAGGGAGGAAGAGAGAAGGATCTTACGCGACGAAGTCGGATTTTTGCGGACCGTATAGCCGTCTATAGGCTTGCCCTGCGTCGCCTTCGAAGTGCGACCCTGGAAAAATAAACGATGTGCGAGGCCTACCGAAATCCATAGGCTGCCGGCTGGTGTCAATAGGCCTCGAACAAGTGCGTCACAGCGGGAGATAAGGACCCTGGGATCGCTCTTTAGTCCAATAGTGTACATAATAACAAAACCACTAGATTTGTAGAGAATTCTATTCTCTATAATTTTTAATTGAAACTTTTTATTATACGATCATAAACAACCGACATATTTACGAGATATTACAAAATCATTTAGAAATTTCATTTATAAGATTTATAAAAAATCATTTTCGCAATACTAGGTACATTACACGCCGCATAGCGCAATAACGACGGCTCGTATATAAAAAGATCACGAAACTTTTCTTTTGGATAATTATCTCCTCTATCATTTTTGTCTGAAACTTTTTATCGTAAAACCAATAGAAAAAAAGATATTTAAGAAAAGGTAATTTTTTTACCTTTGACCTTGAATAACTTTTTAAGCGCACACTATATCGATGGGGACTTTTGACACGTTGTTTATAACGACGTTATAAAGATGTATGCAAAAATTAGGTTTGGTACTATCTATTCCGAGCTAAGTCTATATAGAGTGACCCGTGCGAAAAATGCTGTGTCGCTTCAGCCTGCCCCTGCTCCTGCCTACCCGGGCTGGCGAGATTCATTGTCAACTTCCAAGCGATCGGCCGAACGAGAATCGCTCATGCCTCCGCGCTATGGGCCAACCGTTGTGTAGGGTATACGTGTGATTTTTATACTTGTTATTGTTGTGTGCGAGCAAAGCGGACCGAAATAGATCCGTTCGGGCTTGCTCGCGTACACTCGGGCTAACTCGGTCTTCGAGCCACGCGGAAATTTTACAGAGATCTGTAATTTCATTAAAATCTTGCATATGCTTCCAAACAGAGCTTATTTTGATCCACGATCACTGTATAGACCAAAAAAGTCAAAGACCTGTTTTTTTTCGCCGTGCGTTACCAATTTTTTAAAATAATTCACAAATTTACGGTCTCGCAGGCATAGGATGTCGGTAATTTTCATTACCATAAGAAGTAAGCGATAGCACTCCAAGCGGAGAATTCCGTAACGAAAAAGTGAGAAAATCGTAGTGAAATCGTAAGAAATCGTAGTTTTCCACTTATGTCTAAATAAAACAACATTTCGCTGTGCAGAAGGTCTCAAACAAAAGGTAAGAGTCCTAGAATTCTGCAAAGACACTGATTGCGGCCAGACAACGTCCAGAATTGGAGAAATACGTCAAAATTGTGAGACGGCCACCCGTTCGCTTAAAAGTTTTCGAGGTATAAACCCTATAGACTGTTTGGCAGTAGATATATCTGAGGAAAACAATTTGTATCATGAAAATGAACAGGAGGAAGATGAAGAAATAGTAGATTTGCTATTATATGAACAGAAACCAAAAGACTAAATTACTGACTAATAATTAAATTCATTATTAAATGCTTTGCATGTTTGAAAATTATCCACTACGTGGACCAGGTCTACTGGGAAACCATGGAAAATGAAAGCTGCCTTATTTTCTTATTCAATGGTGGTGTGGAAACAAATTAATTCGTACATTTATGTACTCGTAATTTTGGGACGTTAACATTACAAACCATATACCGCAAGAACGGTTACTTGTACAAAATAACAAAACCACTAGTTTTGTTGAGAATTCTATCCTCTATAATTTTTAATTGAATCTTTTTATCATACGATCATGAACAACCGAGATATTTACGAAAAGGTCATCTGCTTTTAATAAAAAAAATCATTTTTGCAATACTCGGTACATTACACGCCGTATAGCGCAACAACGACGGCTCGTACATAAAAAGATCATAAAACTTTTCTTTTGGATAATTATCTCCTCTATCATTTTTGTCTGAAACATTTGATCGTAAAACCAATAGAAAAAGAGATATTTAAGAAAAGGTCATTTTTTTTACCTTTGACCTTGAATAACTTTTTAAGCGCACATTATATCGATGGGGACTTTTGACACGTTATTTATAACGACGTTATAAAGATGTATGCAAAAATTAGGTTTGGTACTATCTATTCCGAGATAAGTCGGTATAAAGTGACCCGTGCGAAAAATGCTCTGTCGCTTCAGCCTGCCCCTGAATGATCGGCCGAACGAGAATCGCTCATGCCTCCGAGCACTCCAAGCGGAGAATTCTGTAACGAAAAAGTGAGAAAATCGTAGTGAAATCGTACCAAATCGTAGTTTTCTACTCATGTCTAAATAAAACAACATTTTGCTGTGCAGAAGGTCTCAAACGAAAGGTAAGAGTCGTAGAATTCTGCAAAGACACTGATTGTGGCCAGACAACGTCCAGAATTGGAGAAATACGTCAAAATTGTGAAACGGCCACCCGAGGGCGGCCATGATGAAATCTCGTCGAGATCGCAAAAAGTGACAGGTTCAAGTTTGCAGTGAAATTGTGTTACTATAGAGTGATTGATGTCTAGGTTGAAGAGTCTTTGCAGAATTCTACGACTCTTATCTTTCGTTTAAGACCTTCTGCACAGCGAAATGTTGTTTTATTTAGGAAAAAGTAGAAAACTACGAAACGGGTATTTTTCAGCATGTTTCTATAGCCCGTCCTAAAAACATGGGTCACCCGAGGGACCCCGTTTAAAAACATTCGGTTCGCTGTTGATTCCCCTTAAGATAGTGCACAAGGAAGTGAGGTTTTCACTACTTACGGCTATTGTGTCGTAAATAGTGAAAACCTCTGTCATTTCCTTGAGCATTATCTTCTTCATAGCATGCCTTTTATCCGAGCATGTACGTGATTCGTAGCAATGGTGTGTGTTGGGTTTGTATGTGTGTGTGTCTGTGCATATTGGATTTTACTTCCTAATCGGTTTGGTGCTCTAGGTGGTGCCAAAAATAGTGACACGGTCCGCCAAGAGGGGAGATCCCCACGCCTGATCAGGGCTCACTGTCGTATTCATATTTTATACATTTCAATAATTAAATTAAAACTTAATGGCAATAACAAGCCATTTTTCAAGCAATATACGCCCCGCGTGGCCCGGGCATCGAATTCAGGGAAGAACTCTCCGCCCTCTTCGAACATCTGAAATTAAACAAACAACGAAATTATTATATTTTGTGTGGTGACTTGAACGCAACGCACGTAGACTGGGGAGCACATTTGTCGAATAAAAGAGGCGAGATTTTAGCAAATTGGCTTGTAGAAAATGACACAGAATTTAAGATAAATTTTGTCATTCCAAACGCAAGTACCTTCTCTCATGCAGGCACGATATTAGATTACACGCTAATCGACAATCGATTACTAAATAACGTCGTACCAGGTGATATAAGTGCTGCGAAGGTTGTACCATACGATAGTGATCACAACGCTTTTCTCCTGAAAATCAGCGTAATCACAGCTGACCATGAAATTCTCCAAACGGACAATAACAGCCAACAAATGTATATGTGTTTAAGCATTTTGACATACCGCAAACAGTGTCTTCGCTTGTACTTTTATTCACGCTATGCACTCGACACCAAACATCCCACAACATTAATTTTATAATATTCCAAATGACACGGGCAAGCGTTAATGCGTCGCAAGCAGTGTCTTCGCTAACACAATACAATATTAAATTGATCATTTTCCAAGTTGCGTGTACTGTTACATCTTCGCGGAAAGAATCGTAAGAAAATATTAAAGGATTATGTTGCGTGTACGCTGTCGATGCAGTTTTTGGCCGATGCACGTATTTCGTAAAATAGCCACACTTTCTCTTTACGACACGGTATGGACAATAGTGAAATTTATGGCACTCCTTGCCCTGCGTCTTCGCTAGCGCGTTCGTAGTGACGAAGACCGTGCGGCCACCCCGAGCGCGCGGGTATTTTTTTTGCTGAATGAACGGTGACTCCAAATGTGCGAGCCACTCCGTTGTACTATTGTAAAAATATCCCTTCCCTAACGAACGTCCTTCTAAGCAAGACTCAAGAAACGCTAGGGCTGGCAGAATCGTTTTTCAAACCGAACGGGTACCATACAGCAACGAACTAAAGCGGAGTATTACAGGATATTTGCTACGTTTCTTAATCGAGAAACATTGGGAGAAGTGCAGCGCAACGTCCGTCAGTGCTCCGAAACGTGCATGCAAGCGCGAGGAAGGCACTTCGTGCCGATCTTGGCAATTTTGGCAATAACAATCGGCCCTTTTCAGGGCCATCAATATCTCTAACGTAGGTTTAATTAAGTTCCTCTACATAATTGTTTTATTCGGAGTTATCGGTGAAAGTGCTCGCGCAGTGAAATGCACGTTCGATAAAGTGACCCGATCGCCGATCGCCGCTCGACTCTCGGAGGTGTCCGCGTACCTGCGATTAGCCGTGCGCCCTGCCATAAATTAGACAAGTGCCGTTCCTACTGTGTGTGTCAGTTTCAAGTGAGTTCACCGACCCGGCCGTAAAATCAGCTGTTGAGGTTCTCGAGATTCTTACGAAGGACACAATCGGCACTGTGACCTACTGCCAACGACCTACTTCCGTCGTGAGTTTAACAAGATTCTTCTAACGTTAGTTATTCGCATCGTTTATGTTAAACCATAATTTATCCACCTGAAAACGTGCTCTTAAGGAAACCATTTTTCCCCAAATACTACAACTTTTCATACCTCTCGAATTACGAGTGACGGTATTAAACACAGTTATTCAACCACTATTAGTTTATTTGAAGACGATATGTGATATTTGCCGTATGCTTTTCTCGATACCCACGCGATCTACTTGTTCACGCTCGCGGCGGAGCGTGTCAGAGACCACACTCTCGTTTGGAGCGCGCGCTCGATACGCGCTCGGATTGGCCTAGCCGTTTCGTTAATAATTCAAAATCCAGGGCGCTTACAACATTATTGCTAAGTAAAGTTGTTCAGAATCACCCCAGCTACCCCTCATTTCATGGAAATCGATCAGATACGGGACACCCTGTATACATATAGTGCACTGAGGTTAGATTTATTTTAAATGATGACAAGAATAAGAATATGGAGCGAGAGGCGACGTGTGTAACGTTACGGTGACTGATTGAGAGTGATCTCGAGAGATCTGCAGCGGGGCCGCGCAGCGATGGGCCTTGCTGCAGGTCTTTGTCTAAAAGTCCTGGTGTCAGCATTCGTAGACTCGATGTGCTCATGCACGGTGATAAGCACCGTGGGACCGGATGTGATTCTATGAATTACAACATCGGAGAAAATGTACAGGGGGTTACACAGTCCACTTCAAGCTTATTTGTTCATTTATATTTTTGTCAACCAGTATATAGTCTATCTTTCGTTTTCATTAAATTCTGTGCAATACATTTCCCAATATTATTCATCCGGTCAAACGCACTGGTACCTCCGACGTAGTTAGTGTTCACCAAAAACGAAATCGCATAGTACCCGAACAGACCTGCTGCGGGACCACCAGCCACTATCCGAGGGATAGCAAGGGGCAGTCGGGGGGAAAAATCGGAGATGCCGGTGGAAAATCGCGGGGACCAGCAGGGCACCCGTCAAATGCGCCGCTGGTTTCGTATCCTATAAGCCAGGCCTGTCTGACCCCTGCTCTTTGAGTAAATTCGCAACCCGCCGCACAGCATACCCTCTGCTGGTGGCTTTACTCACACCACGTCCCCGGCGTTCGACTCTGTGGTAGCGTTGTTTTGTTTTCCTACTGGGTCGTGTTACCGAAACGATTGATGAAAAAACTGTTACCGCTAAATCCCAACCATCCCGGACGACGGAAATGATTGCCTTATTCAAAGTGTTCAGTATCCTATTTATTCTTACTCTCATACTTTTGGACCCGTATTATTACTATTATAACTGTTTTCCGCTTACTGATCTTTACGACACGCTTAGCGTTAACTGTAAATTTATGTTACGGTTATCAAGTTATATTACGGATATACAGCACGAATATGTATAGGACCCGTAATGATGATGATACACACGGTATAAATATGCATGTATATTTTATTTTCAATTATTGTTTAATACAGTTTGACCACCTCAACAACCCCTGTTCGTTCTTTCCGGAAAAGATACAAGGTCTAGTCTCGCGTACTTGTACTTGACCTGAGACAAGACCTTGTCTCTTGATCTGTGATCTGAACAGATATTAACTTCGAACGCGTACGCCTATGGTTACCGGCTATTTCCTAAGGCGTACGCCTATGGTGTAGCTCTGTCCTTCTTTACGTTCGCACGGAGTGCGTACGACGTAGGTCTAAAAGCTGACGTGTGGGGGTAAAAAAAATCGCGTGAAGAGAGTGCATTTCCCCACTGTTGCCCAGTCCTGCTATAAGGCGAGGACTTCCGCTAGGAGTGGGGGGCGAGGATGCGGAAGTAGCTCAAAATGACCAATAATAAAAAATCAGCTGGTTACGACGGTATTCCTAACATCGTATTAAAGAACGTCAACGACATTATAATTAGAGATCTTACTCGTATCTTTAACAACTGTCTAAAAGCAAACTACTTTCCCAATGCCTGGAAGCAGGCGAAAACTATTGCATTGAAAAAGCCCAACCAAGATCACAACAATCCGAGCAATTATCGGCCCATTGGTCTTTTACCGAACAACAGTAAACTGTTTGACAGAATAATAAATAAAAGAATCTTGAAAACCATTCAAATGACCGATCCAATTCCTGAAGTACAGGTCGGATTCAGAGCGAAACACTCCACGGTTCCAGCCATAAACAAATTAAAATCTGATCTTTGTTGGGCTTTAAACAATAAGAAATGCGTCGCTGCTTGTACGATCGATCTGTAAAAGGCGCTTGACACTGTCTGGACTGCCGGCTTAATGTTTAAGTTAATTAGGAAAAGAATACCTGATTACCTTCTGGTGCTCATCAAGTCCATGCTGAGGGGCAAATCCTTTAAAATCTTCCACGACAATAAATTTTCAGCCAGTGTGTTTAAAGTTAGTAGTGGCCTGCAACAAGGAACAGTAAATTCACCACTGCTTTTCAACATCTACTTCTCTGACATATTAAAAGCCTACAATATTAATAATTCTACAAGTCTCAGAGCTATTGCGTTTGCCGACGACTTGATTGTCTACACAGAGCACGAAAGAGTGGAATTGGCACAACTAGCACTTGAATTTCTAGTAAATAAATTCAGTTCGCATCTATATAAACACATGGAAAATAAAAATCAACAGATCCAAGTGCAAAACCATCTTGTTTAAGAGACCCCTCAGTGTTTTGGCTTATAGTACCAGACTAAATTGGGCAGAGTTGTAACTTCCCTCTGGATTCAACACCCCCCACCCCTTCCGAGGCCCCCCCCCCCCTACTCCACCAGGTGAGCCTTCTACCAGCCCCATCGGATGGGAGCTATCGAAGGACAAACTTTCTGAATACGAAACACAAACACTTGCCTTCGTACTATTAAGATACTCGTAATTTCACCAAATACACGCAATCAAGCGACACAGACTGAGACTGCGCGCCCGGCAAAGAGGAGGCGGAGGAGATAAGGCGATTTGTCCCCAGCAATTATTATATTTTTCTATATTATATATTATTTCAATATTCTACATTTTATATTTTTCTATCTTTTTCTGAAATATAATATCATTTAAACTAATTTATCGTAGTTAAACTCTAGTTGAATCTCCCGCCTGACCCTCACCACTAACAGAAACAAGCCAAAACGACCCACTAGTGGCGCTATCTCTTCACGACCTCCGTTCCTAAGAAATAGATCGGTCAAGGTTCAAAAACAAGGCTTTTCATGGGAAAGCCTTGACCAATAGCAAAGGATCTGCCCCCTCATAAATCATGACCTCACAATCGACTATAACTTATCAAGTATAAAGATACATCTACTCATAAGGTGCGTTCTCACGCCGATGTTCTAGGAAGGGACGTTCAAACCACTTCCGTTCCTAGAAAATAGTTCCGTCAAGGTTGAATAACAAGCTTTTCATGGGAAAGCCTTGACCAAGAGCAAAGGATACCGCCGTCTATGCAATAAGGGTGAATTAACATTTACAACCACGTACACTCCTACCCAGGGATGGCAAACGAATTTAAATGAATTTGAATCGGGGACGGAGCTACCCAGGTAAGGAGCGAACTGAAGGACCAGCGCTATCGTCTCCGTCTCCAAGGAGCGGAGTCTGCTCGGTGCTGGAGGTCTTTTCGGATACTAACGGGTAGGTATCCGGAGTGCTCTCTGGATATATCTCCGCTACTGCCCCTTGGGCTGCCGGATATACTTTCCAAAATACTTCCGTGGCAGCGTCGAAGCAGGAAACGTCTACATTCTCCTGCTGTAAATAAAACACGAGCGTTTCTCGGACAGATTTTCTACACGATTATCGCGCGTGCTAATTATACCTATTTCATAGCGTCTTTAAAGACGAGCAGTCTTTCACGCGCAGTTTGCGCGCGTTGTTTACATTATATATTTTTCAAAGTATATCAACATAAATTATGAGCGACACAAGTTATTTGTCTAAGGAATTGATAACTGCATTATTAGAGAAATATCGGGAATAGAAATGCCTATGAAAAATTAATTTCGGTTTAATTTCCAATCTTTCACCCATTTTTATCTCTTTGAACACAGAAAAAGCTGCACATACGATTACTATTTTCTGTCGAATCTCAAAATTGTTATATTATATTGAGAAATAAAATCTTAAGTTTCGGTTTGTTAAACCTCCGAAGTCCAGTTATTGCACAATCACCTCGTTGTGCATTACACAGAACACAATGTGATCACAACAGAAGCGAAGACGCGATCGCTCGTGCAAGGTTCATTCAAGAAGAAACAATATTGAAATTAGAAAAGGATGCATTCATATTATTTTATATACTTGTAATTTTGAAAGGTTTCTATTAAAAGGTTTTTTATTCAAAATCTTCCAAATTACAACTATATAAAAATAATACGAATGCATTCGTTTCTATTTTCAATATTGCTTCTTCATGAAATTGTAACGTATTTATTTTAAGTTTAAACAATTACGTTACAATTTTTTATCGGGTTTTTATCATGCAATCAATAGACAGCGACTACTCGATCTCAAAATTAATATACAGTGACTCCCAGAAGTATTCGGGCACCAGTGTATGACTAGCTTTATGATTTAATATCTCAGTCATTAAAAAAAGGATCGTCTTCCTTATTTTTTCTAATAATAAGCCATTTATTAACATTAATAAAGATATATTTATAGTTCAAAAAATGTACATACATTATATAATAAAAATAAACAAATGAAATAACACCGCATTTTTGGATCACAAAAGTATTCGGACACTTAGTACGTTTCGCGATATCGTACTGCTCAGGAAGCGGTGTTTCAAAGAATGCTAAGTGTTTCTTTACAAACATAGCTTTAGCTCTCGGTACCATGTTAATATTATTTAGTAGCAACTCTAACATTCGTCAAGATGGGTCGCAAAGGCAAAAATACTTCATTTGACATACGCCAGCTTATAATATTTCACCGCGAAAAGGGAAAATCATATCGTGACATAAGTTCATTACTTGGTGTGAGTAAAAGTACTGTAGCAGACATAGTTCGAAGATTTAATCATGAGGATCGCATCGAATTTGCCCCAAAAACTGGTCGCCCACCTATCTTAAACGTGAGAGAAAAAAGAAGAAGTTTACGAAAAGTCAAAGAAAATCCGCGTTTAAGTGCACCACAATTAGTGAGTGAGGTTTTAGAAGATTCTCACAAACAGGTTTCAGCTGAAACAGTTCGCCGCACGTTGAGAGAACATGGATATCATGGTAGGGTTGCTAGAAAAAAACCCTACATTAACGAAGCAAATCGAAGAAAAAGAATAAACTTTGCAAAGGAGTTTATTTCTAAAGAAAATGTTTGGTGGCAAAACGTTATCTTTGCTGATGAGAGCAAATTCAATGTCCATGATTCCGACGGAAGATGTATGGTGTGGCGTAAGCCAAACACAGAGTTTCGAGCTACCAATACGCGAGGTACAGTGAAGCATGGAGGAGGCAGCATAATGGTCTGGGGATGCATTTCGACTTCCGGCGTTGGAAATTTATTTTTTATCGATGGCATTATGAATAAGAATGCTTATTTGAACTTGTTAAAGGAGAATTTAAAACAAAGTGCAGAAAAAATGGGTATTGCTGAAAATTTTTAATTTTATCAGGACAATGATCCGAAACATAAGTCGCGCATTGTACAAGAATATTTATTGTACAATTGCCCCAAAGTCCTCCATCCACCTCCACAATCACCAGACCTTAATCCTATTGAAAACTTATGGGATGAGTTGAACCGAAGGGTTCGCAAGACGCCCATTCGTTCCAAAGAAGAGCTGAAAATAAGGCTTGAAGAAGAATGGGCATCCATATCAACCGATTGTTTAAAAAAAATAATGTCTAATATGCCAAATAGATTCAAACATGTTATAAAACAAAATGGTTTTGCAACCAAATATTAATTTAAGACATGTAATGTTAAATTTTATTTCAAAGATTTAATTTCTTATAGTGTCCGAATACTTTTGTGACCCAAAAATGCGGTATTATTTAATTTGTTTATTTTTATTATATAATGTATGTAAATTTTTTGAACTATAAATATATCTTTATTAATGTTAATAAATGGCTTATTATTAGAAAAAATAAGAAAGACGATCCTTTTTTTTAATGACTGAGATATTAAATCACAAAGCTAGTCATACACTGGTGTCCGAATACTTCTGGGAGTCACTGTATAATTAGTACAAAAATACCGTGCTTATCGAAGCATCCTCTCGGATAAATAAATTATCGTAACATTATAGATCTCGAACAACGAATTTAAGGTTTGAGGAAATCTTTTTCAAATAAAGCTCAGCCCGAATATCGTTGACATATGCATATCAGTAACGCCATTCAGGTAGCCCTCCGCTCCAAGGTAGACGTCTCTCTCCTTCCCCCTTCTCTCCCTCGCGCTCGCACTTTGTCGAGAGACAGGGTACGAGAGTCGGCAAGACGCGAGTCTACCCTATCGAATTTTCGCCGCATACGTCCCTCTCTTTCCTACCCTTGTTTCGTCCCAGTCCCGCTATGTTCCAAATGTTCGACCGCGACCAAGCGAAGGAGGAAGAGTGCAGGCACCTTCTCGGGCTAGGTGGGCCCGAAACGACCGCGCCAAAATGCGCCGACCCAGGTTTTATGGTTCAACAGTATAATAATAACACGGTCATCATGACACACAATAAGAGAGTTTCGACTAAAATCCAGAACGGTTAAGCCTTAACATAAAACAACATAGAGAAAATAATTTAAGTCAAATAAAAGTACCAGCAAAAGGGTGTTTACCTGTGTAAAATAATGTACGTACCATACACCGGTATTCGCAGAAACTCATTTTATGGCGCTTATGACTAAACGCAATAAACGGCTTAAAGTCATTCATGAGTGGCTTAGGCCCGAAAACTGCGAAAAGTCAAAAACACGTGCAATGGCTTTAGACAGCATTGGCGGTTCACGTATAAAACCATAAAACTTGTAATATTACAATTCTCAAATATTTTCACGCAGACGGAGAAGCAATACTAGCAGCCTACGGTGTTATCAAACAATTAGCCCAGTGACATGGTGGTGTGGGGACGAATGTATTCGTATTATTGTATGTATGTATGTATTTTTATTGCCATTCAGTCTTTCTTCCACTATCCATCTCTCTTCCATTCTCCTCTCCTACACAATTTCATTCTCTCTTCTCCTTTCATTCTCCTCTTTCCTCCCCTCCCCACCCTCCTCTCCTCCTTTCTAGATCCCTCATCCATTCCTCCCCCTCCCCTTCTCCTCCTAATATTTCTTTCACCTTTTCCTGCCACTCCATCTCCTCATCTATCTCCTTTCTTTCGCACCCTTCCCACACATGCTCCCATGTCTCTTCCTCCGCACCACATATCCTACACATCCTGCTTTCCTCCTTTTCCCAATAGCGTCCTTCCCTCATTTCGTTCCCCAACCTATACCTTGCCACCCTTCTCCACCTACTCTCTCCCCACGCCTTTCTTAGATACCCTGCAACCCCCTCCACCCTTACCTCCCTGTACCATCTATTATATCTCGAACTCCTTATCCTTTCCCATCTTTCCTCCGCCTGCAACTTCCTATCTCTCTCCTCCACCTCCTCATACCCCAACTCCTCCCTCTCCCATCTTCCCTGCCCCTCCTTCACCGCCCACCATCTATTTTCCCAGAACTTCCTCCTCCCCTCCTCCCATCTCGATTCGCCCCCCCCCCTCCAATCTTTTCTTCATTTCCTCCAGACAACCCCTCGCTATCCTGCTTCCTTTCCAACCTCCTCTCGAACTCCCATGCCCTTTTCCCTGCTCTTGTCTTCATCTTTTCCCTTTTCAGCTCCTCTCTCACTAGATACCCCGGCGTCCTCCACTCCACCCCCAGCGTCCACCTGAGATATCTCTCGTGCACTGCCTCCACCTTCTCCCATTCCACCCATCCCCATACCTCCGCCGCATACCCCAACACCGTCCATACCAATCTGTCATATAACCACACCCTTCTCTCCCAGTCCTTCACCCACCTTCTCCTCCCTATTCCCCACACCTGCCTCATTACCGCGCTCGCCCTTTTCACCCTCTCCTTCACATGTTCCTCCATTCCTCCGTTCCTGCACACCGTAAACCCCAAGTATTTAAAAGTCCCTACCTCCTCTATCCTCTTCCCCTTCCACCTCCAAACCACCTTCTTCTTCCTCCCACCCCCCTTTCTACATCTCATCACCTTCGTCTTCTCTACATTTAGTACCAATCCTTTCCTGTCCAGATATTCTTCCATTCTCCTCATCATCACTCCCATCTCCCACTCATTTCACGCCATCAGAGCTACATCATCCGCATATGCTAGCGAGTACACCTTCTCCCCCTTCACCCTCACCCCTCCTAACCCCTCCCCGCGCCCCATTTCCTGCTCCAAGTCCGCCATCAGCAGATTGAACAGCAAAGGGCTCATTGGGCATCCCTGCCGCACACCCTTTGCTGTCCAAAACTGCTCTCTTATTCCCCCCCCCCCCCATCTTTACCCTACTTTTTGTCTCCCTGTACACCTCCTGTACCCTTACCCTCAGTCCCTCCCTTACCCCTCTTTCCCTCATTGTCTCTAGTAACAGCTCCCTATCCACTGAGTCGAACGCCACTCTCAGATCTATGAACGCCACCACCATTCCCCCTCCCTTCCTGCTTATTTCCGTATTTACCTGGTAGTTTAGCACATATATATTGTCCATCGTTCCCATCCCATTCCTAAATCCCGCCTGGTTTTGCGGCACCATCCCTTTCCCCTCTGCCTCCTCCCTTATCCTTTCCGCCAAAACTCCTACATATACCTTGTACAAGGTGGGCATCATCGTCACCCCACTGTACTGCTCCACCTTATCCCCCCCCCCTTCTTGATTATCGGCACCACCCATCCCTCCTCCCACGCCTCCGGCCACTCTTCCCCTCTCCACACTCTATTACACATTTTGCCCACCCACTCTGCTATTTCCTCTCCTCCATACCTCCATACCTCGCTCGGCACCCCGTCTTCCCCCGTCGCGTTCCCATCCCTTAACTTTGCTATCGCCTTTCTCACCTCTTGCATACTTATTTCCTCCTCTCGATCCACCTCTCTTCCCCTTCCCATGCCCCTCCTGACTCTCGATTCTACCCCTCCCAACACCCCCATAAAATATTCTCTCCATTCCTCCATCTCTATTCCCCCATCCACCATCCTTCTCCTCCCCTTCTCTCTCTTCACTATCTCCCACACCTCCCCTTCCGTCTTCGCCTCCACCGCTTCCTTCTCAAACCTCTTATTCTCTTCTTCCTTCTTCTTTTCACACAATTTTGCATATTCCCTTTTCTTTTCCATGTATCTATCTCCCCCCCCCTTCCCTTCCTTTCTCCACTCCCTTAACTCCTTCCCCACCTCCCTCTTTTTCTCCTCACACTCTTTATCCCACCATCCCCTCTTCCTCCTATCTCTTCCCTTCCCCTCCTCCTTCTTTAGTGCACTTTTTATTCCTCCTATACCCTCCTTCATCTCTTCATCTACCCCCCACCCCTCCCTCCTCACCCATCTCAATTCCCTCCTGAATCTTTCCATTACCTTCCTCCTCTGCTCTTTACTCCCTAACCTCACTACAACCATCTCCCCCTTTTCCTCTCTCCCTCCCCTATTTTTCTCACTTCCTCCACCTCTACCTCCGCCCCTATCAGTTTCATTATCCCCTCCACCCCCTCTCTTACCTTCCCATTCACTATCCTTAGCCCTTTTATAATTATATTTCTCTTCCTGTCCTCCCTCTCTCTACCCTCCACCCTCTTTTCCATTTCTCTTACTTTCTCTTCTATCTTCTCTCTCTCCTCCTCCCTTCCCTCCTCTTCCCCCTGCTTCTCCCCATTACCATCCTCTTAACCCTTTCCTCCAGTTCTTCTACCCTCCTCCCTCCCTCCGTCCTCTTTTCCATCTCCTCTATTCTCTCCCCCAACTCCTTTATTGTTCTCTCCATCCCTCTCCTCTCCTCCTCCCACTTCTTCTACCTTCTCTCCCTCTCCTTTCTCACCCTCTCCACATCCTCCCTCAACTCCTTCCCTATACCTCTCATCTCCTCCCTTCCCTGCTCCATCTGCCTCACTATTTGCTTCGTCATTTCTTCCATCTTCCCCCCTCCTACCCCTTCCTCCCCACTGGCGATCTTCCTATTTTCACACTTTTTGCGAAAACCCCCTCTTCCTCTCCCTCCTCCCCTTCCTCCCCACCCCTTTTCCGTTGAATGTAATCTTCCACCGACGACTCACTGCTCTGCCTTTCCCTCCCTAACATCACCGCGTTCGTCGGCCTTCCTACCCTCTTTTCCTCCTTTGTTCCTTCTCTTCCCTCCTTCACCCCGCTCATACCTTCTTTTCTTCCTCTTTCACACCCAATTCTTTCTACTCTCTTCTTTACCCGCTCCTTCCTTATCGTCACTCCCTTCCTTACCTACCTACCTTCTTTACCACTCTCTTTCCCGCTCTTTACTATCCCGCTCCCAACTACGTCACCTAACCTTCAAGCCTTCACCTTTTTCCTGCCTGTTCCCTCCACTTCCCACTCTCCCTATTTCCTCTTACTTCCTCACTCACTCCTCCCTCTCCGCACTTCTTCCACTCTATTCTTCACCCGCTCTCTTCCTTCCAGTACCATTTTATCCTCTAACCTTTCTCACTCTACCTGCCACACTTCATACTCTATCACACCGGAAACGGAAGTCCTCCTGTATTCGTATTATTATAAATCGCATAAAATTTGCATACAATAATATTGATATTCTAATGAAGATACTATTACACAAAAATTAGAATTGCATAATTGGATTAAAATTACATAACTGAATTAGGCTGGTGCACCCGCCCAGCGCGGAATAAAAAATGACTGTGCGAGTGTGTGCGGTATGAAAGGATGTGTGAGAGCGGAGAACTGAGCGACAAAGGAAGTGCGAGGAGTCGCCAACAAGATCGCACGAGGCACACGGGGCTCGCAAGTTTGTACATCGTAATAAACACCTTTTATATACAGGGTGTCCCGTAACTAGCTCGACACCGGGAAATGAGGGGTAACTGAGGTGATTCTGAACAACTTTCTCCTTAGCAATAATGTCCTAAGCGCCTTCGGTTTTGAATTATTAACGAAACGGCTAGGCCAATCCGAGCGCTTATCGGGCGCGCGCTCGAAACGAGAGTGTGGTCTCTGGATCGTGCTCGACCGCGAGCGTGAACAAGTGCATCGCCTGGGTATCGACGGAAGCCTACGGCAAATGTCACATCGCCTTCAAATAAACTAATACTCGTTGAATAACTGTGTCCGATGCTCTTTCCCGTTATTCAATAGGAACGAAGATTGTAGTATTTGTGGAAAAAATGTTTCTCTTAACAGCACGTTTTCAGGTGGATAAATTATCGTTAGAATAATTTATAATAACTAACGTTAGAAAAGCCTTGTTAAACTCACCCATTCGACCACGAATCACCCTGCTTCGACGAAAGTAGGTCATTGGCACTAGGTCACAGTGCCGATTTTGCCCTTCCTAAGAATCTCGAGCGCCTCAACAGCTCATTTTACGGTAAACTCACTTGACACTGACACACACAGTAGGAACGGCACTTGCCTAATTTATGGCAGGGCGCACGGCTAATCGCAGGTACGCGAACACCCCCGAGAGTCGAGCGGCCGTCGGGTCACTTTACCGAACGCGCATTTCACCGCACGAGCACTGTTACCGATATTCCGTAATAAAATAATTATGTTTGAACGTGATTGAACCTACGTAAGAGATGTTGGTGGCCCTGAAAAGGGCCCATTGTTGTTATGCCAAAATTGCCAAGTTTAGTTCGACGTACCCGCGTCACACTTGCATGCACACATCGGAGCACCGGTGGACGTTGCGCTGCACTTCTCCCAATGTTTCTCGATTAAGAAACTTAACAAATATCCTGTAATACTCCGCGTTAGTTCGTTGCTGTATGGTACCCGTTCGGTTTGAAAAACGATTCTGCCAGCTCTAGCGTTTCTTGGTTCTTGCTTAGAACGACGTTCGTTAGGGAAGGGATATTTTTACAATAGTACAACGGAGTGGGTCGCACATTTGGAGTCACCGTTCATTCAGCAAAAAAATACACGCGCATTTAGGGCGGCTGCATGGTCTTTGCACTACGAACGCCCTAGCGAAGACAAGGGCAAGGAGTGCCATAAATTTCACTATTGTCCATACCGTGTCGTAAAGGGAAAGTGTGGCTATTTTACGAAATACGTGCATCGGCTTAAGACTGCATCGACAGCGTACACGCAACATAAACCTTTAATATTTTCTTACGATTCTTTCCGCGAAGACGAAACAGTACACACAACTTGGAAAATGATCAATTTAATATTGTATTGTGTTAGCGAAGACACTGTTTGATACGCATTTCGAGACAGACATCGTTATGTCTATCAACTTTTTGATCGTCTGGAACAGATCCCCCTGATCGGGCCCATGTACCGCGGCACGCTTTGCTGCTCGCGTTCCCGTAAACAGTCGGTTGCCGCGCGCGTGCGATAATCATAATAAGATCGAAATCAGAGATTCTTAGGGAGCCGCCTGTTTAAGCATTTCGACATGCCGCAAACAGTGTCTTCGCTTGTACTTTTATTCACGCTATGCACAAAACACCAAACATCCCACAACATTAATTTTATAATATTCCAAATGACACGGGCAAGCGTGTATGCGTCGCAAACAGTGTCTTCGCTATACAATACAATATTAAATTGATAATTTGGCGAATTGTATGTACTGTTCCTTCTTTGCGGGAAGAGTCGTAAGAAAATATTAAAGGATTATGTTGCGTGTACGCTGCCGATGCAGTTTTAAGACGATGCACGTATTTCGTAAAATAGCCACACTTTCCCTTTACGACACGGTATGGACAATAGTGAAATTTATGGCACTCCTTGCCCTTGTCTTCGCTAGCGCGTTCGTAGTGCAAAGACCATGCAGCCGCCCTAAATGCGCGTGTATTTTTTTGCTGAATGAACGGTGACTCCAAATGTGCGACCCACTCCGTTGTACTATTGTAAAAATATCCCTTCCCTAACGAACGTCGTTCTAAGCAAGACCCAAGAAACGCTAGAGCTGGCAGAATCGTTTTTCAAACCGAACGGGTACCATACAGCAACGAACTAACGCGGAGTAGTACAGGATATTTGTTACGTTTCTTAATCGAGAAACATTGGGAGAAGTGCAGCGCAACGTCCACCGGTGCTTCGATGTGTGCATGCAAGTGTGACGCGGGTACGTCGAACTAAACTTGGCAATTTTGGCATAACAACAATGAGCCCTTTTCAGGGCCACCAACATCTCTTACGTAGGTTCAATCACGTTCAAACATAATTATTTTATTACGGAATATCGGTAACAGTGCTCGTGCGGTGAAATGCGCGTTCGGTAAAGTGACCCGACGGCCGCTCGACTCTCGAGGGTGTTCGCGTACCTGCGATTAGCCGTGCGCCCTGCCATAAATTAGGCAAGTGCCGTTCCTACTGTGTGTGTCAGTGTCAAGTGAGTTTACCGTAAAATGAGCTGTTGAGGCTCTCGAGATTCTTAGGAAGGGCAAAATCGGCACTGTGATCTAGTGCCAATGACCTACTTTCGTCGAAGCAGGGTGATTCGTGGTGGAATGGGTGAGTTTTTAACAAAGCTTTTCTAACGTTAGTTATTATAAATTATTCTAACGATAATTTATCCACCTGAAAACGTGATGTTAAGAGAAACATTTTTTCCACAAATACTACAATCTTCGTTCCTATTGAATAACGGGTAAGAGCATCGGACACAGTTATTCAACGAGTATTAGTTTATTTGAAGGCGATGTGACATTTGCCGTACGTTTCCGTCGATACCCAGGCGATGCACTTGTTCACGCTCGCGGTCGAGCCCGATCCAGAGATCACACACTCGTATCGAGCGCGCGCCCGATAAGCGCTCGGATTGGCCTAGCCGTTTCGTTAATAATTCAAAACCGAAGGCGCTTAGGACATTATTGCTAAGGAGAAAGTTGTTCAGAATTACCTCAGCTACCCCTCATTTCCCGGTGTCGAGCTAGTTACGGGACACCCTGTATATTATACACAAATAGCACACAAATGTCTGAACGGTACAGCTCGAAACGTTTTTCACTATTCAATTGCCCCGGAGACTTCGTATAACTTTTTATTTTCACTTTGTACTTTGCTGAAACCCCGATGCACGCATGCACGCCGGCAGTCAACTTGTCGCCATGTTGGCTTTTTCTCTCTCCTACCAGCGTGCGCGGCTCGAAGGCTCTAGCTCGAAGTCCGAGTTAGCCCGAGTAAACTCGAGCAAACACGAACCGATCTATTTCGGTCCGCTTTGCTCGCACACAACAATACAAAGCGATAAAAATCACACGTATACTCTACACAACGGTTGGCCCATAGCGCGGAGGCCTGAGCGATTCCCGTTCGGCCGATCGCTTGGAAGCTGGAAATGAATCTCGTGAGCCCGGTTAGGCGGGGGCAGGGGCAGGCTGAAGCGATAGAGCATTTTCGGCACATGGGTCATTCCGCGTCAAGTGGGCCACTTTTTTTTTACACACATGGTCGAAAATTTTGATGAGTTTCTGTGACCATGTAGTGCTCGCGGAGAAAAAATTTTGGTAAAAAAAAACTTCAAATTTTTAAACACTTTTTGAGTTACCGCCTCTGAAACTTTTAGGTAAGGTTATTAAAAAAATTCATATCTTCCGAACTATTAACAATATCGTATTTCGACAAATTCGGCTGCATTCATAGAATATCATATTTTTAATCAAAAAAATACATAATTGTTAGATAATGTTTATAAATATTAAAAAAGTTAATTTGAAAGAAAGAGATTGCTCCATTTCCGAAAACAGGGCAGCTAATTTTTTCGTTATTTTTTTACAACAACTGCGAAGCCTTCTCTAAAGAATGACGCAAGAAACTCGTTTTAAAAATTTTGAAGATATGATTTTTTATTCGCTAGTGCGCGCCTCAGAGGCAACTCTGGTAGTCAAGTCAAATGGTGGTTTGAAGTGGAAAGTTGTGATGTAATTGTTTTTAGTGGTTTACTTTATGTTTTTTGCGGTGCGGAACACGAATCTGAAGTTGTCCAACAAAATTTTTCGCGGCAAATACGACAAATCATCGAAAAGCACTAAAAATGTTTGTTTTTGGCTTATTACTTGAGAACTAAGCGTTTTACGTAAAAAGCGGCTCGATATCAAAATAAAGATGAGAAAATTACCTACAATTCATGTTCTTATCATTTTTTTGTACGGCATATGGTATTCCCGCCCCTTTACGGGAAAGCCATATGTTATAACTGGGCATCAAAATTAACGCAAAAATGATCATATCTGAAAGATTATGTTTTCATTTTAAAGGGTGAAGTTTGTTCTTTAAGGAACCGTGGTTAGATTTTGAATTTAGCCTCCCCCTCTCGCCGTTTTAACAAAAGTAAGGACGTGTTAAGTCTCTAAAAAATTGCATACTTTGACACATTCTACGGGGTAGCGAGAATTTTTCTCGTAACTATCATGACAACCATTGTGAAGTATGGACTTTTCCCTGCAAATTAAAAAAATGACATCCGTACGATTTTTTTTTGCTAAATCATGGTTTATCAAAGTTACCTATGCATTTGTGTGCATTCCATTATCGCCAATATTAGCATGTAATTATGTTGTCCAGTTATAGGGCCCCTTCATCGGGAAACCATATGTCGTACAAAAAAATGATAAGAACATAAATTGTAAGTAATTTTCTCATCTTTACTTTGATAGCGAGCCATCTTCTGCGTAAAACATTTAGTTCTCAAGTAATAAGCCAAAAACAAACAATTTTAGCGTTTTTCGATGATTTGTCATATTCGCCATGAAAAATGTTGTTGGACAACTTCAGATTCTTGTTCAGCACCCCAAAAAACATAAAGTAAGCCACTAAAAAGAATTACACCACAACTTTCCACTTCAAACTACCATTTGACTGGACTGCCAAAGCTGCCTCTGAGGCGCGCACTAGTGAATAAAAAATCATATCTTCAAAATTTTTAAAACGAGTTTCTTGCGTCATTATTTAGAGAAGGCTTCGCATTTGTTGTAAAAAAATAACGAAAAAATTAGCTGCTCTGTTTTCCGAAATAGAGCAATCTCTTCTTTTCAAATTAACTTTTTTAATTTTTATAAACATTATCTAAGAATTATATATATTTTAATTGAAAGTGTGATCTTCTATTGTTCGCGAAATCTGCTTTCCCGACGGATCGGGAAAGCGGGTTTCACGAGGCTCGTTATTCATTCACGGCAGTTTTCATACCGGAAGTCAAATTATGTCCAAAAACCATTCTAAGGCGTCTTAGGACGCTTTGGAATGCGCGCGTCGTCACGTGATGCCCAGCATGCCCTACGCAGTGGGCATGATGCGACGCCATACTGTCTTCTTCAATAACCGTTGAATCGCGAAGTCGTACGGATCGAGTCGAGCGTTCCTTTGTATTTTTTGTTATAATTTGACCACAGTATCATATCACATTCCATTTTCATCTCACGGCTTTCTCATACACTCATATAAATTCAGTGACCACATCCACGGACGAAACAAGGCTATTCACACGGACAAACGACTCAGGACTTCCACATTCACATTCACCACACGTGCATAGGCACCCCACGGTAAAATCTCTTTTATACTATTACATCCCTCACACGCATCACACTGAAACTGCGTATGTAAATACTCCGTGTATATATATTCATCTCGGGAAATATCATTGTACATATTCATTTGCTCGGTTCGCATCATGTCTGAATAAATCAACTGTTATTTTTTCTCATCATAAAATGCACGTGTACGAATAATTTCATCACCTTTCCACCATCCGAGATACAGTCCACCTTAATATCGAACATTTTTTGGTCCTTCGAGCCGGATGGTGGAGATTATTCGCGATCGCGTGTGTACGGTACGGGACATTCATCGGGCGTTGAGAACCGTTACATGGTCTTCGTAAACAGCAGCGGTGCTCAGCGGACTTTTCACATGTGCTGCGTTTAATTTCATTGTGTGCGCGGTGGGACATTTTTCGGTTTCTTCGGTTATATTCTTACACAATGCGGCCTACCAACAGGATTTTCACACCAAGGATCGTTCACGCCTCGAAGTGAAGCACGGATCGCCTCAAGATGGCTGGCGGCGACGATCCTCCTTCTAAGGAGAAGGAGGCAAAGACAACCACGGACTCCTCATCCACGGCAGCGAAAACATCCAAGACGGCGTCCCTCACACCCACTCCATCCACGGACTCCTCAAAACAACTACGGAGCAAATCTCCGGCACGGCTGCCGACAGAATTCGTGCTCAAATTCAATACCCAGGTGAGCAGGGTTAAGGACGTCGAGGCACTTCAACGGGAAGTGCCTATCGACCCGGAGACCGTGACGGAGGTCGACATCGACCTAATTATGGAACACCTGGAGGAGCTGCATACACGGTTTCAAAAGCAGCACGAGTATTTCGAGGTCCATTGGCCAGCGGCGTTCTTGGACCACGAGTACTTTAAGGAAGACATCCACGGACGGGAATCACGCGCATACAGGGCATCACGGTTGTCGCTGGGACGCTTACGGCAGAAGGTGGAGGCGATGCAGCCGAACAGACCATCCACGGACGGGCGGTTTCATTCCAAGCTGCCTGATTTTTCGCTGCCGACATTCGACGGGGATTATGCTGCGTGGCCATCATTCAGGGACCTCCTCATGCAGCTAATCCTCACCAACCAACGGCTCACCAACATCGAGAGGCTGCACTATTTGAGAGGCTGCGTTACGGGCGAGCCTCTCAAATTGATCGCTGGTCTCCCGTTGGTTGGTGCCTCATTGGAGCAGTCCTGGGAGCTGCTGGAGTCTCGGTATGAGAATAAACGGTTTCTCATCCAGACCCAGTTGGATAGGATGATGGGCACCCCAAAGCTGCGGGAACGGACCGCAACTGGGATCACCTCCATCATCTCCCAGGTGTCGGAGCCATACCGCACCCTCATGGCAATGGGCGAGGAGAACATGACGGAATGTATCCTCGTCCACCACATCACACGGCACCTCGACGCAGTCACGGCTGAACTGTGGGAGACCTCCATCGGTAGTGCTACGGACTACCCACGGTTCGACCGATTGGAGGAGTTCCTGCTTTCGCAGGCCCGCGCTTTGGAACGTGTTGAGGCCAACACAGCCGTGGAGGCTACGACCACCTATGCCTCCAAGACGCAGGTGCCTGCGAAAGCAGCCACGGCCACTGCCAAGTCGGTGATTCAGCCACGGAGGGTCCTCACCGCCTCCACAACACCACAACCACGGACGGAACCACAACCTTCGGCCAGTGCCACATCCACGGATCAGTGCGACTATTGTCAACAGTCGCACTACATTGTGAAGTGTCCGCGGTTTCGTGCTCTCGGCGTGCCTGACCGACGGAAAGTGGTGATGAACAAGCGGCTCTGTTTCAATTGCCTAGGGCGCCACGGTGTGAGTGCGTGTCGCAACACGGTGAGCTGCCTCACATGCGCGGGACGGCATCACTCCATGCTACACGATGATGTGTATCATGGAACAAAGCCAGTCACCACCACAAAGTCCACTGCATCCACGGCCAGGAAACCGCAGCCAGGCACCTCCTCTGCACCTCATTGAGGTGACGGTGCAGCCATCGAAGAACAGCCACGGAACACAGACATACAGCCACGGAACCCCAATGTACAGCCACGGACTCCACATTACAACCACGGTACGCAAGCAATAGCCTCAGTAAACCATCCACAGCCTCCACATTACAGTTACGGACCACCCTCACCAGTGTCACATAACCTCTACGGACAACCACTAAAAGTGACAGCTAACCTCTACGGTCCATCATCCACCCTGCTTGCCACAGCCACGGTACATATCACTACAATGGTGTGTAACCACAAAGCTCGTCTACTTATTGATTCCGGATCAGAATTGACATTTGTTTCGGAAGAGTTCATCCAGGGAATTAATGTCCAACGCCAACATTCATCGGTATCCATCATTGGCATTGGTGGACACAAATCCACACAGACACGCGGTGTAGTCTCCCTTACACTGCGATCAATTCATACTACGGCCTCAGTCACGGTACAAGCTCACATTTTGAAAAATGTGACGACAATATTGCCAACGTTTCAATCTTCAGTCCGGACGTGGCCACACTTAGAGAAATTGAGGTTAGCCGATCCAGACTTTATAACACCCAGGAAGATTGACATCATCGTTGGAGCGGATTCATACGGTGAGATAATAAAACCAAATATTATCAAAGGTTCTCCATCAATGCCCATCGCACAACTTTCCATATTCGGTTGGCTTGTACTTGGCCCCGTCGCACCATCCACGGAGTTAACCTCTTCAACCTGTCATACAACGGTTCAACTCCAGGAAGATAACCTCCAAGAGTTATTAACACGGTTTTGGGTTCAAGAAGAGGTTAAGTGTGACAGTTCAAGTGCATTGACACCCGAAGAACAGGAATGTGAAGACCATTTTAAATCTACGCATACACGGGAGCCCTCTGGAAGGTACATTGTTCGGCTTCCTCTAATTTCATCCCCATCCAGTCTCGGAATTTCTCATGCAACGGCTCACCATTGCCTTCAACGCATGTTGAGAAAATTCAAACGGAACGATGAATATCGAACAATGTACACTGCATTCATGGAAGAATACAAGGAGCTTGGACACATGGTACGGACTTCAGGTGACGGAAAAGAAATAGGAAAGACTAATACGGTAGAATCTGACGTTGGTGTTGTAACCGGGATGACCTTGGCACATGAAGCTTCGGCTTCAGGAGGGTTGAGGGTCCCATATGGTTGCACATCGACAAAGATTCACGGACCAGTCTACTATTTACCTCATCACGGAGTACTCAAGCCTGAAAGCACCACCACAAAGTTACGGGTTGTGTTCAACGGTTCAAGCTCGACTTCCACAGGGAAATCTCTCAACGATATTATGCATACGGGTGCGAATTTAATGTTGGACATTACGGATGTACTGATATGGATACGGCATCATCGACACATATTCGCTACGGATATCACAAAAATGTATCGGCAGATCAAAGTTCACAAGGATGACTGGGATTTGCAACGGATACTGTGGATCGGTGAAAATTACAACGAAGTGCCATATCAGCTTACTACGGTAACATACGGTACGAGAGCTGCTCCATTCTTAGCAGTGCGAGCACTTATACAATTGGCCGAAGACGAGGGCCAACGGTTTCCTCTAGCAGTGCCTTCCATTATGAAGGGAAGATACGTTGACGACATTTTCGGTGGAGCAGATTCGGTACGGCAGCTCAAAAACGTTGCAAAACAATTAGTGAGATTGTGCAACGCGGGCGGATTTCCTCTAGCCAAATGGCACTCCACCAGTCAAAATCTTCTCAAGGCACTTGCATCAACTGAGGCTACAAAATCTATTACCTTCGATGACTGCGCAACCAAAATACTCGGTATTTCATGGCTTCCACACGGCGATAAGTTTACATTCTTCACACGGATTCAAGACCAAAACGGAGCATTTATGAAGAGGCTCATCCTATCTGAAGTGGCACAGATATACGATCCACTCGGCTTTATATCGCCGGTCGTAATCAGAGCAAAAATGCTTCTGCAAGAGCTCTGGTTGCATAAGATCGGCTGGGACGACCCACTACCGCCCCAGATAGCATCACGATGGACGATAATCAGAGAAGATCTCAAGAGACTGGCCAGTATCTCCATTCCACGGTGGTTTAATACCTACTCCAATTCTACGGTTGAAATCCACGGCTTCTCTGATGCATCACAACTTGCAATGGGTGCAGTTGTGTATATCGTCACCAGGTCACCGTCCACAGGCGCCAAATCATCCATCGTCTGCTCCAAAACAAAGGTAGCTCCAATTAAAACCCTTACGGTCCCGCGCCTCGAATTAACGGCAGCGCTGCTACTCTCAAAGTTAGTTAAACACATCGTAGCCACGATTCAATTGACGGTAACGGATATTCATTTGTGGACGGATTCTACGGTATCACTTACGTGGATCAAAGCACATCCATCGCAGTGGAAGGATTTCATACGGAATAGAGTGACGCAAATACACGAACTTACTCCAGCTGGTCACTGGAGACACGTGCCAGGAACGGCCAATCCTGCAGATTGCGCTTCACGGGGCGTAACAACGGAACAACTGACGGATCACCCTCTATGGTGGGCGGGACCACCATGGATTATCCAACCACGGGAATTTTGGCCTCCACAACCCACGGAAACGGACGACTTATGTGCACTAGAAGCTCGTCCAGGAATTGCATTAACGGCTGCCGCACCCAAAATTGATTATCATTGGGATATCATACACAGGTATTCGTCACTCCACAAATTGATAAGAATCACAGCAATTTGTTTTAGAATCTTATCGAGATTAAAGGGCACACTGGATTCCTCTACGGTTACCATTATTCCATCCACGGATATGGAAAAAGCACGGATTTTTTGGGTAAAGGCAACACAGGCAGCATATTTTTCGCACGAATTGAGGACGCTCAATACAAACGGAGTGCTATCGAAAAATCATGCCTTCTCGAGGCTTACCGCATTTATTGATCATCAGGGAGTAATTCGAGTGGGAGGTCGACTCAAAATGTCGGCCCTCACTTTCGAAGAAAAGCATCCAGCGATTTTACCTCGTTTTTCCAAATTATCATCACTTATCATCCAACAGGCACATTTACGGACTCTCCACGGCGGCACGCAACTTACAATTGCAAATATTCGACAATCATATTGGATTATTGGAGGCAGGGCTCCAGTAAAGGCGCATATTCTTCGGTGCATCTCATGTGCACGGCAAAGGGGAGTACGAGCCCAGCAGCTCATGGGACAGCTGCCGATTTCTCGCATAACACCATCGAGGCCCTTTTCAACCACGGGAGTCGATTATGCCGGGCCCCTCACCATTAAAACGTGGAAGGGCCGTGGAGCAAAAACATTGAAAGGATGGATCTGCGTGTTTGTGTGTTTCACAACCTCGGCAGTCCATCTCGAAACGGTGAGCGACTACTCTACGGAAGGGTTCATCGCAGCATATCGACGGTTTACATCAAGACGAGGCATACCACGGACGATATATTCGGATTGCGGCACGAATTTTATCGGAGCAGACACGGCATTACAGAAGATGTTCCAACAAGCGGAACGGGAACACCACACGGTCGCCTCTATCCTGTCACAGGATAGGACTCAGTGGCATTTTAATCCACCTGCGGCTCCACACATGGGTGGAAAATGGGAAGCTGTGGTGAAATTAATAAAATTTCATCTCAGGCGTACCGTAGGGGAGACGGTTTTTACATTTGAGGAGCTCTCTACAATGCTTTCTCAGATTGAAGCTATCCTCAATTCACGGCCTCTCGAACCACTGAGCGACGACCCCGATGACGTTTCGGCATTAACTCCAGGCCACTTTCTGACGGGCAGTGCCCTTACAACCCTGCCCGAACCGATGTTAGAGGACTTGGAGGTGAATCGGCTGTCACGGTGGCAGCTGATTCAACGAAACATACAACGGTTTTGGTCTCAATGGACGGCACAGTATCTACAACGACATCAAGCGATTTCGAAGTGGCATCATCCTTCGAATGAGATAAAGGTGGGTTCACTCGTACTTATCACGGACGAGAGACTCCCACCTACGAAATGGCCCTTGGCACGGGTCATTGCACTACATCCAGGGAAGGACGGATTCACCAGGGTAGTCAGTATCAAGACGGCTACTACAACCCTCACGCGGCCCATCACGAAGCTGGCGCCGCTACCAATTCCATCCACGGGATGATCGACTTACAACCGACCATTATTTTCATCAGCAACGGTTGCTGATGGCGGGCGGAAATGTTCGCGAAATCTGCTTTCCCGACGGATCGGGAAAGCGGGTTTCACGAGGCTCGTTATTCATTCACGGCAGTTTTCATACCGGAAGTCAAATTATGTCCAAAAACCATTCTAAGGCGTCTTAGGACGCTTTGGAATGCGCGCGTCGTCACGTGATGCCCAGCATGCCCTACGCAGTGGGCATGATGCGACGCCATACTGTCTTCTTCAATAACCGTTGAATCGCGAAGTCGTACGGATCGAGTCGAGCGTTCCTTTGTATTTTTTGTTATAATTTGACCACAGTATCATATCACATTCCATTTTCATCTCACGGCTTTCTCATACACTCATATAAATTCAGTGACCACATCCACGGACGAAACAAGGCTATTCACACGGACAAACGACTCAGGACTTCCACATTCACATTCACCACACGTGCATAGGCACCCCACGGTAAAATCTCTTTTATACTATTACATCCCTCACACGCATCACACTGAAACTGCGTATGTAAATACTCCGTGTATATATATTCATCTCGGGAAATATCATTGTACATATTCATTTGCTCGGTTCGCATCATGTCTGAATAAATCAACTGTTATTTTTTCTCATCATAAAATGCACGTGTACGAATAATTTCATCACCTTTCCACCATCCGAGATACAGTCCACCTTAATATCGAACATCTATGAATGCAGCCTAGTTTGTCGAAATGCGATATTGTTAATAGTTCGGGAGACATGCATTTTTTTAAATAACCTTACCTAAAAGTTTCAGAGGCTGTAACTCAAAAAGTTTTTAAAAATTTGAAGCTTTTTTTACCAAAGTCTTTTTCTTCGAGAGCACTACATGGTCACAAAAACTCATCAAAATTCTCGACCATGTGTATAAAAAGTGACCCACTTGACGCGGAATGATCGACATGCGGCGGTAAAAGACCCAGACTCAAAAATGAAATCATGACATCCCATAATTTGTATGTCCGTGAAGGTTAAAAGTCATGTTTCTAAAATAAGAATATTATACTATATTATTATTATGATGACCCGCAAAACACGCGATTTCAGATTTTTCATACATAAGGGAAAACGGTAGTGCACAATGTTTTTACACGTTCAACGACGATGACAACACGGTGTTGTCAAGTATGTGGTTTGTCGTATTTAGTTTTTACACGCGGCCAGGGGCGCGCGAATGGCGAATCAGCGGTGGCGTGGAACGTGTTAAACGGGCCATACAAACATGCTGAAAAGTAAGCATTTTTGCTGCAAGTTGAGTTGACTAAATAAAACAACATCTCGCTCTGCTTGTCAAATAGCGGCGAACAAGTGCTACCGTGAAAGGAAAACGCACCGAGGGGGTAGTGTAATGGTTTTATTGGTAGTAGTAAATATTTCAACCCTGCATTTCTGTTTGATATGTGTAGATTTGTTTATATTTTCGGGGACGGATGATATTTTATTGGAAATGAAAAAATCTACACATGTCCAAGAAAAATGTACTGCTGAAACTTTTACTATTTTTTCCACTTGTATCCTTTGTCTATAAATTTAGAATAAATGTTGGCTGGTAGGTGGAGGAATAGAGTGATAGATTGGTATCCTGCTGGCCCGGGTTGAAATCCCGGCGTGGACACTCGTTTTTTAGCAATTTTTGGCGAGTCCGGCTACCAAGCCGTACAATAAAATTGTAATAGCAAAGAGAGAAGTATTATTAAACTAACAAGAGTGGGTACATCTGGCAACGTCGAAAAACTGTCCATAAAGGGCAACGCTGTTTTCTGACATCCTGGCGAAAAACAGGCATTCCAAAACGGATAGTTGTGCGACGCGCTTCTAATGATGAAGACGTTTGCAAATTTATTGTAAATTTGACAATTGCTTTACGACGATGTCTACGATTGACCATTCTTGTTCTTTTTGTGTATGATTGTAAGGCCAAAAATTATGCGTTCATTCCACTCCTCGGAATATATGAAATTGTAAACGTTAGATTGATTGGAACTATCCATATGAAGTATCGACTATTCTTACAGGCGACGGGTAAATCATGCAAATAATGTAGACCATAACCTCTCTCGATGTATCGAAAAATACATTTGGATTTCACTTTATGGAGAATCAGTAGTGCCCTAATGGTTTACATAATGACTTTACGTCTAATTGTATGTCATTAGTTTGCAGTGAAATTGTGTTACTATAGAGTGATTGATCTCTGGATTGGGATAGTTCCGGACACACATTGGACTTTTATCTTTCACATGAGACTTTGTGCAAAGCGAGATGTTGTTTTACTTAGCCGCCTCTTCTTTCACAGAAAACGCTTATTTTTCAGTGTTTAACGAAAAATTCCAAATGAAATTGAGAAAGGTTTCACATTCATTTCAGAGGTGGCGTGAAATTGAGAAAGATTTCACGTTTATTTCAGAGGTGGCGTCAAAAGCAAATTATTTCGGCCCCACGATTTACCGGCAGATAAGACCCGAACTTCACAAATCTGACACGTTCGCAAACGTCGGCGCGTCGGTCAATTCGGAGTTGCTCGAGGTCTGATGATTCCCCTTAACGCATGTTTCGAAAATCGACTATAGGAAAACCGTGGAGAAACTGATTCAAGAATACACACCAACCAAAACCCGAGAAGTAGGAATTAAATTGACGATTGTTCTTAAAGATGATATTCCCGTTCACGAAAGACCGAGAAGATTATCTCCATGCGATAGAGCAGAAGTAGATAAACATGTACAGAAATGGTTAAACGAGGGTATAATACGATCGTCACTGTCCGAGTATTCTAGTCCGGTCGTGTTAGTTAAAAAGAAAGACGATACCACTAGACTTTGTATAGATTACCGCCTTCTAAACAAAAAGACAGTGCGCATGCACTATCCACTTCCGTTGATACAAGATCAGTTAGACTCGCTACAGGGCGCGAAAGTGTTTAGCATGTTAGATTTAGAGAATGGATTCTTTCACGTGGCAATTGACGAAGGCAGTCAACAATATACATCCTTTGTAACGCCGACGGGGCAGTACGAGTTCTTAAAGGTTCCCTTTGGTCTGTGTAATTCGCCAAGTATATTTCAAAAATTCATAAACGCAGTTTTTAGAGAGCAAATTTCCACCGGAATAGTTTTGACGTATATGGACGACCTAATCGTGCCATCAATCGATTGTGAAAACGGGTTGAAGAATGTAACAATAGTGTTAAAAACGGCAGGTGAATACGGGCGGCGCATAAATTGGAAGAAATGTAAATTTTTGCACACCAAAGTTGTCTATCTAGGCCACGTTATCGAAAACGGAACTATTTCTCCTTCAGAGCAAAAGATCGCGGCAGTAATACATTTTCCCACGCCAATAAATTTCAAGACGGTTCAAAGTTATTTAGGATTCACGGGATATTTCAGAAAATTCATTTATAAATATTCTATTATTGTGTGATGGGAAATGGTAGTCTTGGTCGGCGATGAATAATATGTGCACTGAATTTATAATGAACAGAGATTTATTATAACTTTAAGATTTAGAGGAGCGAGAGACAAGTGTACTGATTGAATGTTGAGTTGAGAGTGCAATTGAAGGTGTGACTCGAACTATGGTAGAATTGAGAGTGTGGCTGCAGCGGGACCGCGTAGCAACGGCGGGCCTTGCTGCAGACTTAGGCGTCAGCATTCTTAGGATCTATGTGCTTAGCAAAGCATTCGAGTGATTAACAGCGTGAGACCGGATGTATATTATTTTGTTACAATGTGGCGGAAATATATAGGGTGTTACACTCCCCCCCTTAAAAAAAGGTCGACGGTCCTGCGTTGGGTTGTTTTCTAAAAATGTTGGGTTGTGTGGGGCGGTTGCGAGCGGCAGCTTGCAGGGCGCAATTAGGGTGGTTGCGAGCGGTAGCTGGATGTATATGCTATTATTCCTGTAACAGTCTAACGTCTATTGTCGGGTTGGGGTAGGATAGAAGGATGTGGGTTGCTGGTGTTTGTGGACTTTCTGTGTGTTGATTGGAAATATTTTGTGAAAGTTATGTTGCTTTGACTTAAATGTTATTATAAAAAGTGGTAAAGAAAGAGAAAGAGAAAAGGAGTGAGAAAAAGAAATTTGAATTGATTGTATGGCGATGTTATGTAGAAATGTATTTCTGATTTCGTTTGAACGTGTGAAGTCTGTCTTTCCAAAAATGACAAGTGATGATTTGAGTGAGTCTTTTTATCGATTTCTTTTGTTACGGTTACTGTTTGTAATTTGACTCGTGGTTATTGTAGATTATGTACAACTTTAAAATTATGCGTTACTGTTCGTAATTTTTAACCAATAAGTTTGATATGTTAATAATTGTATTTCTCGTTCTGTATTGCCATTTACGCGTTGGTCTAAATTTGCCTAATTGCAAATATACTGCGTATTTTGGACTTTGCATTTATTCAAATTTATGAAATTGAAGAAAATCTCAAGCGTGGAATGTTTTACAGATTGACAGATGTTCGTATTGTTTGGATGGTATGTTTCATTTTTCCTGTATATGAAAATAGCTAAAACCTGTACTTGGCACTTTTTTTTGTATTAATTGAGCACTGAGTAAAACTTGTTTTGGATTTAGAATTTGTGGGTGTATCTGACCGATTTTTGCAAAAAAGAATAGCGACTATGAATTTGTTTGTGTTTAATTCCAATTCTGCCAGATCTTTGTTAATCGGTGCTGTATATTTTATTGTTTCCCGGTCATGCCGAAATGGGTGCATTTGGTTTTTATGGACAAAAGTGTTGTCTACTTTTTTTTCTGTTTTTTTTTAAATTTTTTTCTGTTTTCTTCTAATAACCTGGTTAATTTTTTTCTTGTCGAAATTTGTCTTTTAGACCGAAAAGTATGAGGACACTTGTGGGTAGGAAGGGTTAAAGAGTATTGTTGTGAATATTGAGAGAGTGGCGTTTTGAAAGTAAAATATGGAACTATTATGAAAGCGAGTTGTCGATTTTTTTGTGTGCGTTTCCTTGGACATGCTGGGTCGTGTTTTTTTTTGTGTGGTCGTTCGTGGTCGTTTTGACGTGCCTGATTGTGGATCTGCTTATCATACAGGGTCGTGGTTCCTTGGACGTTCCAGGTCGTGGTTTCTGTGTATCAACTGAATTTGTAGTGTTTATTGTGTGTGTGTCGGTGATCGGAAAGTAGGCTCAATATCCGGTGGTGCGTGCTTATTGCCTGGTACTCTGCTTTCATTATTTTCCGTTGTTCTGGAAGAGATTTTTAAAGTGTTATTTTCACTTAGATTTTCAAAACTTTGTACCACTTTTGGCAATTTATTGACGTCTGCGTTTATTCCGTCCGGCGTTTCTTTACATGCACGATGTTTAGAAGGGGATCTAAAATTCGGTTCCACAGATGGTAGTGTGGTATTATCTCTGATATTTCGTGACGTTTGTACTGATGGTGACCATTTTTTTAGGCGGAGATCTGAAATTTGGTTCCACAGGTGATATTGTGAATTGATCTCCGATATTTTCTTCCGTATGTGGTAACGGTGACCATTTATGTGTGTACGTCGGCGATCTAAAATTCGGTTGCAAAGATGGTAGTGCAATTGTGTTATCTCCGATTTTTTTTAAAGATTGTGGTGGCGGTGACCATTTTTGTGTGTGTATGTGTGTATTCTCGCAATCTATATTTTTTCGATGTGTATCGCGGTCTTCTGCCGCTGCGCTGCTACTTTTGTTCTCCTGTGTGTGCGTATCTCCAGGGTGAGCGTCCGGTAGATGTGTGCATAGCTGTGGAGTTGTCTTGTAGCGTGTGCGCTGCCTTGTGGCGTAGTGTTGCTAGTCGTGCTTTCCCGTGTGCGTGTATCTCCAGAGTGTGCGTTGCCGTCTGTGAGCGGATAAGTACGTCGCTGTAGGGCGTGTGCGTCTGGTAGATGTATGCATGACTGTGGGAGTGTCCTGCTAGCGTGTGTGCTGTGTTCATTTATCGCGAGAGTGTTCTCGTTTTTCCTATATACCTTGCGTTTGGTCTGATTATCTGATCGTGAATCCTGGTCCGTTGTGTCCTTTGTGCGTTTTCTGGTCGTTTTTCATTGTATCTGTTCGGCTTCGTCGCTTGACGATGATATGTCGCGGTTGCTCTCATCTATAGTATGTGTGGTGTTTTGTGCCCTCTCGCTCGCTCTTGCGTTGTCGTTGTGTGGTTCCTTATTTGTGCCAGCGTCTGTTTGTGTTTTCGTTTCGATGGGGATGTGTGGTCTTTTCTGGGGTTTTGGGACAAGATTTAATTTTCCGGATTCGTGACGAATTTCGAAATCGTAGTCGTTTAATAAAATTGGTTTTTGAATAGTTTTTTGTTTTAAAACATCAAATGCATTTTGTGTTTCGTCTATCATTTTGTCTTTTGGAATTGGATAATCTTTAATGGCATCAATTATATTTAAATTCGGTTTTACTTCGTGTTTATTAATTGTGTGGCCTAAATGCGTAATTTCTTCTTTTTTTAATTGACATTTATCAGTCTGTAAAGTCAGTCCAGCTTTAGTCGGTTCATTTTCTATATGGTGAGATTTTATCGCGTGTTCCGAAAGTGTGTTTGCGTAAATTGCAATATCGTCGAGATTTTGGTTAGAAAATTTTTGTAGCGCTTTTCGGGGTTGCTTCACGCTGCGCTTTCTCGTGAAGCGGTGGTCAAGTTTTTTAAATGTTCATTACTGTTCGGATTCGTTGGAAAATTTGTATATGATTCATTTCCCTGTCTGTCGCGTGAATTATTTCTGTTTCTGTCTGGTGGATCGTCTCTGTGTCTACTGTCATATGAATTCCTGTCGTATGAACTGTTTCTAAAACTGTCGGGTGAATTTTCTCTAAATCTGTAGCGTGAATTTCCTCTAAATCTGTCGGATGAATTCTCTCTAAATCTATCGCCTGAACTATTTCTAAACCTGTCGCGGGAATTATCTCTGTAGTTATTGTGTGAATTATGTGTGTACTTGTCGTATGAATAGTCGCTCGAATGTCTGTCTTGTGAATTGTCTCTGTGTCTGTCTCGCGAATTATTACTGTATCTGTCTCGGGAATAGTGGTATGAATATCGGTCGCGTGAATCGTTTGTATGTTTGTCATATAAATTTTCTCTGTATCTGTCGCGTGAATAGTCGTTTGAATACCGGTCGCGTGAATTACTTGTGAATCCGTCGTGTGAATTTTTACTGCATCTGTAGCGTGAGTTGTTTCTGTATCTGTCACGTGAATTGTATCGGTCCCGTGAATCGTATCTATCGCGTGAATTTTGTCGATAATTATTGCTGGAATATCTATCTCGTGAATTGTTTCTATATCTGTCGTTCGAATTGTCTCTGTATGCATTGCGTGAATTATTTCTATATCTATCGTGTGAGTCATATACGTCCCGTGAATCGTATCTATCGCGTGAATTTTGTTTGTTTCGGGAAGTGTGTCTATATTGGTCGTATGAATCGTTGTAATGGTCATGGTGTGGGTTATTATACTGTTTTCCATTATTAAATTTTGATTGGCTGCACTCTAACGTTGAATGTCGGGGAAGTTTGTGAAATTCGCGATATTTTTCAGATAATTCCGTGAAATGTACTTTTGCGCGGGGGTGTTCGTGGGGATGCATTTCTTTACCATTTTGATGTAACAATTTACGTTTATGAATTTCGTATTCAATTTTATGGGCCTGATCGATTAAATTATCTAATGTTTGTTTTGTTTGTGTTAACATGCGCGTGCCAATTTCGATGGATAATCCTCTAGTGAAAGCTTTTTTTACTGTTTCTTGTTCTTCTTTAATTCGTGCGTCGAGAAATGGTCGCTTTTCTGGATTATTGTATACTTCTGTTAATCTATCTATTATTCGTTTGGATATTTCTCGAATTCGTGTTGCAAACATAATTACTGATTCGTCGGCGGCTTGATATGCTAAATTTAATTCTGTTTCTAAATCGTATAAGTGTGTAATTTTTCCAAATGCCTTTTTAAATTCTTTCAAAAGTGATTCTAAAGTTTCTGCATTTTTATTATCGGCTATCGAAAGTGCTGTGCCGCTAAGTTTGTAAGGCATCATGTTTAAAAATTTCTGTTTGTCTTCCGGTGACAGTAATCTATTAGCTCTATTGCAGGACGAGATAAAATTTTCTACGGGTATATTTTGTCCATCGTAAGAAGGTATCACATTGAAAATATCGAGGGAAGGTAATCGTGGAATGAGCCATAATTTCTTTTGGTTACGTGTCGTTTAAAATGTCACAAACAAGAGCATATAAAGATACAAAAATTAAAAAATTTGTCACTTTTTAAGAGAATTCACATGCAGATACGACGGATTTTATGCGATTATGAGATGTGATGAATATAGATAACCATGAAAATGTTATGAATTTATGAAAATATAGAGTCAAATTCAATGAAATGCAAAATTTTGATAGTGTAAAGTACTTACTGCAGTATCATGAAGAAGCTGAGTGTTATCTGTGTGTATCGGTCGTCTGAGCGTCTGAATGGTTGTCCTTTTTTTGTATGTGTATGAATGTAGCGTGTCCTGTCTTTTTGTTTGTTTCGTCCGTCTTCGGAATAGTGGGACGAACGCCGCTGCCACCAATTTGTGATGGGATTAATGACGCTGCCACCAATTTGTGATGGGAAATGGTTGTCGTGGTCGGCGATGAATAATATGTGCACTGAATTTATAATGAACAGAGATTTATTATAACTTTACATGTTAACGACGATCCATTGATTGTAGTTCCGAAATCTATGCAAATACAGCTAATTAGGCAAGCTCACGAGCGCGGTCATTTCGGTATCAATAAAATTGAAGCGATTATAAAACAAGATTACTGGTTTAAGGGAATGCGAACTAAGATTGAGAACGTTGTGCGAAGTTGTGTCAAGTGCATATTAGCCGAGCGAAAGCACGGGCGAGCGGAAGGATTTCTACACCCGTTAGAAAAAGGTGACGCTCCGCTAGATACATTTCATATCGACCACCTAGGGCCCTTGACTTCTACAAAAAAACGTTACCGCCACGTGTTCGCCGTAGTCGATGCGTTTTGTAAGTTCGTTTGGTTATATCCTGTAAGATCCACCGATAGCGCCGAAGTGATAGATCGACTGCGTAAACAAGCGGCAGTTTTCGGGAACCCGAGAAGAATCGTTTCTGACCGCGGTACGGCATTCACGTCGCACGCCTTCCAAAAATATTGTGCGGCCGAAAACATCGAACACGTTTTGATTACCACCGGGATCCCACGGGGCAACGGACAAATCGAGCGAATAAATCGTATGTTAATACCATTGCTTACAAAATTATCGACGCCGCATTCGGGTGAATGGTATAAACACGTTCAAAAGGCGCAACAATTTATTAATTCGACAGTCAATCGAAGCACAGGGCAAGCACCGTTTACCTTGTGTAAGCGATAACGGAGAAGCCGTTACGGCGGTTCCTCGAAAGCGACGTTGTGGCGACTTCGCCGCATACTTTTGTTTATGTATTCTTTCTCTCGACGCATGCCGACGGATGTGCGACGTAGCAAAGACGATTAGTCGTGGACCAGACTCTTGGCCCGTCCGCCGTCGAATAAAGACGTGTTCTGTTTTCCTTATTGGTTTCGTTATTCAATTATTAATCACGCACCTCACCTTATTTAATTATTACGGCCCCTTACAATTATCAGAAGTGGGATTAAGAATCACGGATTGAACTTTAAGGATCGTGACTGTGAATTAAGTGCGTGCTTTTATTCAATTTATTCCAAAAGTTGTTGGAAACTTTATTCTTTCTCGTTACGTTTATGTGCGGTTATTGTGCCTTACGACGTTAAGTGGTGCCTTGAAGATACGCAGAATTACCTGGACTGTGGTTCAAGCTTCTTTGACGAACTTTGTTCTGAATTATTCAATCTTACGATTTACGCAACCTTATTCAACCTTACGTAGTGAAAATGAAAGTGATAGAAATCAAAGAGAAACTTCGTGAATTATCACTACCAACAACAGGAAACAAGGCGGAATTATTACTTCGATTACGAACGGCAGACCCTTCGGTATTAATTACATTTGACGATGACGACGAAGCAAGCGGCGTGACAGATCAAAGTGCGACGCTTAGAAATATCGTGACACCTCCTGCATTGACACCGGTTAGTGAAAATACACCGAGTGTCTCAAACCAAAGAGACCGAGAGGCCGACTTCTTACGAAGAGAAGGGGAATTATTGCAAAGGGAATTCGAATTATGGCGTCGTGAAAGTGCTGGTGCAGTCGTTACGCATAATCGCACCTCGACGACGAATTTCCAATCCATCCCTATCAACGCTGTCACTGGACTTCTAAATGATTTTGAAGGAGGCACGGACAACTTCAAAATATGGGAAAAGCAAGTTATGTTAATTAAACAAACATATAATTTTGACGGCAATTCCATGCGAATTTTAATCGGATGTAAGCTGAAAGGCAAAGCACTTAGGTGGTTTCACTCAAAACCAGAATACTTGGAATGCACCGCGGAAGATCTTTTACTGGAGATGAAAAACATGTTCGACTCTCGAGAAGACAGAAAATTATTACGCAAAACCTTCGAGGAGCGCACATAGCGCCATGGGGAAACATTCAGCGATTATTTCCACGACAAAGTAATTATGGCAAATCGCATCCAAATTCCAGACGACGACATAATCGACGCGATAGTCGATGGCATCACCGACTTGCAACTGAGGAACCAAGCACGGTTACAAAATTTCCAATCGAAGTCTGCATTGTTAGAAGCCTTTAAGAAGATATCTCGTCCTAGCGAATCTCGAGGACCCCTCAATCGTTTCTCAAATAAACCGAATTTTATTGCCAAGGCGAAGCCGAAAGAAAGTTCCACGCAGAGAGTCCTCAGGTGTTACAATTGTAACGAAGAAGGACATGTCATCGGAAGCTGCCCCCGTCCGAGAAGGGAGAAAGGAACGTGCTATCAATGCGGAAAATTTGGTCATTATGCGAAGGACTGCAAACAGCAGAAAGAATCCGTCACTAACGTCTCCGAGAACGTCGAAGACGATTATTTCCGAAAGACAGTATCTTACCAGATAAGTTGTAGCGATAAGAATTATTACCTTAGTTTAGATACGTTATTGGACACGGGAAGTCCCATTACTTTTATTAAGGAAAAGTTTGGGCATAAATTTACTTTAGCTACATATCCGAATTTCCTATTTTTTTTTTATGTACTAAGTGTATTTCGAGCCGCTGATCACGAATCCGTAAACAGTATTTGGCGCTCGATTTTAGTTCCGGAGGTATAAGGACACGAAGTTCGGAAAATGACAGGTCAGGGCGTCCCCATCTTGTGGCTGCAGTACTGCCTGTATTTCTCGTCGTAGTTGCGTACGCATCACTACGAATGCACGCATAATTGCGCGCGCATCACTACGAACGCACGCATAGTTGCGCGCGCATCATTACGTAAGCACGTATACTATTTCTATAGCAACGAAAGGTGTTTGCTTGCTATAGAAATAGTATACGTGCCTACGTAGTGATGCGCGCGCAACTATGCGTGCGTTCGTAGTGATGCGCGCGCAACTATGCGTGCGTTCGTAGTGATGCGCGCGCGACTATGCGTGCATTCGTAGTGATGCGCGCGCAACTACGATGAGAAATACAGGCAGTACTGCAGCCACAAAATGGGGGAGCCCAAACCTGTCATTTTCCGCACTTCGGGTCCTTATACCTCCGGAACTAAAATCGAGCGCCAACTTCTGTTTACGGATTCGTGATCAGCGGCTCAAAATACACTTAGAACGGTAAAAAAAGGTCGGAAAATCGGACATGTAGCTAAAGTAAATTTGTTCCAAAGTTTGTACCGAAAATTGCGATTGCTAAAAATTTTGTCGTGAATGAAAGTTATCGTGGGATTAATGATAGCAAATTACATATTAGTGGATCGGTACAAGCCGACATTTCATTCGATGATATCGTATGTAAAGACTTAAGTCTATTCGTTGTGCCAGATGATACGATGGTAAATGCAGTTGTGTTAGGCAGGGACGCGCTACGCGAGTGTAATTTGATCTTAAAGAAAATAGAGAGACCTGTGCAAGATGTTAGCTTTAATGACATTCTTACCATCGACATACATGAAACGGAACTTAAAGTGATAGATTCAGTAACTGTTAATCCAGAAATGCCTTACGAAACTCAGACTAAATTAAAAACGATTTTTAAAAACGAGTATGTAGAAGCCGAGCGACCTGAAGTTCCGAAAAATAAGGCAGAATTAAGTTTAATATTACGCGAACAGGAACCGTTCCATTATTCACCACGAAGATTGTCATTTATCGAGAAAAATCAGGTACGCGAAATTATAGACGATTTACTTGCAAGACAAATTATTCGCCCCAGCGAATCCGAGTATGCGTCACCCGTAGTATTAGTGAAAAAGAAGAATGGCGGCATTAGAATGTGTGTGGATTACCGCACACTTAATAAAGTAACGAGACGCGACAATTATCCCTTCCCTCTTATCGAGGAACAACTCGACGTTTTAAGTGACAAAAAATATTTTAGTTTACTCGACTTAAAGGACGGATTCCACCACGTAAGCATGGCTACAGATTCTATTAAATATACAGCTTTCGTCACACCTATCGGTCAATTTGAATACCTTAAAATGCCATTTGGCTTAAAGACAGCTCCCTTAAAATTTCAAAAGTTTGTAAACGATGCATTACAAGAATTCATTATTACTGGCGATGTGGTAGTTTATCTGTACGACTTTTTAATCGCTACCGAGACATTAGAGCATCACTTTAATATTTTAAAGAAAACCCTGAGAACACTTGTTGAAAACAATCTGGTATTAAGAATCGACAAATGCAAATTTCTATTTACAGAAATAGAATATTTAGGGTATATCGTTTCAGAGAAAGGAATTAAACCTACCGAAATGGGCACACGTGCAGTTAAAGAATTTCCTATACCACAGAACGTGCGAGATGTACAGCGATTTCTGGGTTTATGCTCCTATTTTCGCAAATTCATACAAAGCTTTTCGATTATTGCGAAACCATTATACAGGGTGTCCCGTAACTAGCTCGACATCGGGAAATGAGGGGTAGCTGAGGTGATTCTGAACAACTTTCTCCTTAGCAATAATGTCCTAAGCGCCTTCGGTTTTGAATTATTAACGAAACGGCTAGGCCAATCCGAGCGCTTATCGGGCGCGCGCTCGAAACGAGAGTGTGGTCTCTGGATCGTGCTCGACCGCGAGCGTGAACAAGTGCATCGCCTGGGTATCGACGGAAGCCTACGGCAAATGTCACATCGCCTTCAAATAAACTAATACTCGTTGAATAACTGTGTCCGATGCTCTTACCCGTTATTCAATAGGAACGAAGATTGTAGTATTTGTGGAAAAAATGTTTCTCTTAACAGCACGTTTTCAGGTGGATAAATTATCGTTAGAATAATTTATAATAACTAACGTTAGAAAAGCCTTGTTAAACTCACCCATTCGACCACGAATCACCCTGCTTCGACGAAAGTAGGTCATTGGCACTAGGTCACAGTGCCGATTTTGCCCTTCCTAAGAATCTCGAGAGTCTCAACAGCTCATTTTACGGTAAACTCACTTGACACTGACACACACAGTAGGAACGGCACTTGCCTAATTTATGGCAGGGCGCACGGCTAATCGCAGGTACGCGAACACCCCCAAGAGTCGAGCGGCCGTCGGGTCACTTTACCGAACGCGCATTTCACCGCACGAGCACTGTTACCGATATTCCGTAATAAAATAATTATGTTTGAACGTGATTGAACCTACGTAAGAGATGTTGGTGGCCCCGAAAAGGGCCCATTGTTGTTATGCCAAAATTACCAAGTTTAGTTCGACGTACCCGCGTCACACTTGCATGCACACATCGGAGCACCGGTGGACGTTGCGCTGCACTTCTCCCAATGTTTCTCGATTAAGAAACGTAACAAATATCCTGTAATACTCCGCGTTAGTTCGTTGCTGTATGGTACCCGTTCGGTTTGAAAAACGATTCTGCCAGCTCTAGCGTTTCTTGGGTCTTGCTTAGAACGACGTTCGTTAGGGAACGGGTATTTTTACAATAGTACAACGGAGTGGGTCGCACATTTGGAGTCACCGTTCATTCAGCAAAAAAATACACGCGCGTTTAGGGCGGCCGCATGGTCTTCGACACTACGAACGCGCTAGCGAAGACAAGGGCAAGGAGTGCCATAAATTTCACTATTGTCCATACCGTGTCGTAAAGGGAAAGTGTGGCTATTTTACGAAATACGTGCATCGGCTTAAAACTGCATCGGCAGCGTACACGCAACATAACCCTTTAATATTTTCTTATAATTCTTTCCGCGAAGACGAAACAGTACACACAACTTGGAAAATGATCAATTTAATATTGTATTGTGTAAGCGAAGACACTGTTTGATACGCATTTCGAGACAGACATCGTTATGTCTATCAACATTTTGGTCGTCTGGAACAGATCCCCCTGATCGGGCCCATGTACCGCGGCACGCTTTGCTGCTCGCGTTCCCGTAAACAGTCGGTTGCCGCGCGCGTGCGATAATCATAATAAGATCGAAATCAGAGATTCTAAGGGAGCCGACTGTTTAAGCATTTCGACATACCGCAAACAGTGTCTTCGCTTGTACTTTTATTCACGCTATGCACTCGACACCAAACATCCCACAACATTAATTTTATAATATTCCAAATGAAACGGGCAAATGTGTATGCGACGCAAACAGTGTCTTCGCTATACAATACAATATTAAATTGATAATTTTGCGAATTGTATGTACTGTTCCTTCTTTACGGGAAGAGTCGTAAGAAAATATTAAAGGAATATGTTGCGTGTACACTGCCGATGCAGTTTTAAGACGATGCACGTATTTCGTAAAATAGCCACACTTTCCCTTTACGACACGGTATGGACAATAGCGAAATTTATGGCACTCCTTGTCCTGTGTCTTCGCTAGCGCGTTCGTAGTAACGAAGACCATGCGGCCACCCCGAGCGCGCGGGTATTTTTCTGCTGAATGAACGGTGACTCCAAATGTGCGAGCCACTCCGTTGTACTATTGTAAAAATATCCCTTCCCTAACGAACGTCCTTCTAAGCAAGACCCAAGAAACGCTAGAACCAGCAGAATCGTTTTTCAAACCGAACGGATACCATACAGCAACGAACTAACGCGGAATTTTACAGGATATTTGTTACGTTTCTTAATCGAGAAACATTGGGAAAAGTGCAGCGCAACGTCCGCCGGTGCTCCGAGACGTGCATGCAAGCTCGAGGAGGGTACGTCGTGCCGATCTTGGCAATTTTGGCAATAACAATCGGCCCTTTTCAGGGCCACCAATATCTTTAACGTAGGTTCAATTACGTTCCTCTACATAACTGTTTTATTCGGAGTTATCGGTGAAAATGCTCACGCAGTGAAATGCACGTTCGGTAAAGTGATCCGATCGCCGATCGCCGCTCGACTCTCGGGGGTGTCCGCGTATCTGCGATTAGCCGTGCGCCCTGCCATAAATTAGACAAGTGCCGTTCCTACTGTGTGTGTCAGTGTCAAGTGAGTTCACCGAACCGGCCGTATAATCAGCTGTTGAAGTTCTCGAGATTCTTACGAAGGACAAAATGGGCACTGTGACCTACTGCCAACGACTTACTTCCGTCGAGGGCAGGTTGATTCGTTGGCGAAAGGGTGAGTTCCACAAGATTCTTCTAACGTTAGTTATTCACATCGTTTATCTTAGACTATAATTTACCCACCTGAAAACATGCTGTTAAGAAAATCATTTTTTCCATAAATACTACAACTTTTCATACCTCCCGAATTACGAGTGACAGTATTGAACACAGTTATTCAACGACTATTAGTTTATTTGAAGACGATATGTGATACTTGCCATATGCTTTTCTCGATACCCGCGCGATCTACTTGTTCACGCTCGCGGCGGAGCATGTCAGAGACCACACTCTCGTTTCGAGCGCGCGTTCGATACGCGCTCGGATTGGCCTAGCCGTTTCGTTAATAATTCAAAACCGCAGGCGCTTAGGATATTATTGTTAAGGAAAAAGTTGTTCAGAATCACCTCAGCTACCCCTCATTTCTCGGTGTCGAGCTAGTTACGGGACACCCTGTATGACCTCCTTAGGAAGAATGCCAGTTTTAAATTCGCCGTCGAAGAACTACAAGCGTTCGATGAATTAAAATCGAAACTCATACAAGCACCTAGCTTATCAATTTATAACCCATACGATGAAACAGAGTTCCATTGCGACGCAAGCTCCTTAGGTTTCGATGCCGTGCTAGTTCAAAAGAAAGCCGACTTAAAATTCCTTCCGATATTTTATTTTTCCAAACGTACATCGGATACCGAAAGTAAATATCACAGTTTTGAATTAGAAACTCTGGCTATAATTTACGCTCTTAAACGATTTCGAATTTACTTGCAAGGTTTAAAGTTTAAGATTATTACTGATTGCAACTCGCTCAAATTAACATTGGATAAAAAGGAAATTAACCCCAGAATTGCAAGATGGGCATTAGAATTACAAAATTTTGACTACACCGTAGAACATAGAATTGGCACGCGCATGGCACACGTAGATGCACTCAGCAGAATTAATTGCGTATACGTTGTAGAGGATAATCCCTTCGAATTCAATTTATCAGTATGCCAAGATCAAGACGATATTATTAAAAATTTACGTACCGATCTCGAAGCGAAAGAGAATAAGTTTTACGAAATGAGGAATGGTCTAGTTTATCGCAAAAAGAATGATATTCTATTATTTTATGTGCCTGAAAGTATGGAAGTAAGCTTGTTACATAAATACCACGATGAAATGGGTCACTTAGGCGTGGATAAGACCTGCGGTATTATCAAGAAGAGTCATTGGTTTCCGAAAATGAAAGATAAGGTTACTCGTTATATACGTAATTGCTTGAAGTGTATTGTTTATTCTCCGCCTTCCGGCAAACCATCAGGATACTTACATAACATTCCAAAAGAGAACCTTCCCTTTAACATGATTCATATCGATCATTGCGGACCGATTGATAAGAAGCATTCTTCTAAAGTTTATATTTTCCTTGTTATTGATGCATTTACGAAATTTATCAAATTATACGCGACTAAAACAACTAACAGTAAGGAAGCCATAAGTTGTCTACGACAGTATTTTAGTAATTATAGTCGACCAAACATAATAATATCAGATAGAGGTAGTAGTTTTACATCAAAAGAATTTTGCGAGTTTACGAACGAAATGAATATAAAGCATATTAAGATAGCAACAGGTTCTCCACAAGCGAATGGACAAATTGAAAGGTATAACAGGACAATCATACCTATGATCGCGAAATTGGTTGATGATTCTACAGGGTGTCCCGTATCTGATCGATTTCCATGAAATGAGGGGTAGCTGGGGTGATTCTGAACAACTTTACTTAGCAATAATGTTGTAAGCGCCCTGGATTTTGAATTATTAACGAAACGGCTAGGCCAATCCGAGCGCGTATGGAGCGCGCGCTCGAAACGAGAGTGTGGTCTCTGACACGCTCCGCCGCGAGCGTGAACAAGTAGATCGCGTGGGTATCGAGAAAAGCATACGGCAAATATTACATATCGTCTTCAAATAAACTAATAGTGGTTGAATAACTGTGTTTAATACTGTCACTCGTAATTCGAGAGACGTGAAAAGTTGTAGTATTTGTGGAAAAAATGGTTTCCTTAAGAGCACGTTTTCAGGTGGATAAATTATGGTTTAACATAAACGATGTGAATAACTAACGTTAGAAGAATCTTGTTAAACTCACCCTTTCGTCCACGAATCAACCTGCCCTCGACGGAAGTAGGTCGTTGGCAGTAGGTCACAGTGCCGATTTTGTCCTTCGTAAGAATCTCGAGAACCTCAACAGCTGATTTTACGGCCGGGTCGGTGAACTCACTTGAAACTGACACACAAAGTAGGAACGGCACTTGTCTAATTTATGGCAGGGGGCAGGGCTAATCGCAGGTACGCGGACACCTCCGAGAGTCGAGCGGCGATCGGCGATCGCGTCACTTTATCGAACGTGCATTTCACTGCGCGAGCACTTTCACCGATAACTCCGAATAAAACAATTATGTAGAGGAACGTAATTGAACCTACGTTAGAGATATTGATGGCCCTGAAAAGGGCCGATTGTTATTGCCAGAATTGCCAAGATCGGCTCGACGTGCCCTCCTCGCGCTTGCATGCACGTCTCGGAGCACTGACGGACGTTGCGCTGCACTTCTCCCAATGTTTCTCGATTAAGAAACGTAACAAATATCCTGTAATACTCCGCTTTAGTTCGTTGCTGTATGGTACCCGTTTGGTTTGAAAAACGATTCTGCCAGCCCTAGCGTTTCTTGAGTCTTGCTTAGAAGGACGTTCGTTAGGGAAGGGATATTTTTACAATAGTACAACGGAGTGGCTCGCACATTTGGAGTCACCGTTCATTCAGCAAAAAAAAATACCTGCGCGCTCGGGGTGGCCGCACGCTCTTCGTTACTACGAACGCGCTAGCGAAGACGCAGGGCAAGGAGTGCCATAAATTTCACTATTGTCCATACCGTGTCGTAAAGAGAAAGTGTGGCTATTTTGCAAAATACGTGCATCGTCTTAAAACTGCATCGGCAGCGTACACGCAACATAAACCTTTAATATTTTCTTACGGTTCTTTCCGCGAAGATGGAACAGTACACACATCTTGGAAAATGATCAATTTAATATTGTATTGTGTTAGCGAAGACACTGTTTGATACGCATTTCGAGACAGACATCGTTATGTCTATCAACATTTTGGTCGTCTGGAATGGATCCCCCTGATCGGGCCCATGTACCGCGGCACGCTTTGCTGCCCGCGTTCCCGTAAACAGTCGGTTGCCGCGCGCGTGCGATAATCATAATAAGATCGAAATCAGAGATTCTTAGGGAGCCGCCTGTTTAAGCATTTCGACATGCCGCAAACAGTGTCTTCGCTTGTACTTTTATTCACGCTATGCACTCGACACCAAACATCCCACAACATTAATTTTATAATATTCCAAATGACACGGGCAAGCGTTAATGCGTCGCAAACAGTGTCTTCGCTAACACAATACAATATTAAATTGATCATTTTCCAAGCTGTGTGTACTGTTACATCTTCGCGGAAAGAATCGTAAGAAAATATTAAAGGATTATGTTGCGTGTACGCTGTCGATGCAGTTTTAAGACGATGCACGTATTTCGTAAAATAGCCACACTTTCTCTTTACGACACGGTATGGACAATAGTGAAATTTATGGCACTCCTTGCCCTGCGTCTTCGCTAGCGCGTTCGTAGTGTCGAAGACCATGCGGCCACCCCGAGCGCGCGGGTATTTTTTTTGCTGAATGAACGGTGACTCCAAATGTGCGAGCCACTCCGTTGTACTATTGTAAAAATATCCCTTCCCTAACGAACGTCCTTCTAAGCAAGACTCAAGAAACGCTAGGGCTGGCAGAATCGTTTTTCAAACCGAACGGGTACCATACAGCAACGAACTAAAGCGGACTATTACAGGATATTTGTTACGTTTCTTAATCGAGAAACATTGGAAGAAGTGCAGCGCAACGTCCGTCAGTGCTCCGAGACGTGCATGCAAGCGCGAGGAGGGCACGTCGAGCCGATCTTGGCAATTTTGGCAATAACAATCGGCCCTTTTCAGGGCCATCAATATCTCTAACGTAGGTTCAATTACGTTCCTCTACATAATTGTTTTATTCGGAGTTATCGGTGAAAGTGCTCGCGCAGTGAAATGCACGTTCGATAAAGTGACCCGATCGCCGATCGCCGCTCGACTCTCGGGGGTGTCCGCGTACCTGCGATTAGCCGTGCGCCCTGCCATAAATTAGACAAGTGCCGTTCCTACTGTGTGTGTCAGTTTCAAGTGAGTTCACCGACCCGGCCCTAAAATCAGCTGCTGAGGTTCTCGAGATTCTTACGAAGGACAAAATCGGCAATGTGACCTACTGCCAACGACCTACTTCCGTCGAGGGCAGGTTGATTCGTGGACGAAAGGGTGAGTTTAACAAGATTCTTCTAACGTTAGTTATTCACATCGTTTATGTTAAACCATAATTTATCCACCTGATAACGTGCTCTTAAGGAAACCATTTTTTCCACAAATACTACAACTTTTCATACCTCTCGAATTACGAGTGACAGTATTAAACACAGTTATTCAACCACTATTAGTTTATTTGAAGACGATATGTGATATTTGCCGTATGCTTTTCTTCATACCCACGCGATCTACTTGTTCACGCTCGCGGCGGAGCGTGTCAAAGACCACACTCTCGTTTCGAGCGCGCGCTCGATACGCGCTCGGATTGGCCTAGCCGTTTCGTTAATAATTCAAATTCCAGGGCGCTTACAACATTATTGCTAAGTAAAGTTGTTCAGAATCACCCCAGCTACCCCTCATTTCATGGAAATCGATCAGATACGGGACACCCTGTATAGGCCGATATTGGTATAAGGTATTAAATGAAGTCGAATACGCCATAAATAATACGGTTAATGCCGCGACTAAAGAAATCCCAAGTGTTTTACTATTTGGCGTAATGCAAAAAGGACTAGTAATAGATGAGCTTCGGACATATCTTGAAAGTATTAATAACAGTAAACTTCCGGACGTAGAAAATCTTAGAACTAAAGCTGATATTAATTTGCAAAATTCACAAAATTATAATAAACAACGTTATGATAGTAAGCATAAGAATGCAAACGAATATGAAGTTGGAGATCGCGTGATGGTAAAAAATTTCGAGAGTTCTTCAGGGAATACAAAAAAACTTTTGCCAAAATTCAGAGGACCATACGAAGTTATTAAAAAGTTACGCAACGACAGATATGTGGTCGCCGATATTGAGGGATTCCAAATCTCGCAAAGGCCATATCAAGGTGTATGGTCATCAACTAATATATGTCCGTGGCGAAAGGACATATAAAGTAACGGAATTCGAGGAAGTTAATACTTAAAGATTTAACGAATAAGTAGTTGTAAGCTTAGTTTTTTAGAATTCATTATGTAATGCTTGATTATTCCTATGTGACAAATTAGTTTATAGTCGGATGACCGAGACGGTCATCATCAGGCTGGCCGAATTGTAAGCGATAACGGAGAAGCCGTTACGGCGGTTCCTCGAAAGCGACGTTGTGGCGACTTCGCCGCATACTTTTGTTTATGTATTCTTTCTCTCGACGCATGCCGACGGATGTGCGACGTAGCAAAGACGATTCGTCGTGGACCAGACTCTTGGCCCGTCCGCCGTCGAATAAAGACGTGTTCTGTTTTCCTTATTGGTTTCCTTATTCAATTATTAATCACGCACCTCACCTTATTTAATTATTACGGCCCCTTACACTTGTTAATCGGCACGAGCATGAAACTCAAGGATGACATGGAACTGAGACAACTCATTGAAAATGAGCGGGCGACAATCTTTCAACAAGACCGTTATCGGATAAGGGAACGCGCTAATGCAGAAATTTCAAAAGTTCAAGCACAAAATAAACGACATTATGACAAGAAACGAAAATAGCCAAGCCTTTACCAAGAAGTAGCGATCAAACGTACACAAGCAGGACCAGGCTTGAAATTTTGTAATAAATATTTGGGTCCATATCGAATCACGAAAGTATTGCGGAACAATCGGTACTTGGTGGAGATGGTAGGAGAACATGAGTGTCCACAAACGACATCCTCCGCAGCAGACCACATCAAACCTTGGATTTCTAACGTCGATCACGAAGACTTCGACTCAGAAAAGGAATATACATCCGAGGACGGATGTTAGTCAGGACGGCCGATTGTAGCATCGGATTCGAAGTCCAGCGTAAAGGTGGTGCGCCCGCCCAGCGCGGAATAAAAAATGACTGTGCGTGTGTATGCAAGGTATGAAAGGATGTGTGAGAGCGGAGGACTAAGCGACAAAGGAAGTGCGAGGAGTCGCCAACGAGATCGCACGAGGTACACGGGGTTCGCGAGTTTGTACTATCGTAATAAACACCTTTTATATATATCATCCCAATTTTCCCGATCATTACTCAATCTCTACATTAATTATATATTAATTTTGAGATCGAGTAGTCGCTTTCTATTGATTGAACGATAAAAACCCGATAAAAAAGAAGTAATATTGAAAATAGACACGAAAGCTTTCGTATTATTTTTATATACTCGTAATTTTGAAAGATTTTGAATAAAAAACCGTTTAATAGAAACCTTTAAAAAAAACGGCCGTTGCCACTACGCCGCGGCGCTAACAGCAGCAACCGACCGGAGGAGAATGTAGACACTTCCTGCCTTCGACGCTGCCACGGAAGTATTTTGGGAAGTATATACGGCAGCCCAAGGGGTAGTAGCGGAGATATCTCCGGAGAGCACTCAGGATACCTACCGTTAGTATCCGAGAAGACCTCCAGCACCGAGCAGACTCCGCTCCTTGAAGACGAAGACGATAGCGCTGGCCCTTCCGTTCGCACCTTACCTGGGTAGCTCCGTCTCCGATTCGAATTCGTTTGCCATCCCTGCTCCTACCCCAAGCACATTTGCGCACGAAGAAGAGTATAAAACGAGGCATCTCCTGCCTGAAAGCGTTCAGTATTGCTATTGCAGTCTCAAAGCGTTCAGTCTTGCAAGCCAAAGCGTCAAACGAACACGTCAGTTCCCCAAGTTAAATTGATTTCATCAGCGAGCAAAGCTGATTTTAACCTATTGCTTAAGTCCTATTTCCACGACAAGGAAGAGAGAGAGAGAGAGAGAGAGACTTCCACTTACTAACTGTAAGCATAATTATAACGGGACACTGATCCTGCATTTACGCGTCAAAGAATTGTATTAAAGCGAATCCGCTAGCGAGCTATTGTATTGTATATTGAATAAGGCTTTTTATGAACTATTGTACATCTACAGTTTAAAATACAATTCTACTTAAAGACATATCACAGTAAATTTGAAATCACTATTTTACCGCTAGCGTTCCTACAATCCAATCTCAAGTCTATACTTCCGGTAGAGCTAACAACAGCCAGTAAGAAGCATTTCCTTACTTCGCCACCAACAGAGTTCTTATTGATCAGATCGTACACTTGCAGTGATACCGTTTGCACTAGGTACTTTAGTACCGAATCCAAGTGCAAGGGATCCTGCTACTAACTGCTACGTAATTTCGATACTCTTGAATACGAAAGTGGCTCCTCTTACCGGGATTTCCACCACCGAAATCCATCTCGGGACGTAACAGAGTTTAAAATAACTCTTTCTGACACTAACGAGAGTCTCATGGTCAAGGATGAAATTAAAAATCTAGGGGTAATTCTACAAACCAATTTGAAACCAAATTCTCATATAATAACGCAACTTAACAAAGCAAAGAAAACTTTTCGTAGTCAATACAAGCTTTTCTCAAACAAAAGTATGAGCCAATCCGTAAAGAGTCTATATTACTTACTAGCACTTAAGGGGTTATCCTACTGTGATTTTTTTTAAAAATCAATTTTTTTTTTCCCTTTAAAAAATAGTTTGAACCTTTAAGATTAGTATGCAATAAGTTTTATGTCGATAGTCAAAATATTCTTTGAGTTATAGCATTTAGAGTGAAGTAAGATTTAGGCGCGCAGGTAGCCGAGCGAACCGAGCCGTTCGGCGAAGCCGGCCCATGCGGCGATGCGGAATAAATCGCCCCTTTCCTTTAATAGACCTTTATTTTGTAATTGACACTTATATAGTGGGTCGAGTCGGGCATCTCATTTCTATAGGAAAGTTAAAAAAAAAAAAGACCGATGCCACCGAATCGTAATTCATTCGAACGCGACACGGCTTCAACATGTGCCGCCGCGAAAAAATTAAAAACTCATCCGGTGGAAGTGCCAATAACATCGGGATACGGATATCGCTTAAGGGCGTTGGATACCCCCCCGTTTTGGAAGGGTTTACGCCGTCGAATGCACAGGCCACAATTGTTGACCGATTTTGATGAACAATAGCTCGTTTGAAAGATAAAGGATGATCCATGCGTTGTCGAGAAGCCGAATTTTGATAAAACCTTTTTTTTATCAACAAATAGTGATTCAAAAAATTGCTAAAGTTCAAGACAATTTTACGCATGGAAAGAAATTTTTTATCAAAATTCGGCTTCTCAACAACGCATGGATCATCCTTTATCTTTCAAACGAGCTATTGTTCATGAAAATCGGTCGAGAATTACGACCTGTGCATCCGACAAGCTAATGCGTGTTTTCGCCCATTTTCGTGAAAAATCCTGAAAAATATTATGCGTCCACTAGCGACCCCAATTTCAGCGGCAGAAGAGCCGAAACTCCTTCCCCCACTACAAACCTAACGCACAAGCATGGGCTGGTGTGCGTGTAATTTGGCTAGGCGTGCGGTCACTGTATAGGTGTTTACCGTTACAGCGGAAAATCACACCGACGGCACACAACTCTGATCCATTCTAAACTCATGCGAATAAGCCAACTCGAGCCGCTCGGGCCTTTTTGACTTTCCGTCCCGTCTCCACCACGCAATGCATCGTAAGGGTATAACGCTCTGCGTTTCCCATAGAATGCTTCTTGACCAATTTCGATGATCAAGGACTCATTTGAAAGATAAAACATGAAGGAATGCGCATGATATTTTAGAATTTTGGAAAAATGTAATCTTCGTGGAGAAAAGAGCGTTAAAAAGTTTAAAAACATTTTCCGGAACAGAAAAAAGCCATTTACAGAAATTCTGAACGATAACGATTGTATATTCATCTTTTATCTATCAAAAGAGCCATTAATTATCCAAATCGGATATCTAACACGGTTTGGAGAATTTATAACGTAAATTCAGCGGCGCGCCGCCGTGAAGTCACAGCGAGGGGTAATTATATCTGGTTCGCAGATATAATCCACGGTCAGATTGATCGTCAAATAAACATTCAATTTTTATTCTGTCAATCTTTCCTATTACGGGAAAAAAAATGAAACCAAAATTTTTTTAAGAAAGTTAGACATACATACATAAGTTCTCACGAAACACGTGAATAATTAAAGAATAATACTGTTACAATAATATTGTAACAATATGTGAAACAAGTACGTCCCAGATTTCACGTTACTTTTGTGTTTGTCATTGTTGAGAAGTCTAAAATCCTAGGTTTTCCCAATGTAGTGACAAAATCCCGGTGACTTACATTCAGATAAAAGGGGTAATCGAACAGGTATACGTTACTTTACGCCGTAACAATGTCATATCGTGCATTCGATGACCGTAGCATTCTATAACCGAGAAAGGTAGCACGTACATTTCGTACATTTCGGCAGGCCTCACTTATACCTGCTTATACCGGGGACCGCTAGACGTTGGACGAACCCCGATTTTCGCCACATAAAAGACCTTCTCTCTTCCTCCCTCGCTCCGTCGCGGTCACTCCTTCTCGTGCAGTGAAAATTCAAAGAACTCCAACGTCTAGCCGTGCCTAGCCGTTGCGGGTATAAACAAGGCCTACCGAAATCCACAGGGTCCCGGCACTTCTCAAGGGGCCTTGAACAAGTGCGAAGGAAAACACACCGACGGGTGTATTTCGCGCTAGTTCTGACTTTGGATTTCAAAAATAGCGACCTCCACATGGTGAAATCTGGGCAGTTTTTGACAATTCGGAAAATGTCACCAACTTGCAAAGAGCTACTATCGCTTTATTCGATACCTCTTTGATTCTAATTTGTTCTATTATGTCAGAGTTCTTGAGTTTCGTATGCAATGCACTGACAGTTGATCCATATACATACCTACCATTATATTATATGGATTCACATTTTTACGTGATTTTTCAGTCATGGTCAAATTGTATAAATTATACCATTTTGATACTAGTTATCGAATTGTAATCCTATATTGTTAGTCACAACAGAAATGATTACCAAAATCAAAACGGTGCTTATTCGTAACTGAAATGGATCAGAGAATGACAGCTGGTAACACGTGTTTCATTGACATGAAATGCACCGGAGTAGCGAATGGTTTCTGTAGGTGTGCGTGCGTATCTGACTCTGTCGGTGGGCCCGAGCGGGACGTAAGGGGTACAGCGGGCCGGGGGGACTTCGACGCGTAAGAGCAAAGTGGGGACACTACTCCCCTCAAGCGCCTGTAGTTCGCATATTGTCCGCCACCCGTCGCTGAAGTCACGCACGGGTTTTGCTCAGGGTATCCAACGCCCTTAATCGTATTTTCCATTTTTTCAACGCTAAGTGGAATGATCAAGTGCAAAGAGTGCGACGGCGATCTGACTTTTTGTGAATCAAGTATTCGCGGACTTGGATTCAAGTTATTCGTGAAATGTGATAACTGTGAACCACGCTACATCAACTCTTGCCCGCTTATCAAAAACGCGTATGAAGTCAATAGGCGTCTCGTTTTCGCTATGAGACTCCTTGGCGTCGGTTACGATGGTTTGAAAAAGTTTTGCGGTGTAATGGACCTCCCGAGAATATTCCACAAAAAAGTTTATGACGATTTGATCGTAAATATTAGTTGTGCATCGAAAGCTGTAGCCAATTCGCTATTTTCTGAGGCCGTTGCTGAAGAGAAACAGTTGACCGAAATCGCCGAAAATGCCGAATCGACAGGTATCACAGTTTCAGGCGACTGAACGTGGAGAAAACGAGGATTTTCATCGTTGTTAGGGGTCACAACTTTGATCGGTAATCTCACGGGAAAAGTGGTTGATCTCTTGGTGAAATGTTCCTACTGTAAACAGTGTGAGTATTGGAAGCCGAAAATGAATACCGAGGAATATGAAGAATGGAGTGAATCCCATGCAGATAAGTGCAGTGTAAATCACGTTGGAAGCTCGGGAAAAATGGAGGTGGATGCAGCTGTAAAAATGTTCTCGAGATCAGAAGAATTACACGCTGTAAAATATTCGTCATATATTGGGGACGGGGACTGTAAAACTTTCAAGGGCGTTACCGAATCACTACCTTATGGTGAAAATTTTGCGATAAAAAAAAAAGAATGTGTCGGACATGTCCAGAAAAGGATGGGAGCACATCTTCGTAAATTGAAAAAGGAGACCAAAAGTATCGGTGGAAAAGGCAACCTCACAGCGAAACCCATTGATGAGCTGAGTGTTTTTTACGGATTGGCAATTCGAAGAAACAAAGATTCCGTCGAGGACATGAAGAGAGCAATCTGGGCTACACTGATGCATAAATCGTCGACAGATAACAATCCACAGCACGATAACTGTCCGCCTGGGGAAGATAGTTGGTGCACTTGGCAGAAAGCAAAAGCACTAAATAAATTGAGTGATTATGAACACAAACCGGCTCTCTCCGATGTCGTAGTGAAAGCAATCACTCCCATATATGAAGAGCTGAGCAATGACAATTTACTATCGCGCTGTTTAGGAGGATTCACGCAAAATAACAACGAAAGCCTCAACTCTCTGATCTGGTCATTTGCACCAAAACGCGTGCATAGTGGCGCAAAAACTGTCGAAATTGCGTCATATATTGCAGCAAGCATTTTTAATAAAGGATACATGAGTGTCCTTCAAATTATGCACATAATGCATATCACAATTGGACCAAATGCCGCTACTATGTGCGACGACGTCGATAGTCGACGTATATCAATTGGCGAGGCTCGAACGTTCGCCGCCTTAAAAGAAGGACGAATTGAAAGGAGAACGTTCCGATCAACTAATGAAGAGAGTTTACATGAGGAGGAAGGTCCAGTGTACGAGGCAGGAATGGAAGATTAACGGTAAGACATGTAAATAAGAAAATTTCCCTCTGAAAATCAATGCTCGAACTTCAAACGCGTTTTTCTCGAAACTATGTTTTTCAAAACGGTTTGCACGATATCACGAGCTGTGATCAATGAATCGACTTGAAATTTGGTACACATATTCCAAGGAATAGTAGTTTTCGGCTGACCGGCGATTTTTTTGGATTTGTTTTTTGTTCAATAGTTATTGATGATAATAGTACGTATTTTTGAGCCGAAACTGACGAAAAAATTTCAGAAATTTTTTTCTCGTCACCAAATTGAAAAAAAAACCCCGGTTAGCCGATAGCCAGTACAATGTAGTTAATGAGTATATTTTTTTTTTGTTTCAGATCAGCTGAATAATCTGAATCACGCACACCGATCAACCGCGATCGAAAATTATTACAACGCGCCAAGGGACCTCATACCATTACATTGATATTTTTTTGCAATACAATTTTTTTAATGCACTCCTTACCGTGTACATAAGTTCATGTAAAAAATGGTTAACATTGCATGAGTAGTTTTTCCGAAATTAATGTTTGAAAATTGGGCTGTTTCGACGCTCGTCACAGTAGGATAACCCCTTAAGGGCGTTGGATACCCTGAGCAAAACCCGTGCGTGACTTCAGCGACGGGTGGCGGACAATATGCGAACTACAGGCGCTTGAGGGGAGTAGTGTCCCCACTTTGCTCTTACGCGTCGAAGTCCCCCCGGCCCGCTGTACCCCTTACGTCCCGCTCGGGCCCACCGCCAGAGTCAGATACGCACGCACACCTACAGAAACCATTCGCTACTCCGGTGCATTTCATGTCAATGAAATACGTGTTACCAGCTGTCATTCTCTGATCCATTTCAGTTACGAATAAGCACCGTTTTGATTTTGGTAATCATTTCTGTTGTGACTAACAATATAGGATTACAATTCGATGACTAGTATCAAAATGGTATAATTTATACAATTTGACCATGACTAAAAAATCACGTAAAAATGTGAATCCATATAATATAATGGTAGGTATGTATATGGATCAACTGTCATTGCATTGCATACGAAACTCAAGAACTCTGACATAATAGAACAAATTAGAATCAAAGAGGTATCGAATAAAGCGATAGTAGCTCTTTGCAAGTTGGTGACATTTTCCGAATTGTCAAACACTGCCCAGATTTCACCATGTGGAGGTCGCTATTTTTGAAATCCAAAGTCAGAACTAGCGCGAAATACACCCGTCGGTGTGTTTTCCTTCGCACTTGTTCAAGGCCCCTTGAGAAGTGCCGGGACCCTGTGGATTTCGGTAGGCCTTGTTTATACCCGCAACGGCTAGGCACGGCTAGACGTTGGAGTTCTTTGAATTTTCACTGCACGAGAAGGAGTGACCGCGACGGAGCGAGGGAGGAAGAGAGAAGGTCTTTTATGTGGCGAAAATCGGGGTTCGTCCAACGTCTAGCGGTCCCCGGTATAAGCAGGTATAAGTGAGGCCTGCCGAAATGTACGAAATGTACGTGCTACCTTTCTCGGTTATACAGGGTGTCCCGTAACTAGCTCGACACCGGGAAATGAGGGGTAGCTGAGGTGATTCTGAACAACTTTCTCCTTAGCAATAATGTCCTAAGCGCCTTCGGTTTTGAATTATTAACGAAACGGCTAGGCCAATCCGAGCGCTTATCGGGCGCGCGCTCGAAACGAGAGTGTGGTCTCTGGATCGTGCTCGACCGCGAGCGTGAACAAGTGCATCGCCTGGGTATCGACGGAAGCCTACGGCAAATGTCACATCGCCTTCAAATAAACTAATACTCGTTGAATAACTGTGTCCGATGCTCTTACCCATTATTCAATAGGAACGAAGATTGTAGTATTTGTGGAAAAAATGTTTCCTAAATGTTTCTTAACAGCACGTTTTCAGGTGGATAAATTATCGTTAGAATAATTTATAATAACTAACGTTAGAAAAGCCTTGTTAAACTCACCCATTCGACCACGAATCACCCTGCTTCGACGAAAGTAGGTCATTGGCACTAGGTCACAGTGCCGATTTTGCCCTTCCTAAGAATCTCGAGAGTCTCAACAGCTCATTTTACGGTAAACTCACTTGACACTGACACACACAGTAGGAACGGCACTTGCCTAATTTATGGCAGGGCGCACGGCTAATCGCAGGTACGCGAACACCCCCGAGAGTCGAGCGGCCGTCGGGTCACTTTACCGAACGCGCATTTCACCGCACGAGCACTGTTACCGATGATCCGTAATAAAATAATTATGTTTGAACGTAATTGAACCGACGTAAGAGATGTTGGTGGCCCTGAAAAGGGCCCATTGTTGTTATGCCAAAATTGCCAAGTTTAGTTCGACGTACCCGCGTCACACTTGCATGCACACATCGGAGCACCGGTGGACGTTGCGCTGCACTTCTCCCAATGTTTCTCGATTAAGAAACGTAACAAATATCCTGTAATACTCCGCGTTAGTTCGTTGCTGTATGGTACCCGTTCGGTTTGAAAAACGATTCTGCTGGTTCTAGCGTTTCTTGGGTCTTGCTTAGAAGGACGTTCGTTAGGGAAGGGATATTTTTACAATAGTACAACGGAGTGGCTCACACATTTGGAGTCACCGTTCATTCAGCAGAAAAATACCCGCGCGCTCGGGGTGGCCGCATGGTCTTCGTCACTACGAACGCGCTAGCGAAGACACAGGGCAAGGAGTGCCATAACTTTCACTATTGTCCATACCGTGTCGTAAAGGGAAAGTGTGGCTATTTTACGAAATACGTGCATCGGCTTAAGACTGCATCGACAGCGTACACGCAACATAAACCTTTAATATTTTCTTACGATTCTTTCCGCGAAGACGAAACAATACACACAACTTGGAAAATGATCAATTTAATATTGTATTGTGTTAGCGAAGACACTGTTTGATACGCATTTCGAGACAGACATCGTTATGTCTATCAACATTTTGGTCGTCTGGAACAGATCCCCCTGATCGGGCCCATGTACCGCGGCACGCTTTGCTGCTCGCGTTCCCGTAAACAGTCGGTTGCCGCGCGCGTGCGATAATCATAATAAGATCGAAATCAGAGATTCTTAGGGAGCCGCCTGTTTAAGCATTTCGACATGCCGCAAACAGTGTCTTCGCTTGTACTTTTATTCACGCTATGCACAAAACACCAAACATCCCACAAAATTAATTTTATAATATTCCAAATGACACGGGCAAGCGTGTATGCGTCGCAAACAGTGTCTTCGCTATACAATACAATATTAAATTGATAATTTTGCGAATTGTATGTACTGTTCCTTCTTTGCGGGAAGAGTCGTAAGAAAATATTAAAGGATTATGTTGCGTGTACGCTGCCGATGCAGTTTTAAGACGATGCACGTATTTCGTAAAATAGCCACACTTTCCCTTTACGACACGGTATGGACAATAGCGTAATTTATGGCACTCCTTGCCCTGTGTCTTCGCTAGCGCGTTCGTAGTGACGAAGACCATGCGGCCACCCCGAGCGCGCGGGTATTTTTCTGCTGAATGAACGGTGACTCCAAATGTGCGAGCCACTCCGTTGTACTATTGTAAAAATATCCCTTCCCTAACGAACGTCCTTCTAAGCAAGACCCAAGAAACGCTAGAACCAACAGAATCGTTTTTCAAACCGAACGGATAGCATACAGCAACGAACTAACGCGGAGTTTTACAGGATATTTGCTACGTTTCTTAATCGAGAAACATTGGGAGAAGTGCAGCGCAACGTCCGCCGGTGCTCCGAGACGTGCATGCAAGCTCGAGGAGGGTACGTCGTGCCGATCTTGGCAATTTTGGCAATAACAATCGGCCCTTTTCAGGGCCACCAATATCTCTAACGTAGGTTCAATTACGTTCCTCTACATAATTGTTTTATTCGGAGTTATCGGTGAAAGTGCTCACGCAGTGAAATGCACGTTCGGTAAAGTGACCCGATCGCCGATCGCCGCTCGACTCTCGGGGGTGTCCGCGTACCTGCGATTAGCCGTGCGCCCTGCCATAAATTAGACAAGTGCCGTTCCTACTGTGTGTGTCAGTGTCAAGTGAGTTCACCGAACCGGCCGTATAATCAGCTGTTGAAGTTCTCGAGATTCTTACGAAGGACAAAATCGGCACTGTGACCTACTGCCAACGACTTACTTCCGTCGAGGGCAGGTTGATTCGTTGGCGAAAGGGTGAGTTCAACAAGATTCTTCTAACGTTAGTTATTCACATCGTTTATCTTAGACCATAATTTACCCACCTGAAAACATGCTGTTAAGAAAATCATTTTTTCCACAAATACTACAACTTTTCATACCTCCCGAATTACGAGTGACAGTATTGAACACAGTTATTCAACGACTATTAGTTTATTTGAAGACGATATGTGATATTTGCCGTATGCTTTTCTCGATTCCCACGCGATCTACTTGTTCACGCTCGCGGCGGAGCGTGTCAGAGACCACACTCTCGTTTCGAGCGCGCGTTCGATACGCGCTCGGATTGGCCTAGCCGTTTCGTTAATAATTCAAAACCGAAGACGTTTACGACATTATTGCTAAGGAAAAAGTTGTTCAGAATCACCTGAGCTACCCCTCATTTCCCGGTGTCGAGCTAGTTACGGGACACCCTGTAGAATGCTACGGTCATCGAATGCACGATATGACATTGTTACGGCGTAAAGTAACGTATACCTGTTCGATTACCCCTTTTATCTTAATGTAAGTCACCGGGATTTTGTCACTACGTTGGGAAAACCTAGGATTTTAGACTTCTCAACAATGAAAAACACAAGACTAACGTGAAATCTGGGACGTACTTGTTTCACATATTGTTACAATATTATTGTAACAGTATTATTCTTTAATTATTCACGTGTTTCGTGAGAACTTATGTATGTATGTCTAACTTTCTTAAAAAAATTTTGGTTTAATATTTTTTCCCGTAATAGGAAAGATTGACAGAATAAAAATTCAATGTTTATTTGACGATCAATCTGACCGTGGATTATATCTGCGAACCAGATATAATTACCCCTCGCTGTGACTTCACGGCGGCGCGCCGCTGAAGGCAGTGCATGGATTTACGTTATAAATTCTCCAACCCGTGTTAGATATCCGATTTGGATAATTAATGGCTCTTTTGATAGATAAAAGATGAATATACAATCGTTATCGTTCAGAATTTCTGTAAATGGCTTTTTTCTGTTCCGGAAAATGTTTTTAAACTTTTTAACGCTCTTTTCTCCACGAAGATTATATTTTTCCAAAATTCTAAAATATCATGCGCATTCCTTCATGTTTTATCTTTCAAATGAGTCCTTGATCATCGAAATTGGTCAAGAAGCATTCTATGGGAAACGCAGAGCGTTATACCCTTACGATGCATTGCGTGGTGGAGACGGGACGGAAAGTCAAAAAGGCCCGAGCGGCTCGAGTTGGCTTATTCGCATGAGTTTAGAATGGATCAGAGTTGTGTGCCGTCGGTGTGATTTTCCGCTGTAACGGTAAACACCTATACATTGACCGCACGCCTAGCCAAATTACACGCACACCAGCCCATGCTTGTGCGTTAGGTTCGTAGTGGGGGAAGGAGTTTCGGCTCTTCTGCCGCTGAAATTGGGGTCGCTAGTGGACGCAGAATATTTTTCAGGATTTTTCACGAAAATGGGCGAAAACACGCATTAGCTTGTCGGATGCACAGGTCGTAATTCTCGACCGATTTTCATGAACAATAGCTTGTTTGAAAGATAAAGGATGATCCATGCGTTGTTGAGAAGCCGAATTTTGATAAAAAATTTCTTTCCATGCGTAAAATTGTCTTGAACTTTAGCAATTTTTTGAATCACTATTTGTTGATAAAAAAAAGGTTTTATCAAAATTCGGCTTCTCGACAACGCATGGATCATCCTTTATCTTTCAAACGAGCTATTGTTCATCAAAATCGGTCAACAATTGTGGCCTGTGCATTCGACGGCGTAAACCCTTCCAAAACGGGGGGGTATCCAACGCCCTTAAGTAAGTAATACTTACTATACAGGATGTCCCCTAATTGTTGTAACACCGGGAACTGGGGGGTAGCTGGGGCGAATCTGAACTACTTTGTCCTTTACCAAAATGTTGGTCGCGCCTTCGTTTTTGAATTATTAACGAAAAACGCTGGCCAACCAGAGTGCGTAAAACTCGCGCGCTCAACCGCGAGAGCGTTGTCTCTCGATCGCGCTCGACCGTAGCCGTGAACAAACGCACTGGCACAGCGTGGATATCAAGAGAAGCGTACGGCAAATGATACATCGTCTTAAATCGAAAAACGCGAAATGATTCGATATTCATGATTAACAAGTAAACTAATAAGTCGCGTAATAGCTCTGTTCAATAGTTTTACGCGTTACCCGAATGGAATAGAGTTTTAGTACTCGTGAAAAAAATTATTCTAAATAACACGTTTTCAGGTGCATAAGTTATGTTTTAAGGAAGATGATTTTAATAACTAATGTCAGAAAAATCTTGTTATACTCACCCACTCATCCAGCGATTAACCTGCTTCGACGGAAGTGGGTCTTTAACACTGTGCCGATCCTGCACTTCAAGGAACCTGTCAACAGCTGATGCCGGGTCGGTGAACTCTCTTCACTGCACGATCACTTCAATTGCACGCCCGATCACATACAAACATAACTTTTCGAGGAACGGTCGTATAAACACTGTCGGAGATGAGAGACTGTCTACGGTAACAACAACAATTCACTCACATTCTTTATCGATTAACTAAAATAAATTCACTTGTTCGCCTAAAAATTCACTTGTTCCCAGTAATCCAGTAAGTTGCGGAAAGGTAGTGCGTAGGGCACAGCTGACCGCGGGTATCCGCGGGAGTCGAGCGACGGTCACTTTACCGAACGTGCATTTCACTGCACCGATACCTCGTAATAACACGATTGCGCGAATACGAAAAACATATTGTAATACTCTGCGTTGGACGGAAGCATTGTGTTCGGGTGGCAGAACGATTCTGCCAGCTTAAGCGTTTTTTGCTTCCCATTCCATTTTTTGGATGATACAATGTGTCGTATACGATTCTTTGACGAATATCCATCGTATCGTGATACAATGTATGCAGTAGACGTGTAGTGTATCGCGACAGTGGTGCGGGGTAAGTGCGACAGAATTCAGGTATAAACGTATGTTTTATGTGTGTGGTCCGGCAGTCGTCAAGTCGACGGAGATTGGTAGGCAAAGAAGAATCTGCGTGCGATCGATGCGCGATTGAAAATTATTTTAAACAGTCGTTTACGAGATTCTCACAGAGTCATACGTAAAAAATCGAAAGTTGAAAGTTGCATGATTTTGTATGTTCTTCACATAAGACAATCGGCCCTTCTCAGGGCCACCAATCTCTCTAACGTGGGTTCTGTTACGTTCCTGTACGTAATTGTGTTATTACGAGGTATCGGTGCAGTAAAATGCACGTTCGGTGAAGTGACCGTCGCTCGACTCCCGCGAATACCCGCGTATACCCGCGGTCACCTGTGCGCTACGCTTTATCTGCGATCAGCTGTGCGCTACGCACTACCTTGCCACAACTTACTGGATTACTGGAGGCAAGTGAATTTTTAGGCGAACAAGTGAATTTATTTTAATTCGTCGATAAATAACGTGGGTGAATTTTTTTCTTACCGTGGGCAGTGTCTCATTTCCGACAGTGTTTATACGACCGTTCCTCGAAAAGTTCTGTTTGTAGGTGATCGGGCGTGCAATTGAACTGATCGTGCAGTGAAGAGAGTTCACCGACCCGACATCAGCTGTTGACAGGTTACTTGAAGTGCAGGATCGGCACAGTGTTCAAGACCCACTTCCGTCGAAGCAGGTTAATCGCTGGATGAGTGGGTGAGCTTAACAAGACTTTTCTGACATTAGTTATTACAATCATCTTCCTTAAAACATAACTTATGCACCTGAAAACGTGTTATTTAGAATAATTTTTTTCACGAGTACTAAAACTCTATTCCGCTCGGGTAACGCGTAAAACTATTGAACAGAGCTATTACGCGACTTATTAGTTTACTTGTTAATCATGAATATCGAATCATTTCGCGTTTTTCGATTTAAGACGATGTATCATTTGCCGTACGCTTCCCTCGATATCCACGCTGTGCCAGTGCGTTTGTTCACGGCTACGGTCGAGCGCGATCGAGAGACAACGCTCTCGCGGTCGAGCGCGCGAGTTTTACGCACTCTGGTTGGCCAGCGTTTTTCGTTAATAATTCAAAAACGAAGGCGCGAGCAACATTTTGGTAAAGGACAAAGTAGTTCAGATTCACCCCAACTACCCCCCAGTTCCCGGTGTTACACCAATTAGGGGACACCCTGTATATTAGACCAGGCCTGGGCAACGGTGTGGAAATGCACTCTCTTCACGCGATTTCGGTACCCCCACCCGTCAGCATTTGTATGCCGTGCATACCAAAAGAAGGACAGCGCTTTCTACCTGTCCCACTCTTATAGTGCAGGCACATGTTGGCCGAGACAACCTGAGACACCGGGAGCGCGAGCATGTAACCGGTGTGCTCTCCTACCTCGCCCGGTCTCGCGAGGCGCTCGCCGACTCTCGTGGCCGTGTCGGCCTTTGTATCAGAGCCTCGTGACCTCTCGCGGGGTGTCTCGTCCGGTCCCGACGAGTGCATGGATGGTGCGCGCGTGTCCAAATGTCTCGCGTAGTCTACGCCTCGATCCAAGGGGTTTTTGGCCGAGGCAGGCGAGACGAGACCGGACCCCAACCGTGCGCCATCGTACACAGGGTACCCTTTAAGTACCCTCCGATTTTCCACGAACCCGTCATAAACCCGCCCAGGGAAATATGCAGTTTCAGTTCTCCACGAACCTGCCGCAGCACCCGGAAAAAAATAAATACAGGGTAAATACAGTAGCGTGGGTAGGGGGAAGGGACACTTCTTCCTTTCGTCCTTTCGGGGCAACGAAGCGCCCCTTCCGAAGGATTGCGATAGCCCCCGAGAGCTTGGCAAAGGTTTCCGATAGGACCCGAGCGCTTGGCGAAGTTTTCCGATAGTACCCGAGCGCTTGGCGAGAGCCTCGCCTCGCGTTCAAGTGGTGCCAAATGGCACCACTCGCGTACGCTCGCCCCGCCGGCTCTCCGCGAATGTCTCGGTCTCGCGTTGGGGCGAGCATGTGCCTGCGCCATTAGACACGCACCGGGAGGCTTGGTGGGGTTGCACGGCGGGTTGCCCTTTTACTCAAAGGGCAGGGTTTGCCCAGGCCTGTATTAGACCGATCATATCGTATGGGGCGTTGATTTGGTACAACTGCCCGGCCAGCCTAATGGAAAAAATTAGTTTTCGAAAGATCCGTTATTAGAAAAATTACGAGGAATTATGATTATAGACTGGAGGATGGCACGTACAAGAGAGTCTCTAATGCTAAGCTGTATAAACAAGTAAAGTTCACCAGAATATACAACTTTATACTAGACCTTTCGCGAAAACATTTAGCCAAAGCTTTCGAAATTTTAGACAACTCACTAATATCTGGCATTGGTTTCCCAATAGAGGAATATATTAAGTATATTCTACCAGCAGGCTTTATTCCACCCGAGGCTCTTCCGTTCTTGGATAGTAATAATTATCTCAACGATGCAGTCACAGGTATTCCGATAATATACCACGTAAGCAGACCGCACAAATCAACAAATTTCTCGTACAACCCTGAGGAGGTCATGGCAAACCCAGCGAAATTTATCAAATATTCCACAGCTGCGCCAGAAATTGACAAATTGAAAGTCACGCGGTCAAAGAGGCCTTCTTGTCCGTGGATGGAAGGAGCGTAAAGGGCTTCTCCTTTATCTAGCCTCCCCCTCTCCAGTCTACGTGTTCGTATAACAATAAATTCACGAAAATTCGACACTGACTAACCCTGGCAACAACAATGTTTATACACATTGTTTCTCTCGGCCCATGGTTATTCACTAATGAATCCGACATTTTTTGATAAAGTCACTCTTCGTAACGAAAATTCATGTTCAATTTCGATATGATGCATTACTATAGCACGATTACTGCGTACGATACTTGCGATCAAAAATACAATCTCACTGCATCCCTGTAGCGATTCAACAATACCACGCTCAAAGAATAATATAATTGTCGACACGCATAATACCAACAAAAAGCGTCGTCAATTATCCTAATAGTGCACACAAATACCGATGTAGTTTGCCGCACGACCCGAGTCTTTGGCGGTTTCATTACCGCTCGTAAAAATCTATGTACATACAATACTGCATTTATTCAGTGCACTTACCTTCCTGAGGATGTCTCTTCACACATGCTCGTTGGTCTGGGTTCTTGAACTAATCTTTGTAAATCATACCGTGTGTTGCATCCGGCCCACATGCTGACAGTACATTCCTAAGGCCAGATAGCAACAGCGTCCAACGACCGTTCCGTCGCCCGGTCTTGGTATGGTGCAATACGCTGACGACCAAATTGCTAAGACCACACGGCAACAAAGTTCATTGGCAGGTTCGAGGCCTTGCCTCGATCTCGCGCAAAAGCGCTGACGACCCCAAGACCGGTCAATCACCGAACCAGCGAATGAACCCTCGTCAACCGCACCACCCCACGTGTCAGGACCGATTCTGCGACAATCGTAGAAACCCTCCATAAAAGCGGGGTCACCGCCCTCGCGAGCGAGTCTTGAACATTGTAAAAGCAACGGGCACGTATCGCCGGGACAACGCTAAACTTTCCTCCTTCAGTATCGCGAGAACTGTACATTCGAATAGGGTAGTTCGCTCGTAAGAAGCACACCTATTACCGCGACGTGAGAGTGAGTGAGTGAAGCACTGAGTATCTGCACGCATAAGTTGAGAGCAATAAACAGAACTTCAAGTTGTACGTGAGTTCCAACTCTTTATTGGTGAAACCCGATCAACCTATCGTCCCTCCCGAACGAGAATCAGTTCGGAGGGGACAACACGTGCACGCGCAGCCATGTGGACTTACCGCGCAGAACTGACGCGCATGAGGTGAATGAATGAACGGACTAGTGGAAGTTTCCCCCACTACCTCCCAAGGGGCCGTTAATAAATCTGTATCCCGAATAGAGGCAGCCGCGCACTGCAGCCGTGCTGCGCGGGTTTGCCTACTCCCAGGGACGAGCGGAACAATCAGCGAATTCAGGTTCCATCACTATACCGCAAACTAAATCGCGCTTAAGTTATTTTATAAGTAACTACTGTATTTTCCTATTCCTCCCACGAACGGAGGCAGTTTCTAGCGACTTTTTGTCCTTATCTTGCGTCCTTTTCTATCTTAAAGCCCTAAATTTTAGGTATAAATCGCGCCTTTTTATGCTTTATCCGATAAAATCGTTTATCTTTTCAACATACGGCATAATTAAAGTGCGCTACTCGCCTTCTTTTTTCTATTTGTTATTACTATTACAGGGGATAAGTCAGGAATAACATAACTTATTTCCTTTATTCCTCACATTAAATTACATATCCAATTTATTTTATCGCAGTAATTACAATACTATGTTATTTTGGGAAATAACTCTTTTCGATAAGAGTTTACATATATAATTTTTGGAATCCATATAAAGCGACTCGTATTGCTCTTTTTTTTCCCGTATACAGTATTGGACTAAAGAGCGATCCCAGGGTCCTTATCTCCCGCTGTGACGCACTTGTTCGAGGCCTATTGACACAAGCCGGCAGCCTGTGGATTTCGGTAGGCCTGGCACATCGTTTATTTTTCCACGGTCGCACTTCGAAGGCGACGCAGGGCAGGCCTATGGACGGCTATACGGTCCGCAAAAACCCGACTTCGCCGCGTAGGACCTTCTCTCTTCCTCCCTCGTTCCCTCGCCGTCACTCCGAGTAAGAGCACATCAACGAGGGCCTGCGTGGTTGTATTCCGACTACCACCACTGTATACTCGGTGAGGGTTGCGCTGGCAGGCCTCGCTTATACCCAGGACGGCTATGGACGGCTATGGACGGCTATAAGGTCCGCAAAAATCCGACTGCGCCCCGTAAGACCTTCTCTCTTCCTCCCTCGCTCCCTCGCAGTCACTCCAGGTAAGAGCACATCGACGAGGGCCTGCGTGGTTGTATTCCGACTACCACCACTGTATACTCGGTGAGGGTTGGGCTGGCAGGCCTCGCTTATACCCAGGACGGCTATGGACGGCTATACGGTCCGCAAAAGTCCCACTTCGCCGCGTAAGACCTTCTCTCTTCCTCCCTCGCTCCCTCGCAGTCACTCCAGGTAAGAGCACATCGACGAGGGCCTGCGTGGTTGTATTTCGACTACCACCACTGTATACTCGGTGAGGGTAGCGCTGGCAGGCCTCGCTTATACCCAGGACGGCTATGGACGGCTATACGGTCCGCAAAAGTCCCACTTCGCCGCGTAAGACCTTCTCTCTTCCTCCCTCGCTCCCTCGCAGTCACTCCAGGTAAGAGCACATCGACGAGGGCCTGCGTGGTTGTATTTCGACTACCACCACTGTATACTCGGTGAGGGTAGCGCTGGCAGGCCTCGCTTATACCCAGGACGGCTATGGACGGCTATACGGTCCGCAAAAGTCCCACTTCGCCGCGTAAGACCTTCTCTCTTCCTCCCTCGCTCCCTCGCAGTCACTCCAGGTAAGAGCACATCGACGAGGGCCTGCGTGGTTGTATTTCGACTACCACCACTGTATACTCGGTGAGGGTTGCGCTGGCAGGCCTCGCTTATGCGCCTTTTTTTTCCTTCCTTAAAGATAGAGTTAATTACGAATTAATTATTTAATTTCATCATGAAATTTCAATGCTATTTTATTGGATATAGTTCAATTCATTATCTTTACCAATGATTTCAAGTTCATGAAACCTTCCTTCTTCCTCTATCGCTCCCTCGCTGTCGCGGGACCTGCTGCAGATTACCGTCGGCGCTACCGCACTTCTACACTCGGGGAAGGTAGGGCCCGCTATACGGTGCGCCCTCTTCGATGCACTGGCGATTAATTTATTTACGAAATTGATTATCTGTTCACGAAATGAATTATTTAATTTGTGTTTGTGGGGCCGATACACGCCGCGGAACGCCGACGTAAGGGTTTCTACCAAACGTGACTATCCTATGGTTCATTACGACCCCTAATAAAATCTTAAACTTACGATGTCTATTTTGCAGGGGCTTCATACCTCTCTAACGTTATTTACTGTCAGGCACGTGTTAGCTGTAACCCAAAATAAAAAGATTATGAAATTTATTAGAACTAGTTCCACTGAAATTCTGAATTCTGAAAATGTTCTATATTACCTGATCATTGGCCGTGGTCGTTAGTAATCGGTCCAGTACCCCTGCCGGTCAATCACTTGTTGAAGGCGGACCGGTATTGACCTCCCCAAATTTTCGAAGAAGGTGGGGTCCTCCCTAAGGTCCTCCCACACATTGAGCGTGTGGGAGATTAGTTGTTGCCGGTTTCAGCGAATTCAGCGAATTCAGCGAATTCAGGTTCCATCACTATACCGCAAACTAAATCGCGCTTAAGTTATTTTATAAGTAACTACTGTATTTTCCTATTCCTCCCACGAACGGAGGCAGTTTCTAGCGACTTTTTGTCCTTATCTTGCGTCCTTTTCTATCTTAAAGCCCTAAATTTTAGGTATAAATCGCGCCTTTTTATGCTTTATCCGATAAAATCGTTTATCTTTTCAACATACGGCATAATTAAAGTGCGCTACTCGCCTTCTTTTTTCTATTTGTTATTACTATTACAGGGGATAAGTCAGGAATAACATAACTTATTTCCTTTATTCCTCACATTAAATTACATATCCAATTTATTTTATCGCAGTAATTACAATACTATGTTATTTTGGGAAATAACTCTTTTCGATAAGAGTTTACATATATAATTTTTGGAATCCATATAAAGCGACTCGTATTGCTCTTTTTTTCCCCGTGTACAGTATTGGACTAAAGAGCGATCCCAGGGTCCTTATCTCCCGCTGTGACGCACTTGTTCGAGGCCTATTGACACAAGCCGGCAGCCTGTGGATTTCGGTAGGCCTGGCACATCGTTTATTTTTCCACGGTCGCACTTCGAAGGCGACGCAGGGCAGGCCTATGGACGGCTATACGGTCCGCAAAAACCCGACTTCGCCGCGTAAGACCTTCTCTCTTCCTCCCTCGTTCCCTCGCCGTCACTCCGAGTAAGAGCACATCAACGAGGGCCTGCGTGGTTGTATTCCGACTACCACCACTGTATACTCGGTGAGGGTTGCGCTGGCAGGCCTCGCTTATACCCAGGACGGCTATGGACGGCTATGGACGGCTATACGGTCCGCAAAAATCCGACTGCGCCCCGTAAGACCTTCTCTCTTCCTCCCTCGCTCCCTCGCAGTCACTCCAGGTAAGAGCACATCGACGAGGGCCTGCGTGGTTGTATTCCGACTACCACCACTGTATACTCGGTGAGGGTTGCGCTGGCAGGCCTCGCTTATACCCAGGACGGCTATGGACGGCTATACGGTCCGCAAAAGTCCCACTTCGCCGCGTAAGACCTTCTCTCTTCCTCCCTCGCTCCCTCGCAGTCACTCCAGGTAAGAGCACATCGACGAGGGCCTGCGTGGTTGTATTTCGACTACCACCACTGTATACTCGGTGAGGGTTGCGCTGGCAGGCCTCGCTTATGCGCCTTTTTTTTCCTTCCTTAAAGATAGAGTTAATTACGAATTAATTATTTAATTTCATCATGAAATTTCAATGCTATTTTATTGGATATAGTTCAATTCATTATCTTTACCAATGATTTCAAGTTCATGAAACCTTCCTTCTTCCTCTATCGCTCCCTCGCTGTCGCGGGACCTGCTGCAGATTACCGTCGGCGCTACCGCACTTCTATACTCGGGGAAGGTAGGGCCCGCTATACGGTGCGCCCTCTTCGATTCACTGGCGATTAATTTATTTACGAAATTGATTATCTGTTCACGAAATGAATTATTTAATTTGTGTTTGTGGGGCCGATACACGCCGCGGAACGCCGACGTAAGGGTTTCTACCAAACGTGACTATCCTATGGTTCATTACGACCCCTAATAAAATCTTAAACTTACGATGTCTATTTTGCAGGGGCTTCATACCTCTCTAACGTTATTTACTGTCAGGCACGTGTTAGGTTATTTCGCAAGCCTTCTGCCACGGGGAGAAGAAGGCATTTTTGCATTTTATTAATATTTACAGCTTCCCTTTCCCACTAACATTTTTTCCCCGTTCCTGTCGACTCCGAATTTTACTCATTTCCGCATTTGCCTTCGTCACGGCGAGTTAAAAGTAGTAAAGAAGTGTGAAGTGAAAAGTTCCGTGATTAAATTGATCAACATGTCCGCCGAAAAATATGCCAATCTCGACGAGGCAAAGCGTGGCATGATCATTGGTGCGTGGAAGTTCGGTGCCTCTGTTCGCGATATCGCAATCGAGGTCGGTTGCTCGACGAAGGCGGTCCGGCGTTGGATCGCCAAATTTCAAGAAGGTGGTGTCGCCTCCCTAAGGGATCACCGGAAAAGTTGCCGCGGCCGCCCCAAAATCACCACTCCAGAGCAAGACACTGCTATCGTCAATTATATAGTGGAAAACCCATTCCACAGCTCTGCCGATGCTGTGAGGGCCCTGGGATTGTCTGTTTGCGACAAGACAGTGCGTCGCCGACTGCATGGGGCGAATTTAAGATCCTGTCGCCCCGCAAATAAAATCGCTCTCGCCCAACACCATAGAGAGCGACGCGTCGGCTTCGCACTGGAAGCACTGACAACTTCCAGGGCGGAATGGGCAACCACTATATGGTTGGACGAGAAAGTGTTTTGCTCTGGAGAGGACTGGAGGTTTAGAGTTTGGCGTCCGGAGAATTGTCGGTTAGATCCACGATATGTCGTTCCGGAGAACCATAGCGGCCGTCTCACGTGCGCGATGTGGGGGTGGGTGACTACATCTGGGCCCGGAGCACTAACCGAAGTGTCACCGCGCATGGATTCTGCGGAATATATCCGCCTACTGGAAGACGTTCTGCTTCCCAGTGTGCGCGCGATATATCCCGCAGAAGAAGTGCCGGTGATTCGGTTAGTGCAGGACAATCACCCAGTCCACACATCGTTTGCCGTGCGACGGTGGTTCGAGGCTCATCCGGAATGGCAGCTCTTGGACTGGCCGGCAAAATCTCCGGACCTAAATATCATTGAAAATGTGTGGGCCGAAATGGGCCGCAGGGGGTCACCAGGTCGGGTGCGGAACCGGCAACAACTAATCTCCCACACGCTCAATGTGTGGGAGAACCTTAGGGAGGACCCCACCTTCTTCGAAAATTTGGGGAGGTCAATACCGATCCGCCTTCAACAAGTGATTGACCGGCAGGGGTACTGGACCGATTACTAACGACCACGGCCAATGATCAGGTAATATAGAACATTTTCAGAATTCAGAATTTCAGTGGAACTAGTTCTAATAAATTTCATAATCTTTTTATTTTGGGTTACAGCTAACACGTGCCTGACAGTAAATAACGTTAGAGAGGTATGAAGCCCCTGCAAAATAGACATCGTAAGTTTAAGATTTTATTAGGGGTCGTAATGAACCATAGGATAGTCACGTTTGGTAGAAACCCTTACGTCGGCGTTCCGCGGCGTGTATCGGCCCCACAAACACAAATTAAATAATTCATTTCGTGAACAGATAATCAATTTCGTAAATAAATTAATCGCCAGTGCATCGAAGAGGGCGCACCGTATAGCGGGCCCTACCTTCCCCGAGTGTAGAAGTGCGGTAGCGCCGACGGTAATCTGCAGCAGGTCCCGCGACAGCGAGGGAGCGATAGAGGAAGAAGGAAGGTTTCATGAACTTGAAATCATTGGTAAAGATAATGAATTGAACTATATCCAATAAAATAGCATTGAAATTTCATGATGAAATTAAATAATTAATTCGTAATTAACTCTATCTTTAAGGAAGGAAAAAAAAGGCGCATAAGCGAGGCCTGCCAGCGCAACCCTCACCGAGTATACAGTGGTAGTAGTCGGAATACAACCACGCAGGCCCTCGTCGATGTGCTCTTACCTGGAGTGACTGCGAGGGAGCGAGGGAGGAAGAGAGAAGGTCTTACGTGGCGCAGTCGGATTTTTGCGGACCGTATAGCCGTCCATAGCCGTCCTGGGTATAAGCGAGGCCTGCCAGCGCAACCCTCACCGAGTATACAGTGGTGGTAGTCGGAATACAACCACGCAGGCCCTCGTCGATGTGCTCTTACTCGGAGTGACGGCGAGGGAACGAGGGAGGAAGAGAGAAGGTCTTACGCGGCGAAGTCGGGTTTTTGCGGACCGTATAGCCGTCCATAGGCCTGCCCTGCGTCGCCTTCGAAGTGCGACCGTGGAAAAATAAACGATGTGCGAGGCCTACCGAAATCCACAGGCTGCCGGCTTGTGTCAATAGGCCTCGAACAAGTGCGTCACAGCGGGAGATAAGGACCCTGGGATCGCTCTTTAGTCCAATACTGTACATATCCCCTATTTTTATTATCTATATTTATAATTGTGTATGTCCGTAAAAAAGTATGGTTCAGTTTTTAATGGCATTATCTTTTCTGATGGATCTTATTCAAATATGTCCCATTCACTAGAGCCGAATACCTTGAAAACCTCCTCAACATTAATTATAATTAATAATATTGCGAATAGCCTTTACGCTTGTGTAATATCGTATAATGATTATGTAATTAACAATTGTGTATTATCGTATACTATTATATGTTAAATTGTAAGCCACCTTTATATGAATAAACTATTTGATCAGCGCTATACCTGTCTCGCTCTTACAAATGCATCGGGAGCCATGGGTGGGGGGGGGGGGGGGGGGGTAAACCCTGATTGGGCTGACGACTCATGCCTGCATGGCGTGCAGGTGTTAGACAGGCCTGGAATAAATACAAACCTTGTATTGTTAGTATAAATACATTAGACAATTGTAATATAATACCATACAATAAACATTGAGCAGTTAATCTATAGTAGTTTCCTTTTCATTTTGCAGGGCAGGCGATATACAACAGACGAGAAAATTTTATGTTTGTCGTTATATAAACAGTCGAAGGGATGTTACGACTTAATGTCGAAAATATTCAATTTACCATGCAAGGCAATACTTCAACAAATCCTAAGAAATATTAAATTAGAGCCAGGAATCAATGCATTTATATTTGATCATATCATATTGATCAAAATTGTGCAAAAACGGAAGCGTCGCAGGCTGATTCGAGGAATAACCCCACCACGAATACGGAGGTGACAAGCGAGTGTTGAACGGAACGCCCCACACATTTGGCTGTTGAATCGTGAGGTACGCAGTCGCTGTCCGAAGGGACAATATAATTTGTTTTTCATTGAATCAGAACAGTGTCCTTGTGATTAGCTGCACAGGCAGTATTCCTTGAAAGTTCCTTCCCTTCGTTAAATTAGGATAATTTGTTAAGCGGGCTCCCTCTACGATAGTCCGCTTTGCAATTATCGTTAAGACGGGTCCAGACCAACGCGGCATAGCCCGCCGGCACGCTCTCGTGGCCTCGTTATGACATCACGAAATTATCTTTGCACATCTCCATGCCGCGCGGGCTAACTTGGCGATCGGGTAAGAGACCCGTTCGCACGATACCGAATCGGTCGTTTTCCCGTATCGGTTATTTTGCCGTATAATCCAGTGGCAATGTAATTTATATGTGCGCGTTCAGACGATACGGTAAAATAACTGATACGGTAAAACGAGCGATTCGGTCGATTTTGTCATACGGTTTGGTCACTGCAAACCGAAATCGGTCATACGGTGAAAAACCCGATTTGGTTGGTGGTGGCAATTATTGCTGCGCTATCTGGCCGATCAATTTGCGAGTTAACAAACTTTTGGGAATACTGAGTAATAGGTAGGAGGATTCTCTTGCTTGTCGATTCGATACTGAAGTATCTAGATGAAATCGGTATTTTACAGATAAAGAGAGATTCAATCAATTTAAACAAAAAAGTATATTCAAAATTAAGACTTATTTATTTAAGATATATGCATAAAGTGGATAAAAATGGATCAAATGGATAAAAAATGGATACAATAGATAAAATATGTTTAAAATGGATAAAAATTGATGAAAAATGCATAAAATAGATAAAAAATGTTTAAAATTGATAAAAATGGATAAAATAGATAAAAAACGTTTAAAGTGGATAAAAATGTATGTATGTATGTATGTGGTCGATTCCACGTCAAATCGCACAGCTAAATTCTTCGAAATTCTGATTTTGAGATATGTTATAGAGGGAGGTGAGACAAGCCACCCGAATTTTTTTTTTATTTTTTATTTTGACTTTCGAGGAGTTATGAGACTTTGAAAAGTTGGGACACTTTTTCTTCAAACATTTCAAGGCGCGGTCTGGCTTGCCGTAGAATAATTTGCTTTTTTAAGTTCGATTCAGAAAAGATTGTAGTTTAACGAGAATTTTCAACCCATTTCAAAAAGTTTATTTTTCAACGCATAATTCATAAAAATAAAAAATAGTCGTTAATTTGACTATCTGTGCCCTCACCGAAAATTATGAAAAAATTATATCCTTGTAGCGCGTTTCAAGACGAAGAGTTTGCAAAAAAAGGCAGCCCCGAGCACGCAGTAACTTCGGAGTAATTGAAGAAAAAGTGTAACCGCCTCGGAATTACTGATTTTGCCAGCAAGAACGCTGAATTGGGAGGTGGGGGTCCTTACGCATGGCCGCGGCTCCTATGAGATACGCGATATCCCATATAACTGCGTGATGACGCGATAGCGAGTCGTGTTGACACTACGTAATCTCAATCGGTTAAAAACACATGAAGGCCATTCCCGAAAATTCTCAAAAAATTCACGAGGGTGCCTTGATGATGCATACACACGGTGGTATGCGTAATAGTCGCGAGCACCAACGATTATTCCCGATAAAAATCAGTTTCAATGTTTTATCGCGTATCTCTTAGGTGCCGCGGCCCTGCGTCACGACCCCCACCTCCCAATTCAGCGTTCTTGCTGGCAAAATCAGTAATTCCGAGGCGGTTACACTTTTTCTTCAATTACTCCGAAGTTATTGCGTGCACGGGGCTGCCTGTTTTTGCAAACTGTTCGTCTCGAAACGCGCTACAAGGATATAATTTTTTCATAATTTTCGGTGAGGGCCCAGACAGTCAAATTAACGACTATTTTTTATTTTTATGAATTATGCGTTGAAAAATGAACTTTTTGAAATGGGTTGAAAATTCTCGTTAAGCCAGACCGCGCCTAGAAATGTTTGAAGAAAAAGTGTCCCAATTTTTCAAAGTCTCATAACTCCTCGAAAGTCAAAATAAAAAATAAAAAAAAATTCGGGTGGCTTGTCTCACCTCCCTCTATAACATATCTCAAAATCAGAATTTCGAAGAATTTAGCTGTGCAATTTGACGTGGAATCGACCATATGTATTTACAGTTATAAAAAAATTGATGTATTATATACATATGTAGGAAGTAAGAAAATGTTTTGGGCATTGTCATGCGTTGTTCTGATTTGCAGAAATATGGGTTGCGCGAGTATACAGTGAGTCACAAAAGTCTTTATACAGCTAGTCAATTTTCTTTCAATCACCATGTTGAATGTGAAAATTAAGAGCAAAAATACTGGAAAAAATATATTATGTAGAGAAAACACTCTTGAACAAGAACTATATAAAGTTTGGACAAAAAAACAAAAATAAACACGCTTCTAACAATTGGAAACAAAAAGTAACGAAAAATGAGATCACAAAAGTAAATATACAGCAACATAGTTGCGGGGTTTGACGTAGCTTAACACACTTTTGCCATTGAAATGAGTAACAACAAGGCACAGAGGGCAAACATAAGTCGTTAGGGAACAAGAGCATTACAGTCGTTGTTGCGATTAGTAACGCGAAAGTCATTTTACCGAGGGTTTCTGCGTTTGAAGCTGTGATACAAGTGAAATATACAACATGGGGAAAGAAACGTCCTTTGAGATTAGACAGCTAGTCATTTTTCACAATGCCAAAGGGAAGTCATACACAGATATAGCTAAACTATTAAATATCAAAAGATGCACCGTCGCAGCTATCGTCCAGCGGTTTAAAAACAAAGATCGAATTGAATCTGCACCACGAAGTGGCCGTCCAAAATTAATAACCGACCGTGAAAAAAACCTCATCATACATAAAATAAAAAAAATCCCAAGTTGAGTGCATCGAAACTCAGATCAGAGTATTACCAAGAGACTGGAAAGAAAGTTAGTCCTGAAACTATACGGCGAGTACTACGAAAAGAAAATTATAATGGTAGAATCGCGAGGAAGAAACCATTCATTAACGAACGGAATAGTAAAATTCGGTTAAATTTCGCGAAACAGCACGTGTTCAAGGATGAAAGTTATTGGCGTGATGTTGTACTTTGCGATGAATCCAAGCTCAATCTTTTCGGCTCGGATGGCAAAGTCACAGTATGGAGGAAACCGAATCAAGAATGGCGCGCGGGTGACGTCAAGAGTACAGTAAAACACGGCGGCGGCAATGTTATGGTATGGGGTTGCATTTCGACCGCTGGCGTAGGGGAACTCGTCTTTATTGATGGTACCATGAATGCTGCCCAGTACCTCAACATTTTGAAAACGAATTTGAAAAAAAGTGTCGAGAAAATGGGCATTTCAAATTCGTGGAAGTTTTATCAAGACAACGATCCAAAACATAAAGCGCGTGTTGTACAAGAATGGCTCCTTTACAATTGTCCAAAAGTCATGAAACCACCGGCGCAATCTCCCGACCTGAATCCCATTGAAAATTTATGGGATGAACTAGATAGAAGAATCCGAAAAACTCCGATAAGTTCCAAGGCCGAGCTCCGAACGCTTTTACAAACAGAATGGTCGCAGATTTCACACGAATACATAACAAAAATCATATCGAACATGCCAACTCGTTTACAATGTGTTATTAACAATAAGGGTAACGCCACTAAGTGTTAATAGTGTAAATAAATAGTTTCCTGAAGCTGTATATTTACTTTTGTGATCTCATTTTTCGTTACTTTTTGTTTCCAATTGTTAGAAGCGTGTTTATTTTTGTTTTTTTTGTCCAAACTTTATATAGTTCTTGTTCAAGAGTGTTTTCTCTACATAATATATTTTTTCCAGTATTTTTGCCCTTAATTTTCACATTCAACATGGTGATTGATGGAAAATTGACTAACTGTATAAAGACTTTTGTGACTCACTGTACGTAGCAATGTTATGTCTCGTTCGTTAGCAACGGAAAAGACTGACGATCGGCGCGCGCAGGCGATCGTGCACGCAGCAGCCAGTTCCGCCGATTCCGCCTTAGCGATCACGCTGTATTTTTCTTTATTAATATATTCCCATATTTATCATTACTTCTGTCTTAAGAACCTGATTTACTTTTCATTCCTACACATATATAAATCAAGCGAGATATCATGTAATATCATTCTACCAATACATCAAATAATTAAATAATTCATTAAGGGCGTTGGATACCCTGAGCAAAACCCGTGCGTGACTTCAGCGACGGGTGGCGGACAATATGCGAACTACAGGCGCTTGAGGGGAGTAGTGTCCCCACTTTGCTCTTACGCGTCGAAGTCCCCCCGGCCCGCTGTACCCCTTACGTCCCGCTCGGGCCTCCGACAGAGTCAGATACGCACGCACACCTACAGAAACCATTCGCTACTCCGGTGCATTTCATGTCAATGAAACACGTGTTACCAGCTGTCATTCTCTGATCCATTTCAGTTACGAATAAGCACCGTTCATAGATTTTGGTAATCATTTCTGTTGTGACTAACAATATAGGATTACAATTCGATAACTAGTATCAAAATGGTATAATTTATACAACTGGACCATGACTGAAAAATCACGTAAAAATGTGAATCCATATAATATAATGGTAGGTATGTATATGGATCAACTGTCATTGCATTGCATACGAAACTCAAGAACTCTGACATAATAGAACAAATTAGAATCAAGAGGTATCGAATAAAGCGATAGTAGCTCTTTGCAAGTTGGTGACATTTTCCGAATTGTCAAAAACTGCCCAGATTTCACCATGTGGAGGTCGCTATTTTTGAAATCCAAAGTCAGAACTAGCGCGAAATACACCCGTCGGTGTGTTTTCCAGGTTTTCCTTCGCACTTGTTCAAGGCCCCTTGAGAAGAGCCGGGACCCTGTGGATTTCGGTAGGCCTTGTTTATACCCGCAACGGCTAGGCACGGCTAGACGTTGGAGTTCTTTGAATTTTCACTGCACGAGAAGGAGTGACCGCGACGGAGCGAGGGAGGAAGAGAGAAGGTCTTTTATGTGGCGAAAATCGGGGTTCGTCCAACGTCTAGCGGTTCCCGGTATAAGCAGGTATAAGTGAGGCCTGCCGAAATGTACGAAATGTACGTGCTACCTTTCTCGGTTATAGAATGCTACGGTCATCGAATGCACGATATGACATTGTTACGGCGTAAAGTAACGTATACCTGTTCGATTACCCCTTTTATCTGAATGTAAGTCACCGGGATTTTGTCACTACGTTGGGAAAACCTAGGATTTTAGACTTCTCAACAATGACAAACACAAGAGTAACGTGAAATCTGGGACGTACTTGTTTCACATATTGTTACAATATTATTGTAACAGTATTATTCTTTAATTATTCACGTGTTTCGTGAGAACTTATGTATGTATGTCTAACTTTCTTAAAAAAATTTTGGTTTCATTTTTTTTCCCGTAATAGGAAAGATTGACAGAATAAAAATTGAATGTTTATTTGACGATCAATCTGACCGTGGATTATATCTGCGAACCAGATATAATTACCCCTCGCTGTGACTTCACGGCGCGGCGGCGCGCCGCTGAAGGCAGTGCATGGATTTACGTTATAAATTCTCCAACCCGTGTTAGATATCCGATTTGAATAATTAATGGCTCTGTTGATAGATAAAAGATGAATATACAATCGTTATCGTTCAGAATTTCTGTAAATGGCTTTTTTCTATTCCGGAAAATGTTTTTAAACTTTTTAACGCTCTTTTCTCCACGAAGATTACATTTTTCCAAAATTCTAAAATATCATGCGCATTCCTTCATGTTTTATCTTTCAAATGAGTCCTTGATCATCGAAATTGGTCAAGAAACATTCTATGGGAAACGCAGAGCGTTATACCCTTACGATGCATTGCGTGGTGGAGACGGGACGGAAAGTCAAAAAGGCCCGAGCGGCTCGAGTTGGCTTATTCGCAAGAGTTTAGAATGGATCAGAGTTGTGTGCCGTCGGTGTGATTTTCCGCTGTAACGGTAAACACCTATACATTGACCGCACGCCTAGCCAAATTACACGCACACCAGCCCATGCTTGTGCGTTAGGTTCGTAGTGGGGGAAGGAGTTTTGGCTCTTCTGCCGCTAAAATTGGGGTCGCTAGTGGACGCAGAATATTTTTCAGGATTTTTCACGAAAATGGGCAAAAACACGCATTAGCTTGTCGGATGCACAGGTCGTAATTCTCGACCGATTTTCATGAACAATAGCTCGTTTGAAAGATAAAGGATGATCCATGCGTTGTTGAGAAGCCGAATTTTGATAAAAAATTTCTTTCCATGCGTAAAATTGTCTTGAACTTTAGCAAATTTTTGAATAACTATTTGTTGATAAAAAAAACGTTTTATCAAAATTCGGCTTCTCGACAACGCATGGATCATCCTTTATCTTTCAAACGAGCTATTGTTCATCAAAATCGGTCAACAATTGTGGCCTGTGCATTCGACGGCGTAAACCCTTCCAAAACGGGGGGGTATCCAACGCCCTTAAGGGGTTATCCTACTGTGACGAGCGTCGAAACAGCCCAATTTTCAAACATTAATTTCTGAAAAACTACTCATGCAATGTTAACCATTTTTTTACATGAACTTATGTACACGGTAAGGAGTGCATTAAAAAAATTGTATTGCAAAAAAATATCAATGTAATGGTATGAGGTCCCTTGGCGCGTTGTAATAATTTTCGATCGCGGTCGATCGGTGTGCGTGATTCTGTGATGGGGATTTGGTAGTGAGGTCGGCGATTAATGCGAAACACTGATTTGACTATTTGGTGTATTGCGGAGCGAAAGAATGTTACAAATTGGAAAGAAATACAGAGCGAGAGGCAACGTGTGAATCGTTACGGTGACTGACTGAGAGTGTCTCGCGAGATCTGCAGCGGGGCCGCGCAGCGGTGGGTCTCGCTGCAGGTCTTTGTCTAAAAGTCCTGGCGTCAGCATTCGAGGAATGAGTGACCTCTTATAGGCGATAAGCGCCGTGGGACCGGATGTGATTCTATGAATTATAATATCGGAAAAATGTACAGGACGTTACAATTCAGATTATTCAGCTGATCTGAAACAAAAAAAAAAATATACTCATTAACTACATTGTACTGGCTATCGGCTGACCGGGGTTTTTTTTTTCAATTTGGTGACGAGAAAAAAATTTCTGAAATTTTTTCGTCAGTTTCGGCTCAAAAATACGTACTATTATCATTAATAACTATTGAACAAAAAACAAATACAAAAAAATCGCCGGTCAGCCGAAAACTACTATTCCTTGGAATATGTGTACCAAATTTCAAGTCGATTCATTGATCACAGCTCGAGATATCGTGCACACCGTTTTGAAAAACATAGTTTCGAGAAAAACGCGTTTGAAGTTCGAGCATTCATTGTCAGAGGGAAATTTTGTTATTTACATGTCTTACCGTTAATCTTCCATTCCTGCCCCGTACACTGGACCTTCCTCCCCGTGTAAACTCTCTTCATTAGTTGATCGGAACGTTCTCCTTTCAATTCGTCCTTCTTTTGAGGCGGCGAACGTTCGAGCCTCGCCAATTGATACACGTCGACTATCGACGTCGTCGCACATAGTAGCGGAATTTGGTCCAATTGTGATATGCATTGTGTGCATAATTTGGAGGACACTCACGTATCCTTTATTAAAAATGCTTGCTGCAATATATGACGCAATTTCGACAGTTTTTGCGCCACTATGCACGCGTTTTGGTGCAAATGACCAGATCAGAGAGTTGAGGCTTTCGTTGTTATTTTGCGTGAATCCTCCTAAACAGCGCGATAATAAATTGTCGTTGCTCAGCTCTTCATATATGGGAGTGATTGCTTTCACTACGACATCGGAGAGAGCCGGTTTGTGTTCATAATCACTTAATTTATTTAGTGCTTTTGCTTGCTGCCAATTGCACCAACTATCTTCCCCAGGCGTACAGTTATCGTGCTGTGGATTGTTATCTGTCGACGATTTATGCATCAGTGTAGCCCAGATTGCTCTCTTCATGTCCTCAACGGAATTTTTGTTTCTTCGAATTGCCAATCCGTAAAAAACACTCAGCTCATCAATGAGTTTCGCTGTGAAGTTGCCTTTTCCACCGATACCTTTGGTGTCCTTTTTCAATTTACTCGAACCACTATATAAGTGTCAATTACAAAATAAAGGTCTATTAAAGGAAAGGGGCGATTTATTCCGCGTCGCCGAACGGCTCGGTTCGCTCGGCTACCTGCGCGCCTAAATCTTACTTCACGCCAAATACTCTAACTCAAAGAATATTTTGACTATCGACATAAAACTTATTGCATACTAATCTTAAAGGTTCAAACTATTTTTTAAAGGTAAAAAAAAATCGATTTAAAAAAAAAATCGCAGTAGGATAACCCCTTAAATTAAGTTACAGACTTAGGAATTGTTTATTCTTCCATAATTGTAACAAATGTCATTTTCCGACCTTATAAAAATTGTGGCGAAAACTTTAGGAGTTATATATTACCATAGCATACTTTAATGATATTCGGCTTAAGCGTTATTTGGGAACCATTTCCAAAAAACATGAATTTGGTTTTCGCAGTTTGAAATCTTACGATAAATTATTTATCCGGAAGGATGTTTCGATAGGCGCGGTATTCCTGTGCTACGCATTAACATTCAGGCATTAATGTCAAACGGCCAAGGTGCAATTCACGTTGTATTAATTTTCGCATCGAAATGTCCCGGCATCGAAACGTTTGTTTCTGCATTACTTTTCTGAATATTGATTAATGTCGGTTTTTATTTATGTGAGCTATTTATGAGGTATCAGTAGTGCCCTATTGTTTTACGTAATGACTTTACGTCTGTGCTATGCCTGAGAGAGAGGGAGAGACAGAGAAGCGAAGAATTCCGTAAGAAAAAGCGAGAGAAGAGAGAAAAGTTGATCAAATAATAGGGAAGAAGTGTCGGCTAAACGATGCAACTAGGTCCGAGGGTGTACAAGGTGTCAATCGAAAGAGGAAAGTCCAAAGCGTTCTTCAAATTATCGATTTCGGCCGGACAACGTCCAGAATTGGATAAATAGCTCATAATTGTGCGACGGCCACCTAATGGGCGGCCATCTTAAAATCTCGTTGTGATCGCAAAAGTGACAGGTGATAGTTTGCAGCCAAATTGTGTTACTATAGAGTGATTGATAGCTGGATTGGGATAATTTGAACGACGCATTGGACTTTTATCTTTCTCGTGAGACCTTGTGCAGAGCGACATGTTGTTTTATTTAGTCAACTCTAGTTCTGGCGAAAATGCCTACTTTTCAGCATGTTTCTGTAGCCCATTCTAAAAACATTGGGCAGTACTGATTCCCCTTAAGCATGAGGAAGTTATCGTTATCGGAAATTTGAATCTTCACTGATGCACAGGGAAATACTTAAAGAAAGGTTGTTGAATGATCATGGTAAATAGCTTCAATATCTTTATATTTGTAAAAAAGAAAACTTCATTTGGCTCATAAAGGACATAGAAATGTAATTTTTTGTCTTCATTCGGTTATCACATGTTTTATAGATCTCCGTATCTTATAAATTTGTACTGTAAGTATTTTTGAAAAACACAAACAAATACATCATTGCCTTATGTGTTAAAGTTACATGTAATTTCTTTTTTTTTGCTATATTCTGTTTTTTAATCATAATAAAATAAAGGCTTTTTACAAAGGACATTTAACAAGATAATAGACTTATAAATATGTTTAGTCTAACTATAGTATTGCAAGTAAGAAAGTATAGTACAATAAAAAGTTAGTTCTACTCATTTTTTTGGGGCGAATATTGCTTTTTACATTACAAACTATAGTTTGTACTTTTTTAAATCACACTTATCCCACGCTGTAGGGATCTATGGACCTTATCAAGGTGTACAATCAGTATTTTTAAAACACAGACAAATAAATCATTACCTTATATGTTAATCTTACATCTAATTGTGTAGAAGTATTTTAATTATAGGTGTTTGCTATTTTTCCTTTAGGTTAGTTTATGTTTATGCGTAGGGTGTTCGAGAACCGGACGAACACTCTTTAGAATTAAGGATAAGCAGTAGTCGTAAATCTTTCTGGGACTTAGCGCAGGCACTGCGCTTGTCCCACGCAAAATTCGATCTGCCTGCAACGTGACGGGTCAGGCGACATTTGGCAGGGCAATAAACCGTGCGACGGCCCTTCAAATATATTTTGGGAAATTGTGGGCTGCGAAGGAAAATCCCGAGCAGCGAGAAGGCACTCTCGTGAAAACGTGCAACGTGGCAACACGTTAGAGTCAGGCGACGATCTTTATAATAAGTAAAAGCGAGTTGTGTGTGGCGCATCGGCGCAAGCGTATTATTGTGGGTCTTCATATTTTTAACAATAAATAGTAATTACATTTCTATTCTCTCTAACTTACTCTATTACTTCTCACGACACCGTAAACCAGGTTCAATTATAATATCCTACAATTGTCATTGAAAAACGCAGAATTCTTTAAAAGTTCAAATGTAGGCATCTTAAAATCATCTATACCGCGATTATCAGTGGCAGTCATTTTTTTCCACTGTGTTTTGTTCAAACAGCAGGGATCTTGTATCGATTATCGTAGCGAAATCCTTCATGAGCCAAATGAATTTTTCTTTTTTGCAAATACACAGATATTGAAACTATTTACCATGATCATTCAACAACCTTTATTTAAGGATTTCCCTGTGCATCAGTGAAAATTCAAATTTCCGATAACGATAACTTCTTCATGCTTAAGTATGAAACTGTTATACGCACGTAACGCATAATTAAGATTATCATATAATTTATTATTTCATACTATTTCTCGCGCTTCTTCGAAATCCCCTTATCTGTAAGGGTATACCATCTGTGGAGTGTCGAAATGTTTACGAGACTGACTCGTGTTCGAATTCTACTTCGCACTCTTGCGATGATTCGCGTCCACGGATGCTCGATAACTTAATATGGAGCACCGGTCATTTTGTTGGTGATGAGAATACTATCCACTAGACGAGATGCTGCTTCTTTACCAAAACTTTATGAAAACTGTATATATGTACAAGAGCTTACAAAGCAAGTAAAATAACGGAGTGGTTTAAAAACGTAGAGGGGTTGTTGCTCGATCGGAGTCAGAGAGAGTTCTGATCTTTTTGAAAATAAGTCCGCTCCTCCATGGTTACCCTTTCCAGAAAATAGAAGTTTCCACGAGGGTGGAGACTCTGGAAAATAGGTAATTTGATTGGGAGGGTAGTTGGAGGTGTACCTGAGGGGTACCGAGGGTCCCGTTGCAAAAATTCGGAGAACCCTGATTTTCGTGTACCTGACCGAATCTGGTGGCCAAATGTTTTTATTACCCCTTGCCGTTCGAGCGCTGCGACAGGGTCGCTATTGTATTAAGGCTATTGGAAGGCCTTACGAAAATGTGTCCGTTTTTCGGGATGAAATTAAATACAGAAGTATGCCTTCCAATGCCGATGAGTAAGCGCATTAGGGCAGTAAAACATTTGGCACGCAGGTGTGCCTGAAGATTCCAATTACTTGGAAGGGATTAAAATTGCCGGTCTTTTACAGCCGGAACACCATCCGTTCGTGCCGTGCGCGACGGTAAAACCGCTGAGCCCAAGGCACGTGCGCGAGAGCGCGTGGGAACGGACATAAACTAAAGTTGGGCGGTTACTAGGCCAAAACCCACTCCTTTTTCTGAAGAACGTCGCGTACATAAAACACGCGACGCCGGCCCGCGGACCAGATTCAGGTAGAAAGTTTCGTAGTAAAAATATCATAGAGAAACGGTTACCCAAATAAATAGCTAACAAGGGGAGACCGGCAACGTTGCGAGCCCGATTTTGACGAGCTTTGGTAGACTTATAGAGGATCACCCAAAATGAAGTTTTGCAAAGCGAGACGACGCCATATTCAGTAAGAGCCAAGAAAATCATCATTTTGTTGCTCGCACGGGAGCAGTGCTTCGAATCCCGGCACGGGAACTTTTTTTTTCTATTTCTTTCAATTTTTTGATTTGTTTGAATATTTTGCATCTTTCACAAAAAACATAATATAATACTATAATAAAAATTTATAATTAATTACAATTTGTGCACAAAAATGGGTTATGCCGTTGTTACGTCCGAGGTACCTCGACGTGCGGATGTGCGGTGACGCAACTGAGAAATCAAAACCTGCACGTGGACGGGATTCCTTGGTGCATACCACAAATAAACAATCCGTCGTCACCGAACATGGACGTGGGGTATCGCGTAAATACGTAAGGAATCCGCCGAAATGATTTAATTTATTGGGACCATCGAAGAGTAAAACCATTCTAAGAATTCTAGAAAACGTTGGTGGAAAACACTCGATGTCCCCAATCGATATATCACTCTTAAGTATACAAATGCACGCGCGGTCGGTGCATCCTAAGAACAGAATTACGTTATAGGCCACCCAGGCTCCTAAAGCACGAAAAACTGCGCGAAGAATCTCGACATTTGAAACCAACGCCTCACTCCACCCTCCAGATTCTTAATTCTTCTAACGAAGGACTGTCACGGTCCTCTAAACAAATGTCATTTCGCGCCTATGGCCCATCAATAGAGTGAAGCGTTACACGCAGAATGCGCGTGACCCGCTCATAAACCATTTGCCCCACCACTATTTTTCTCTATTCCTAAGGGTATACAGGGTGTCCCGTATCTGATCGATTTCCATGAAATGAGGGGTAGCTGGGGTGATTCTGAACAACTTTACTTAGCAATAATGTTGTAAGCGCCCTGGATTTTGAATTATTAACGAAACGGCTAGGCCAATCCGAGCGCGTATCGAGCGCGCGCTCGAAACGAGAGTGTGGTCTCTGACACGCTCCGCCGCGAGCGTGAACAAGTAGATCGCGTGGGTATCGAGAAAAGCATACGGCAAATATCACATATCGTCTTCAAATAAACTAATAGTGGTTGAATAACTGTGTTTAATACCGTCACTCGTAATTCGAGAGGTATGAAAAGTTGTAGTATTTGTGGAAAAAATGGTTTCCTTAATAGCACGTTATCAGGTGGATAAATTATGGTTTAACATAAACGATGTGAATAACTAACGTTAGAAGAATCTTGTTAAACTCACCCTTTCGTCCACGAATCAACCTGCCCTCGACGGAAGTAGGTCGTTGGCAGTAGGTCACAGTGCCGATTTTGTCCTTCGTAAGAATCTCGAGAACCTCAACAGCTGATTTTACGGCCGGGTCGGTGAACTCACTTGAAACTGACACACACAGTAGGAACGGCACTTGTCTAATTTATGGCAGGGCGCACGGCTAATCGCAGGTACGCGGACACCCCCGAGAGTCGAGCGGCGATCGGCGATCGGGTCACTTTACCGAACGTGCATTTCACTGCGCGAGCACTTTCACCGATAACTTCGAATAAAACAATTATGTAGAGGAACGTAATTGAACCTCCGTTAGAGATATTGATGGCCCTGAAAAGGGCCGATTGTTATTGCCAAAATTGCCAAGATCGGCTCGACGTGCCCTCCTCGCGCTTGCATGCACGTCTCGGAACACTGACGGACGTTGCGCTGCACTTCTTCCAATGTTTCTCGATTAAGAAACGTAACAAATATCCTGTAATACTCCGCTTCAGTTCGTTGCTGTATGGTACCCGTTCGGTTTGAAAAACGATTCTGCCGGCCCTAGCGTTTCTTGAGTCTTGCTTAGAAGGACGTTCGTTAGGGAAGGGATATTTTTACAATAGTACAACGGAGTGGCTCGCACATTTGGAGTCACCGTTCATTCAGCAAAAAAAATACCCGCGCGCTCGAGGTGGCCGCATGGTCTTCGTCACTACGAACGCGCTAGCGAAGACGCAGGGCAAGGAGTGCCATAAATTTCACTATTGTCCATATCGCGTCGTAAAGAGAAAGTGTGGCTATTTTACGAAATACGTGCATCGTCTTAAAACTGCATCGACAGCGTACACGCAACATAATCCTTTAATATTTTCTTACGATTCTTTCCGCGAAGATGTAACAGTACACGCAACTTGGAAAATGATCAATTTAATATTGTATTGTGTTAGCGAAGACACTGTTTGCGACGCATTAACGCTTGCCCGTGTCATTTGGAATATTATAAAATTAATGTTGTGGGATGTTTGGTGTCGAGTGCATAGCGTGAATAAAAGTACAAGCGAAGACACTGTTTGCGGCATGTCAAAATGCTTAAACAGTCGGCTCCCTAAGAATCTCTGATTTCGATCTTATTATGATTATCGCACGCGCGCGGTAACCGACTGTTTACAGGAACGCGAGCAGCAAAGCGTGCCGCGGTACATGGGCCCGATCAGGGGGATCCGTTCCAGACGACTAAAATGTTGATAGACATAACGATGTCTGTCTCGAAATGCGTATCAAACAGTGTCTTCGCTAACACAATACAATATTAAACTGATCATTTTCCAAGTTGTGTGTACTGTTCCATCTTCGCGGAAAGAATCGTAAGAAAATATTAAAGGTTTATGTTGCGTGTACGCTGTCGATGCAGTTTTTGGCCGATGCACGTATTTCGTAAAATAGCCACACTTTCTCTTTACGACACGGTATGGACAATAGTGAAATTTATGGCACTCCTTGCCCTGCGTCTTCGCTAGCGCGTTCGTAGTGACGAAGACCGTGCGGCCACCCCGAGCGCGCGGGTATTTTTTTTGCTGAATGAACGGTGACTCCAAATGTGCGAGCCACTCCGTTGTACTATTGTAAAAATATCCCTTCCCTAACGAACGTCCTTCTAAGCAAGACTCAAGAAACGCTAGGGCTGGCAGAATCGTTTTTCAAACCGAACGGGTACCATACAGCAACGAACTAAAGCGGAGTATTACAGGATATTTGCTACGTTTCTTAATCGAGAAACATTGGGAGAAGTGCAGCGCAACGTCCGTCAGTGCTCCGAAACGTGCATGCAAGCGCGAGGAAGGCACGTCGAGCCGATCTTGGCAATTTTGGCAATAACAATCGGCCCTTTTCAGGGCCATCAGTATCTCTAACGTAGGTTTAATTACGTTCCTCTACATAATTGTTTTATTCGGAGTTATCGGTGAAAGTGCTCGCGCAGTGAAATGCACGTTCGATAAAGTGACCCGATCGCCGATCGCCGCTCGACTCTCGGAGGTGTCCGCGTACCTGCGATTAGCCGTGCGCCCTGCCATAAATTAGACAAGTGCCGTTCCTACTGTGTGTGTCAGTTTCAAGTGAGTTCACCGACCCGGCCGTAAAATCAGCTGTTGAGGTTCTCGAGATTCTTACGAAGGACAAAATCGGCACTGTGACCTACTGCCAACGACCTACTTCCGTCGGGGGCAGGTTGATTCGTGGACGAAAGGGTGAGTTTAACAAGATTCTTCTAACGTTAGTTATTCACATCGTTTATGTTAAACCATAATTTATCCACCTGATAACGTGCTATTAAGGAAACCATTTTTTCCACAAATACTACAACTTTTCATACCTCTCGAATTACGAGTGACGGTATTAAACACAGTTATTCAACCACTATTAGTTTATTTGAAGACGATATGTGATATTTGCCGTATGCTTTTCTCGATACCCACGCGATCTACTTGTTCACGCTCGCGGCGGAGCGTGTCAGAGACCACACTCTCGTTTGGAGCGCGCGCTCGATACGCGCTCGGATTGGCCTAGCCGTTTCGTTAATAATTCAAAATCCAGGGCGCTTACAACATTATTGCTAAGTAAAGTTGTTCAGAATCACCCCAGCTACCCCTCATTTCATGGAAATCGATCAGATACGGGACACCCTGTATAACCCAAAGGTTTTGGCACTCGGTACGTCATTCCAGTCAAAAGTTTTAAGCAAGCATAGTCCACGTCACTCTAGACGAAAACTTTAGAAAGGCACAGTCCTCAGTAATCGAAAAGTAATCACTCATTTTAAAAGCAGTGTTTAGTGTCTGTGGTGCGCGAAACGTCTTTAATCATCCAAAAGTAAGTACAAAAAACAATTTCCCCTTTTATTTTTCCTTTCCCATACTAATTGCAATCAGATCCATCAACCTTTTCTAATATTATCTGAATACCCCGAGAATAAGGAGGGACTTCAGGGTTTGGTCTTTATGGAACGAACATTTCCATAATTACTCCAATCACCCCGAATCCCGCATTCAAGGAATTCAAAATAATTATAAACACCTTAAACCTTTTCCTTCTTGGTTTTCATAAACTTTTAAAAAACATTCAAGGACTAAGGATTCAAAAAGGAAATCAGTCATTTATGGGAAGCACATTTCCATAAACGTTCTAATGTTTCCTACAAATCTGGCATCCGAGAACTCAATAAAATTGTATTTAACAAAAACCGCTTCCATTAAAATCCTCTAACCATTCCGAGTGAAAAGTTGTTGTAATTAAACCTCCTTTAAAAATCCTTTTATACATATATATCTGTCAATTGCGTATAATTATTTAGAAAGCTATCCCGAATTAAGGTTTGAACGTTCAGTCGTTATGGAAAGAACATTTCTATGACAGTTCTGATTACCGAACAAACCGGCATTCGCGATCAATCAAATTAATCAATTCTTGACAGTTCTGTTACGAGCCGGGCGAGTTTCTTAAACGCGTTCTTCGATAGTTTAATAATTAAGAAATGTATGCACGCCACTGCGTGGAAAAATACGGTAATGAGTTTGAGAGCGACTACCCTATGCGACGAGGCCTAGGTCCTATCAAACTGTTACCGCTTAGTATCGACTTTAAAAGGTATGATAATAACCTGAGAGCGACAACCCTAGGCGACCAGGCCTAGGTCCTATCAGGATACTATCGAAATGACTCTAAAGAGAGGCAAAGATGGATAATAATTTGGAAGCGACTACCCTAGGCGACCAGGCCTAGGTCCTACCAAATTATTATCGAAAGTGAGTTTAAACGCGATTACAAAACTGACCAGCGACTACCCTACGCGACCAGGCCTAGGTCCTGAATCAGTTAAGTAATAAACTATATACCCGTAACTTTAGTATTGTTAATTCACTCCGAGCGGTTAGAGTGAATTGTTTGTGGGACGTTACTCAGCACTTCTATTCTTATACAGGGTGTCCCGTAACTACCCTAAAATCGGTCAATGAGGGGTAGCTGGGGTGATTCTGAACAAGTTTTTCCTTAAAAATAATGTTGTAACCCCTCTCGTTTTTGAGTTATTAACGAAACGGCTAGGCCAATCCCAGCGCGTATCGGGCGCGCGCTCGAAACGAGAGTGTGGTCTCTGGATCGTGCTCGACTGCGAGCTTGAACAAGTGCATCGCGTGGATATCGAGGGAAGCGTACGGCAAATGTCACATCGCCTTCAAATAAACTAATACTCATTGAATAACTGTGTCCGATGCTCTTACCAGTTATTCAATAGGAACGAAGATTGTAGTATTTGTGGAAAAAATGTTTCTCTTAACAGCACGTTTTCAGGTGGATAAATTATCGTTAGAATAATTTATAATAACTAACGTTAGAAAAGCCTTGTTAAACTCACCCATTCGTCCACGAATCACCCTGCCTCGACGAAAGTAGGTCATTGGCACTAGGTCACAGTGCCGATTTTGCCCTTCCTAAGAATCTCGAGAGCCTCGACAGCTGATTTTACGGCCGGTTCGGTGAACTCACTTGACACTGACACACACAGTAGGAACGGCACTTGCCTAATTTATGGCAGGGCGCACGGCTAATCGCAGGTACGCGGACACCCCCGAGAGCCGAGCGGCCGTCGGGCCATTTTACCGAACGCGTATTTCACCGCACGAGCACTGTTACCGATATTCCGTAATAAAATAATTATGTTTGAACGTGATTGAACCTACGTAAGAGATGTTGGTGGCCCTGAAAAGGGCCCATTGTTGTTATGCCAAAATTGCCAAGTTTAGTTCGACGTACCCTCGTCGCACTTGCATGCACGCATCGGAGCACCGGTGGACGTTGCGCTGCACTTCTCCCAATGTTTCTCGATTAAGAAACGTAACAAATATCCTGTAATACTCCGCGTTAGTTCGTTGCTGTATGGTACCCGTTCGGTTTGAAAAACGATTCTGCCAGCTCTAGCGTTTCTTGGGTCTTGCTTAGAAGGACGTTCGTTAGGGAAGGGATATTTTTACAATAGTACAACGTAGTGGCTCGCACATTTGGAGTCAATTCAGCCAAAAAATACCCGTGCGCTCGGGACGGCCGCATGTTCTTCGTCACTACGATCTTGCTAGCGGGGTAAATGTGCACAGCCCAGAGTGTGCCATAAATTTCACTGTTGTAAGTACCGTGCTGTAAAGGGAAAGTGTTGCTATTTTGTGAAACACGTGCATCGGCTTAAAACTGCATCGGCAGCGTACACGCAACGTAAACCTTTAATATTTTCTTACGATTCTTTCCGCGGAGACGGAACAGTACATACAACTTGGAAAATGATCAATTTAATATTGTATTGTATTAGCGAAGACACTGTTTGATACGTATTTCGAGACAGACATCGTTATGTCTATCAACATTTTGGTCGTCTGGAACAGGTCCCCCTGATCGGGCCCATGTACCGCGGCACGCTTTGCTGCTCGCGTTCCCGTAAACAGTCGGTTGCCGCGCGCGTGCGATAATCATAACAAGATCGAAATCAGAGATTCTTAGGGTGCCGACTGTTTAAGAGTTTAAGCATTTCTACACGCCGCAAACAGTGTCTTCGCGCTTGTACTTTTATTCACGCCATGCACTCGACACTAAACATCCCACAACATTAAGTTTATAATATTACAAATGACACGGGCAAGCGTGTATGCGTCGCAAGCAGTGTCTTCGCAATACAATACAATACTAAATTGATAATTTTGGGAATTGTATGTACTGTTCCTTCTTTGCGGGAAGAATCGTAAGAAAATATTAAAGGATTATGTTGCGTGTACGCTGTCGATGTAGTTTTAAGACGATGCACGTATTTCGTAAAATAGCCACACTTTCCCTTTACGACACGGTATGGACAATAGTGAAATTTATGGCACTCCTTGCCCTGCGTCTTCGCTAGCGCGTTCGTAGTGACGAAGAACATGCGGCCGTCCCGAGCGCACGGGTATTTTTTGGCTGAATTGACTCCAAATGTGCGAGCCACTACGTTGTACTATTGTAAAAATATCCCTTCCCTAACGAACGTCCTTCTAAGCAAGACCCAAGAAACGCTAGAGCTGGCAGAATCGTTTTTCAAACCGAACGGGTACCATACAGCAACGAACTAACGCGGAGTATTACAGGATATTTGTTACGTTTCTTAATCGAGAAACATTGGGAGAAGTGCAGCGCAACGTCCACCGGTGCTCCGATGCGTGCATGCAAGTGCGACGAGGGTACGTCGAACTAAACTTGGCAATTTTGGCATAACAACAATGGGCCCTTTTCAGGGCCACCAACATCTCTTACGTAGGTTCAATCACGTTCAAACATAATTATTTTATTACGGAATATCGGTAACAGTGCTCGTGCGGTGAAATACGCGTTCGGTAAAATGGCCCGACGGCCGCTCGGCTCTCGGGGGTGTCCGCGTACCTGCGATTAGCCGTGCGCCCTGCCATAAATTAGGCAAGTGCCGTTCCTACTGTGTGTGTCAGTGTCAAGTGAGTTCACCGAACCGGCCGTAAAATCAGCTGTCGAGGCTCTCGAGATTCTTAGGAAGGGCAAAATCGGCACTGTGACCTAGTGCCAATGACCTACTTTCGTCGAGGCAGGGTGATTCGTGGACGAATGGGTGAGTTTAACAAGGCTTTTCTAACGTTAGTTATTATAAATTATTCTAACGATAATTTATCCACCTGAAAACGTGCTGTTAAGAGAAACATTTTTTCCACAAATACTACAATCTTCGTTCCTATTGAATAACTGGTAAGAGCATCGGACACAGTTATTCAATGAGTATTAGTTTATTTGAAGGCGATGTGACATTTGCCGTACGCTTCCCTCGATATCCACGCGATGCACTTGTTCAAGCTCGCAGTCGAGCACGATCCAGAGACCACACTCTCGTTTCGAGCGCGCGCCCGATACGCGCTGGGATTGGCCTAGCCGTTTCGTTAATAACTCAAAAACGAGAGGGGTTACAACATTATTTTTAAGGAAAAACTTGTTCAGAATCACCCCAGCTACCCCTCATTGACCGATTTTAGGGTAGTTACGGGACACCCTGTATATATTCGCAAGGAAAGATATTGTTCTAAACTTCAAATAAAGTTAACTTCAAATTTAGTCACAAATATTCTTTGGTGTATTCTTGAATAAAGAATAAGTTTACAATTTGAAAGTATTGAATTAGTTACAATGTCTGTTCAGTGTTTCGTGTGTTAAAAGGGAAAAGAAATTGGTAAAGTGAAATATAACCGTACTTATAGAGTCGAGGTGTACCCGTGGGCAGTGACGATTTACGATCTCTCCTTTGTACGTTTTCGTTGACAAAGCCTAAGCTTTTAGTTGACTCTAACGCCTGAGTATTGCGGGGGAAAATCAAGACTAAACGAGTTATACTGCCGTAAGAAAACGCGTACGCTTCTAGGTTTAGATTTGCTCAAGAGGGATTTTACCCAATATCGCTATTAACTGCTCGAAAGTCAAACTAGGATGAGCCCAACAGGTCCTGAAAACCTTGGCTTATATAGGTCACTTGGAGTGGAGGGGATCAGGATTTTGGGGAAAACTCTAGTGGAGGTGGCAGGATGCTGCGATCCTGTGGGAAGAGTTTTAGGAAAAAGGTGGCGCGAGTGCAGCGGAAAACGTTAGATTTCGGCGGGAATGTGTTGACCATGATGCAAGAATGCGTACGAGTTTTCCGGGTAGAGTGAGAGAGAGAGAGAAACTACCGTGGGCCTGGCGCCAGGCGGCCGCGCTAACCTGAATGGAAAAGGGCTGTTAAAGGCACCTCGCGGTTGTAAAACAAGGACGGGCTATTACCTATTCCTAGAGAGAGAAAGTGGAAAGGCGCCAAGTGCAATTCGAGAGTCGAAATATTCGGCTTGACGGATGCATCCGTAACAGTTCCATCAATATCGTCCCTCCATAGTGCACGGTGTGTTATTTCCTTTTACATCTAAGGGCAACATACCCTGCATGAAACCTAACGAATTTTAATCAATCCTTGCATCAAAATTAATAACCAGAAAACAGACATTCTTGAATCAAATCTAGACTCAGTATTATAAATTCAATTTTAGTGCCAAAAGCTAAGGGAGTAAAGGCAGCTTTTAAGAAATACTTGAGGCAACATCCCGAGTTACGAGGGGATCTAAAATTTACCCTCGATACATTTAAAGCACAAGGCCAAAGATCCGACCCCCACCCGAATCGGAAGTATGAATCAGTAGCCGAACGAAATCGCGCCCGTAGAGCACGAAAAAACGCCAGGAAGGCTATTACTAAGATCGCGAATACCATACCAACTAATTACCAGGCTTCCTTAATTCACCCTCCTGTTCCTCCCCCCGAAACCCCTATCCTTCCTCCTCCTTCTCCCCCGCCTCCTGAAGAACCCATTTACGACTTTATTCCACCACAAGTATACCTTCTATTCCTACCTTCCGGTCCTATCTCCCCTTCCTTCGTCCTAAACCAAATCGCAATGTATTTCTCCCATGATTTCGTCCACCCTCTCCATCCAGACCACGAATTCATCCCTCAAATATATCTTGCCGGCCTCCTCAGAGACAAACTTCGAAATTGCGCAAAATTAGAATCCCTGTAGAGAACTGATTATGTAATAGTTAATAAGCATCTTTACCATTGTACAAAAATGAATATATCCTTTCTTTTTTACTTTAAATCAACAATGATGCTATTTAATTTAATATAAAACCCTGCATTCATAATCCCTCATCCATCGACAAGCACAAGCGGTTTCATCCCTCGGTAAAACAGAGACTACTCGTTGACCGATAAAAGAAACCGACGGTCAAGTAATAGGAATCAGAGTGTGAGGTAAAGTGGCTCGTCCGTTGACCTGCTCTATTCTCTCAATATTGCGATAGGCCGTGATTTACATTATCAACGCGTTGTCACGTTTTTCCTTCACGGTTGACGTAACACCGTTATGCGGCAGAGGGAATCTTACTTACTATTAGGAAATTAAATACAAAAATAATTTATACCAATAGAATATATTTTATTATTCTGTATCGCATGTACCAGAATGGTAGTTGTCGTAGAAAAATACGAAGCAGAAATTTCTCCTACATCTCGCGCAAACTATTAACGAAGAGTTTGTACAATCACCCGATTTTCGCAATGTGTCCGTCGGAAAACATACATGTAGGATTGAGAATAGATAATTTATTGTTCATTATAAATTTACAAGTAACGTATACAAAAAAGGTTGGTTGAATCGGATCTTTTTACGACGTGAAACGGATGGCGGACTATCGTCAACTAACTTCTACGTCTCTCCCCCCTACCATTCCGTCCACGCGCTCTTGCCTTTTCATTCTTTCTCTCTCTCTCTCTCTCTCTCTCTCACTCTCACTCTCATCCTTCTCATCCTTCTCACTGCGCACTTCCACATACAGCATTAACATTTTAAAAAATCTCCCTATCGTCACACAATTTACTTGTGTACCATGCGTAATGGATCATGTCCCGAGAAATTTGAAGAACTTAATTGGTGGTATACGATTGACTGTATTTTAAAGCAATCCTCCCTTGAATTTATTTCGCGGTTATTTTCTATTAAATATGCACAGTTTTGCATGCGTTTGTTTAAATTTTTTACTTGTCTATAAAAATAGACGTCTTCAAACGACTTCAAAACTCGAACAAACGTGTACAATAATACGATCGTTTCAAAACTACACGATGCCAGATAAATTTTATAACCGTAAATGATAAATATTTTCGTATCGATGTCCTGAAAAAACCTAGGCCTGTAATAGCAAAAAAATATTTCGTCCCATTGCCGCGTATGCCATCTTTGTGCACAAATTATAATTGATTATATATTCTTATTATAACGTTATTATTTCGCATGCAAAAAAGACAGTCATTCAAAGAGACAAAAAAGAAAGTTTTTAAAAAAATTTCGTCCGCGTGCTCCAACAAGCGGGGATTCGAACCAGCGCTCCCGAGCTAGCAAAAATTACGAGAATAGCGCGCTACGCCTGAACCACCGACGCTGCTTGAAAAATTATTTACGATTCTGAAGTTATAGGTCATGCCCACGCCAGTTTTTGAAACTTTTTTTTGGCTGAATATGGCGTCGTCTCACTTTGTCAGATTTCATTTTGGGGGGTCCTCTATAAGTGTACCAAAGCTCGTTAAAATCGGGCTCGCAACGTTGCCGGTCTCCCCTTGTAAGTGCAAATCAAACGCCCTAGCTTTTCTGTATTTTACACGGAGCAAGAGTAGTTAGCTTTCGAGCAATCTCTTGGAATCGCGAACGGGTGTGAACGATTGAGTGCCGCTTGAAAGAGTGATTACAATAAATATTCTTTAAATAAAGTTCCTTCATTTATTTGTACGCGGAGTTCCAACTCTTAATTGGCAACGATCCCTACAACATATCCAAAAACATCCTGGACAAGCTTATCCTGACCGGAGCAATATTTCAAAATTGCATCTATCACCCCGGCCGGATAACAAAACTGAATGGTAAGAAGCGTTGTTACTGTGTTTATGATTGCGAGAAATTGGAAAAAAATATAAGCCACTGATTAATGTCATACGTGTTGAATCAATTGCGTACAGCGCACTTGAGTTTTCGAAAAGCACACGTAAGCGATTCGAAAGTAACTGGGCGACTTTTGAGAAAGTTTTTTTACAGGAATCACCAGGAGATGGTATGTACTGGTCAGTTTCCCTGTTTATCTTGAAATGAGAAAAAAATTAAGCAACCCCGTAAGAATTCAAAGACGGTGAGCCTCGTCTCTTTTTCTCACCGTTTCGTTTTTTTCTCTTTCACTTTTCATCCGAACTCTTCTTCGTGGAAACTTTTATTTCCGATTTGGATTGAGAACCGTTTTTACTGGTGTTAGTTTCATGTTTCAAAACTAGCGGCGCTACTGTCGTTTTCCCAGGCATTAAAACATCGAAAATTTAATAATTATTTTTAATTCAAAAAACGCGAATAAAAAGCAAATAAAAAGGTGCCGCAGTGATGAGCAAATTGATCGCAATTTTTTGATCCCAGAAAAGATTCCGTACGTACTCGGACAACTTAGAAATCGTCAAATTAGTGTTTGTTACGACATTGTTCAATAACTTTTTTTTAATAATTGTTACCGCGAGAGCAATTTTATATTTGTGATGAGCAAATTGCGAGCAATTTTTTGAGATATAATTCATTAAGATTGCTTATAGGTCGGGGCTAGGTTGACTTATCGGAGTCGACAGCCCCTGGTGTAACCCCACTGGCTGTAGTCCAGGGGATCCGAGCTACCATGTATATGTTGGTTCGAAGTTTTACAGCGTATTTGGAGTAGGTGGCGCTGGTGGAGTAGATTGTGCATGCGAAAAATTTGTAATTGCATAGCGAGTGGTTTGCCGAAATTTCAAAGTTCATTTATTTGTTTAAAGCTTCATTTTTCATATTGTAAACCATTGTAGACTGTTGTAATCATTGCAGCACATTATAGGATAAGCCTCAGGACACCATATATTTATATAATTGTAAATATAATTTCTTAAATCTTTTTATATGGCGCTATAGATTTTTTAAACCCATATGACAACGTATGTTATAAACATTTCAGTACCAGAATTTTGTGATTATCTTCGGCGAAAAATATTTGTAGGCCGCCATTTTGCTACAACACAGTGGTAAGACAGAAAATTAATTTTTGTAACAATTATAATATAATTTTCATCTAGTACATATAGGGTGTTCATTAAAAATCTTTCCAGTGGAATATCTCGAAAAGTGTGAAAGATATTAAAAAAGTGTAAAACACGTGTCCAAAGATTTCGAGAGGGAAAGAGGGGTGCAGTATCATTTTTTTATTTCTCCCCCGAAATCTTTCGACCTTCAAACCTTTCGAGATATTCGACCAGAAAGTTTTAAAATGAACACTCTGTACATGCGAAAACATTTAATTACATACCATATAATTAATAATAATTCTATGTCATTCAAGTTCACTATTCAGTATTTAGAATATTTATGTAACAATATTATTATTGCAATATTAGAAAAATGAGTACAAAGAGAAAGTGTGTCGTCAAGGGATGTGCAACCATAGGAATGCAAATGCATAACATCCCAAAGTATACAGACAGGTAAAGATTTCTGGAATAGCTAGCTGCATCTGGAAACGATTAATTGATGCAGTTATCTGTAAAGCAATTAGCAACATGACAGTTTTGCGCATTACATTTTGAACAGAAATATATTTTAAAAAGGCGTCTTAGCAAAACAGCTATACCCATGCTTCATTTGCCAGGTACGTTCCATCTATTATACACAATAATTAAAAATATTATATAAAATAATATAATTTTTTAATTAATAATTTATTTTTTGAAACAGATTGACTCATCCGGGTACGAAATTCCTCTACCTCAAGGTGATAGCACAATGACTGGTGAAACAGGTCAGCATCTTGCATATTATAATATATTTTGACTTATGTATCGTCAAGCTTCAGTGAAACTTTACACATGCATATTATATATTTACAGTAACAAACACCATTATGGCTGTGCCTGATCATGGAAGTGTTCAAGATATTTGTAACGATCACAGGACATTGAAGGTACCTACTACCATAAAGAAAAGAGGTAATATAATTAATAGGAATTCTTTTATTTTACAGACTTCTTACATTTTTTTTTATAATTATGCTAGTTTTTTTCTGTCTTGGCAGTATGTATTGGTATATATGTATTTAAAATACGTAAAGAACGGTAACTAGTACTATATTCGCCCATTTATCCTCATAATAACATAAAAGATGCAAGGTCTAGTTCTCGTGTACTTGTACTTGACTGGAGATAAGACCTTGTCTCCTGATTTTTTATGTTATCCAATACTACCAATACAATAATCCAACACCAGTATTAATTCCAATATATGCAATTCCTTATCTTATCTAATATATCCAATACTGGTATTAATCCTAATATGCAATTCCGTACCTTATTCAATAATGTCAAAACCATGTTTTCCCGCATGCCCACCATTTCCAGCATCCATTCTCCACCTTTTCCATACAAGTCGGAAAGCAAACCTTGAGACAAGGGACAGGAACTTGTATAACAAGATTGTGTGCCTCAGCAGATTATTGTGAGCAATGCTTATATGAAGCACAGAAGCTTTTAAATGAAGGTTTTTGTGACACTTTAGCTGACATGCCACCTCCTTTGAAAAACCTTTTCTCTTCAATTTTACGTAACATAAAGAGGGGTAAGAGTAGGCGCCCTTCCTCATTTGTAGGATAAAGTGTTTGCATTAACTTTATTGAAATGTAGCACATGTACATACAAATTCTTGGCAAAAGTTCTATGGTTATCTTCTATTGAAACTCTAAGGAAATTGTGCTTGAGCATTCCAATATTTCCTGGGATATGTTCAAGAATATTTGACGACATAAAAAAGCACTCACAAAATTTCCGAGATGATAAAGATAAATATGCAGTTCTGATGTCCGATGAAATGAAATTAGATACAGCCTTGTCTTACAGTTCCATAAAAGACGTCATCCATGGCTTCGTTAATGATGGTCATATGCGCCATCAGATATTTGCTTACCATGTTATGGTATGGATGTTGAAAGGGATTAACAAAAATTGGAAACAGCCCATTACATTCACTTTTTGCAGAGGTACCACAAGCTGGCATGACATAGCTCACAATTTTCAATCTATTGTAAAGTGTTTCAATAAATGTGGCATCCAAATAGTAACCTCAATATGTGATCAAGGCAAACAAATGTTAAAGCCATTAAAGCATTAATTTTTAACTCAAATTGTTCAAAATTCCAGCAGAATATAGAAAATCGTCATAATGTAATTACAATTGATGGAACTACTATAATACCTTTATATGATCCTCCTCATCTTCTGAAATGTATTCGTAATAACAAGTTAACAAAAAATTTGAGTTTTTGTCTTAATAAAACCAAACTAATTGCCAAATGATCACATATTGAGGATGCATACTTCATTGACCGCAGTGAAGGTTTTGGCAGAATCTTAGTTAAGATAACGGATTATCACATAGATGCAAAGAAAATAAAAAAAATTCGTGTAATGTACTGCACCCAAGTTTTTAGCCGAACAATGGGTGCTGTTATCAGGCGATTCAGCCGAGATCAAAGCAAAAGTTTATGCGGCACTAGGCAAATGGAATCAGATGGTGTAGGAACATCAGAATTATGTTTGTTTCTTAATAACTTACTTGATAGTGTAAATAATATGGCAACAAAACTAAAGAATACTGATGCATACAAACAAAATGAAGAAATATGGAATGAAGCCATAACAGTCTTTTCTTCTATGGCATTTAACAAAAGAAAGCCTGGAGATAAAATACATCCACCAGTAATTGCAAATTGGATACACACATTACAGGGTTTTAAATTACTCCAAAATCATTTGAAAGATATCGGATTTGAGGTTTCTACGACAAGATGTTTCAATCAAGGCCCCCTTGAAAACTTTTCGGTTTAATCAGACAACAGGGTGTTCAGAATAATAATCCAAGCTATTGATCTTTCATGCACCACTATAAATCATTGCTGATAAATTCCTACATTCAAACGCTGGACATGTCAAAAAATGGAAATTGTGAATCTGATGACTGCAATGGATTTTTACTAACCCTCAAATCATTTATAAATAATATGGCAGTGACAGATGATGAACAAGATGAACTGCCACTTTTACCACTTTTACGGAACCAGTCTAATTTACTTGTGTATAATATTCTTTATGACAGTGTTCAAAAACTAATGTCACTTATAGCTGCATATAGCTGCAAAAATTTCGAAATATGCAGTATGCAAAAGAAATGTTGTTGAAAGCACATTTTCTTGTTATATTCAAAGCGTGTTATGCATGTATCAGTATTACTTACCGATTGTAGCTCACTACACAAATATTAAAGCACGTTGGAGCGCCACATTTTAGAAAACATTTCTGATGACTTTAGTTTTACTCAATATCAGCACAATAATTCCTTATTAAAAATTGTGCGTAATGAAACCATATTATACGAAATTAGCAAGTATTTGTTCCGGATTAATAAAATTCCACGCAGCACAGAACAACCTACCAATAACCAGACACGTTAATGGGTCTTACCCATACAAATTATAACGAAACTCATGGATACAAAAAGAAATAAAACTTGAAAACTTATGTTTATTGTGTTTTCCCTTCCCTATCCAGAAACGGTTGATTTTTAGAAACTTGTTCATTTATACATTTTCGCTTATTTTCAGGAGCATCATGCGCATGTGACTCACAGTAGCGAGCACAGATAAAAGCAGTACAGAAATTTTAATTTCGGCGCGTCGCCAACCACGCGCATGCAGATATGTGGCGCCATCTCCACGAGCGCCTTCACGGCGAAAGCAGACGCTCTGCCCGCGCCCTCTGTACGCGATATCGTTCTGAGACTGTAGCGGAAACCGCCATGCAGTTGACCACCACTCCGTGTCTAGAGTCGGAAGAGTCGCGAGGCTCCCAACCTCGCTAGCGCACACGCGCATCCATTGTATTATAGTATTTTACCGTTGTAAATATACGTGTACTTCCACAAACAGTTTCCGTTTTCCTTCCACGAGCCATTGCGATCACAAATATCAAATTGCGGGTAGGTGCGTCCTGAGTCCACGCGGGAGACGCACCGCGGAGTCAAGACCCGCACTGACCCGCACAGATAGATCACTAATAGCGCCACCTACTCCAAACACGCTGTAAAACTTCGAATCAGTGTTTAACACGGCAGCTTGGACCCTCTGGATCACGCGCACCGCGGTTGTTAAGTGTAATTGTAGTTTCGTAAATCACGCTCTTTGCATTATAACAGAAGGTAGTTTATCTGTATTTTAATAAGTTCCATATTACGGTTTATCAGGACCAGCATATTATGTTTCCTTGATTATCATTATTCTCTGAAATCTAACCTCTAAACGTACCGTTTAACATATCTTATTGACAGATATCGAGGATTTATTCATGTTTAATACTTTCTATTGTAAATACCGGAATAAAAATATTAAGTTTGTACGTATGATGATGTAACATAATCAGTCGGTGATTTCTATTGTATCGAATAGAAGTTAGATTGTGGGTAGATCCTTATCAAATTATATAACTCTGTTTCAAAGGAACTTTAGCATTAGTATTTTCTTGCAGATGGCTCTTTTCCGTCATAGAAGCTTTATATCACGGACTGTATTTGTTAAAAACGACGATGTAGACAAAGCTTGCCGTACTTTAAATCGTATTTTAGGGCAAGAGGGTGTTTTTGAACAATTCAGGCGTACTCGATATTACGAGAAACCAACGCAGTCTAGGCGGAGGATCAATTTTGAAATGTGCAAGGCAATTTATAACGAAGATATGAGCAGAAAAATTCAGTTTATTATGCGGAAGAATAGAGTAGACCCATTTCCTGGTTGTTCTTAAGTTATGATTAGGTCATGTTTACGTAAACCAACTATCGATGTAAATTTGACACATGGAATCTGTGCTGTTTGTATGTACAATTCAATAGAATTGCACAAAAATAAAGAATACAACTTGTTATAGGAATAAAATAATGGTTCTTATGACAATCTTGGGTAGAACTGTATTATTATGCGATGTAAACCATATGTTGGTCACATATCAAAACAATTTACGACATAATACATTCCACATGGTAAAATGTACTGCGTGACAAATGTGTTCCATATAGTAGTGCTGGCATCTAAATTATGGGAAGCAGAATCTGACAAAACCTTGCTGATAACATCTGAGATAATGGTTCCCTTTCCCACAGATTCTATCGATTTAAACAATCTTATATTGTTTAAAAGTCAATGTAGGGAAACAAATAAATAACAGAGATGGAGGGAAATAAATGGTACGAATTTCAACGTGATGCAATTTTTTAATCTATAAAAAAGGATAATAAGCCTATTAGATTTGTCTTATAAATTTTATTGGAGCGCAGAGACTGTTTTTAAATCATGGTACGTACCTTCATTTTATTCTGCATTCAGAACTTTTGACCGATATAATGACATTGGAAAGAAAGAGTAATGGGCATAAAGACACAATTACAGAGTTTACGTAAATATAATTATTTATATGTATTTAGTTATTCGATTCTCCTGTCGTTCAACGTTATGACTTCATCGAAATAAGAATTATAAACAACACAGGTTTAACGAACTCTGATTTTGGTAAGGAACCAATCTTGTTCTACATAAAGGGGATTCAACCCTACCGAATGTTTTTAGACTGGTTGAAAAACAAGCATCTTTTCTGGAACAAAATCTGGTATGAATAAAACAATGTCTCGCTTCACGCAAGGTCAGAAATAAAAGATAAAAGTTCAAAGAAAGGAGGTCTGGTCTCCATTTCAAACATGAATCACTCTAAAGTAACAGAATTCCACTGCAAACTTGGGCCTGTCACTTTTCAATCTCGATGAGATTTCGAGATGCCCGCCAGCAGGTAGCTGTCACAATTTTAAGCAATTTCGCCAATGCTGGACGTTGTCGGGTCGAAATCGGACCAGACTTCCTTTCTTTGGACTTTTATCTTTCACTTGACACCTTGCGTAGAGCGATATGTTGTTTTATTCATATCGGATTTTGTACCAGAAAATTTGGTGTAATTCTCTCGCCTTTTTCTTACGGATTTCTCCGCTCGGCGCGCTACCGTTTACTTCCCGGTATCTTGAAAATATACATATGAGCCATTCCACGTCAAAAAACCACTTTTTACAGACATGCTCGAGAACTTTGATGAATTTTTGTGACCGTCTAGTGTTTGCGTACAAAAAAATGTGGTTAAAAAAAAAACTGAATTTTTGAAAACTTGAGTTGCAGCCTCAAACTTTTAGGTAAGGATATTTTTTAAAATTAATATCTCCCGAACTATTAACAATATCGCATTCCGACAAATGCGGCTGCATTCATAAAAGATCAAACTTTCAATAAAAAAATATTTGATTGTTAGATAATGTTTATAAACATTAAAAAAGTTAATTTGAAAAAAAGAAATTGCTGTATCTGCGAAAACAGAGCAGCAAATTTGTTCGTTATTTTTTGACAACAACTGCGAAGCCTTCTCTAAAGAATGACGCAAAAAACTCGGTGGTCGTTTTAAATCTTTTGCAGATATGTTTTTTTATTCACCAGCACGCGTCTCGGAGGCAGCCCTGGTAGTCCAGTCAAATAGTAGTTTGAAATGGAAAGTTGTGCTGTAATTGTTTTTAGTGACTTACTTTATGTATTTCGGGGCGCCGAATACGAATCTGAAGTTGTCCAACAACATTTTTTACGCCAAATATGACACATCATCAAAAAACACTAAAAATGTTTGTTTTTTGCTTATTACTTGAGAAGTAAGCTTTTTACGCAAAAGGTGGCTCCTCCATTCTAACAAAAGTAAGGACGTGTTACATCCACAAAAACTGCGGAAGGGGGAGGCTAAATTCAAAATCTAACAATGGTCCCTTAAAGTGCACACTTCACCCTTTAAAGTAAATAAAAATCTTTCAGGTATAACAATTTTTCACGGAATTATGCTTATTTGAAGTTGGGAAAATTTTTGACGTAAATTTTGTTTGCATTAGCTTTGTTCCCCAGTTATAACGCTCCTTTGCGCGGAAACCATATGTTGCACCTGTAGGCGAATTTAAACGGAACCTTCGTAATTGTGTAACAGGCGGCGTTCGTTTCTTACAACTACGTTACCGATGCCGTTCTCGCTAAGTAAAAAACAAGAATAAAAGCACGCATCGGAACAGCCGATTGAGCAGGATCGAATGAGTCCATTAGTAGCGTACTGGCATGCGAGATAAATCGTCGTGCGTTACCATTTTGTTCTAAAAAAAATACAGATTACGTTATTCCCTGGCATCTCTCCTTTCCTTTTTCAGTCTACACACCAAAAAATTATAACATGAATTGTAGGTAATTTTCTCTTCTTTATTTTTATATCGAGCCACCTTTTACGTAAAAAGCTTACTTCTCAAGTAATAAGCAAAAACCAAATTTTTTTTACTGGACTACCAGGGCTGCCTCTAAGGTGCGCGCTGGTGAATAAAAAATCATATTCAAAAGTTTTAAAACGACCATCGAGTTTTTTGCGCCATTCTTTAGAGAAGGCTTCGCAGTTGTAAAAAATAACCAAAAAATTTGCTACCCTGTGTTACACGCGCGTAACGCACAATTAAGATTATCCTATAATATTTTATTATTCTATATTATCTCTCGCGCTTCGTCGAATATATCCTATCTGTAATGGTGCAGGCACATGCTCGCCCCAACGCGAGGCCGAGACATTCGCCGAGGCCCATCGAGACGAGCGTACAACGAGAGGTGCCATTTGGCACCATTTGACGCGAGGCGAGGCCCTCGCCTAGCGCTCGGGTGTTATCGGAAACCTTCGGACGGCATTTCGTAGCCCCGGAAAGAGGAAAGGAAGAAGTGTCCCTTTCCCCCACCCACGCTACTGTATCTACCCCCTCATGATTTACAAAAAGTTGGGGAGGGGTGCCTTGCGGTGATGGCGGTGATCGGTACCCTCGCGCTGGTACGTTACCTTGGTTTTCCAGGTGGGACCGGATGATGATATTGCTTTCGAGTCACCGTTTTCGCAGAAACTCATTTTATGGCGTAATAAACGGTTTAAAATTGATTGCGATGGCATTTTAACACATCGAATGATAGTTAATTTTTAGAAAACTCCTTTTTATATAAGGAAACATGTTTATCGAGTACTAATATATCCAATACAGGAACAGTATGGTCTGAGTGCATTAAGAACGGTGTATGTACATACATGGAGAGTATTTTCACCGTCATTTTTGCAAGAAAGGGTTGTTATATGATTCCTATGTATGTATTTATTTGTAATTGTAATATCTTCAGATATCTTTATTTTTAAAAAGGATATGGCATTAAAGAAAATGTTTTGCAAACTGCATATTTCTCCGGGCGGGTTTATGACGGGTCCGTGGAAAATCGGAGGGTACTTCAAGGGTACCCTGGGTACAATGGTGCACGGTTGGGGGTCCGCTCTCGTCTCGCCTGCCTCGGCCAAAAAAATCCTTGGAGCGAGGCGTAGGCGAGACCACGCGCGAGCGGGCTAGGCGAGACATTTGGATGCGCGCGCACCATCCATGCTCTCGTTGGGACCGGACGAGACACCCCGAGAGCGGTCACGAGGCTCTGATACAAAGGCCGAAACTGCCACGAGAGCCGGCGAGGTAGGCGAGCGCACCGGTTACATGCTCGCGAACTCGGTGTCTCGGGTTGTCTCGGCCAACATGTGCCTGCACCATAAGGGTATACCATTCGGTCGTGCCGTGCGCGACGCTAAAACTGCTGAGCCCACGGCACGTGCGCGAAGAGCGCATGAGAACGGACATGGTACGATTTTCAAAAATTGCATGGGTAGACCGAAGTTGGGTGGTTGCTAGGCCAAAAGTTTTTAATTTTATTAGCTAAGTACAAATCAGACACGCCGTAGCTTTTCTGTATTTTACATTAAGCAAGAGTAGTTAGCTCTCGAGCAAACTCTTCGAATCGCGAACGAGAGTGAACGTTTGAGTGCCGTTTGAAAGAGTGTTTAATATAAGTCATTTTAAAATAAAGTTCCTTCATTTACTTGTACGCGGAGTTCCAACTCTTAATTGGCAACGATCCCTACAACATATCCAAAAAACATCCTGGACACGCTTATCCTGATCGGAGCAATATCTCAAAATTGCACCTAACACCCCGGCCGGATAACAATAGAGATAATATGTGATTATATACTTTTGATTTTGTTTGAACATGTGAATTCTATTTGTATTATACATATTATAGTGGCTGTGTTTCATGGTATAGTATCAATATCGTGCTAAAAAAGTGCTCGCGTTGTAACAATTCTAGGTTTGGATTCTATTGCGTTTCTTGGTGGAATTTCGAAATTTCTATAATGTCTTCTCGCAGGTGGTGTTATATTTTCAGTCATTTCGATTGCCATGTTCCTATTATTGGGTGATCTTCGTCTATTGTTTCTATGTGAATCGGTTATGCATGAAATTATTTTTAGTAATCTTGATATTTTTCCAAACATTGAGAATTTCCAAAGAATTCCGAATACTATTGCTAATGGAGCTACTGAGAAGCCTGTGAATTTAAGAACTCTTTCCAAAAATGATAAACGGTGGTTTAATTTATGCATTTTTGCGATTTCTTTTGGTTTAAGAATGACTGTTTTTAACGATACCTCAGTTTTATCCAAATCATTGTTCATATTACGGGATTCTAATGCTTGCGTAAACTTTAGAGTTTCTGTTAATATCTCTGACATGTTTACATATTCTGTCAATTTAATGGCTTTTTCCATCATTTTAGTGATGTTTAAAACTATGGTATGCGAAAAGTTTGTTTTTAGGGAAGAAGTTATTTCTATAGACGTTATCACCTTTACTGTTTTAGTTTTAACCTTGTGTTTTTTCGCGGGGTACCGAAGATCTGGTGGATAGTTGCAAGTTCGAGGATAGCGTGGAGGGGCGAGGGTACCGAAAAATAAACGAGAAATCACACATAAAAAAATAGAGAATATATTGTTACATGGTCGATCACTTGTCGGACGAAAAGAACTTAGTCTATAATTATATATATCGAAAGAAACTATAGGATAATAGCCAAGGGTGGGGATCTCCCCTCTTAGCGGACCGTGTCACTATTTTGGACGCCACCTAGAGCATCGAACAGAATTGGAACTAAAAGCCAATACGCACATACACATTCACACAAGCACACACACACATTGCTACGAATCACGTACATGCTCGGATAAAAAGCGTGCTATGAAGAAGGTAGTGCACAAGGAAATGACAGAGGTTTTCACTATTTACGACACAGTGGCCGTAAATAGTGAAAACCTATGTCATTTCCTTGTGCACTACCTTCTTGCTGGATTACAGGGGAACTTAATTCTAAGTAAAAACAAAAGTTATACGTTTTTAAGATCCTTTTTTTATTTTTTGTTTAAAACATTTCAGATGCGCCACATTTTCTATTTTGTTTTGTTTGTCGAAATTCTCGAATTTTCCAAAAATTATGGCGTTGTTTCTTTTTAACCATTTTTTAATGAAAGTCATTGTGACTTCCTGCACAAATACCTCCATACTCTTACATCGAAGTGCTATGCAGCCAAAGTCGGTGCTATTTATATTGGCCATCACAGATAACCATAAAATTGTTTTTACCAATGAACGTTTATTGTTTAGTTGAACCGTACAGGGTTCTTTGGGAAAACGTGAGCCGGAATTAAACGCCCTGATGAGCATTTCAGCACGCAGCAATAGCTCTTATTCATGGCTGCAATAATATTAACAATATTTTATAATTCGATTCCGGATTTTTGTATCAAGTGTTTCTAATGCTTCATGTACTTACTTGTGAATAAATGGTGAATAATCGTCAATTTCGGAAAAAAACAGAACGCAAGTATTCAACACTCTGTAACAGTCTACCGATGCTACAAAAGGACGCTGACGAGAGTACATACAATATGGCGCTCGACGTTGCGCTTGGCTTGGCGTTCTGGCTTGCACAGCCGCAATGTGACGTCAGCGTCACCACTTGCGCTCCATCTGTGTACCAGACAGATCATGAATCAAACAGCGAATAACACGATTTCGAGCCAAGATCACAGCCCCTGATAATAGCTAACAAGACGTTACAAGAGAGGTAGCCGATACGATCCGTTTGTTCGAGACTTGCGAAGGTATACCGAGGTCGAGATTTGAAACGCACGTGTTGCTACTATGACGAGTATTACGAGATTGATGTAATGGCGGATAACCGATTCCGACCGCGTGGTCGAGAAGGCCCCGAAAAATCCGACAATGCGCAGGCGTGGCTGCGCGCGGCGAGTGTGCGCAGCCGTAGCTGCTTTTGCAACGCGTAGTTACGCGTGGCGCGTGTGCGCAGCCTGCGAGATGGTCCGTTGCGAGTGCTGCGCGTGGCGCGAGCACGCAGCCGCCGAGGTGGTCCGCCAGACGAGTGTTTCCGAAAATAGGTGGCAGATGGGGCCACCGCCCAGCCTCACGATTCCGTAACATTCTGCCCCGCAGTCCGCGTGTCCTGTAAGGAGCGCTGACTTTAATAGAACTGTGAACAGAACAAGTAATTAATCGTTGTTCGCTTTTACTGGTACTGGGAGAAGTACAAGTTTGGCAAGCGGTTGAGTAAGCTCCGCGAATGCGGTCTTTATAGTAGCCACCCGAGCGAGTCCGTCCGATCCAGGATGCAGTTGTATGCGTGCGAGTGGCCATTAGATGGAGGAAAGCGTTCGTCCGATACGAGTACCATCGAACCAATTTGGTGGTAATGCGGGGGGTGATGCCATTTAGCACTGGCTTGCAATTGATTGAGGTAACTAGCCGACCAACGCTTCCAAAAATATTGCAGCTTTTGTTGGATAAGCTGCCACCGATTTAGCCGAGAAGTATGTGTATCGTCCAACAATGGTTCCGGTATAGAAGTAAGAGGTCTGCCGATTAAAAAATGTCCTGGATTGAGAGCCGATACATCCTCCGGATCTTCCGATATGGGTTCCAAAGGACGAGAGTTAAGCACAGCCTCGATTTGCGCTAAGAGAGTGGTGAATTCTTAAAATGTGAGGAGAGAATCACCGATCGTTCGCCGAAGATGATATTTGACCGATTTCACCGCGGTCTCCCATTTTCCGCCAAAATGCGGAGCGCCGGGTGGATTAAAAAACCATTGTATTCCGTCGCCGAGAAGAGATGCCGACAACCTACTACGTTCCCGACTCCCAGAAGTAAAGAGTTTTTTGAGCTATTAATGCCACGACGAAGTTAGTGCCACGATCCGAATATAAGTTCCGAGCGATGCCTCGGCGAGAAACGAAGCGTCGATACGATAAAATAAACCCTTCCGAACTGTAGTCTTAAAGTACCTCAAGATGTACCGCCGACGTAGTCATACAGACGAAAATGACTAACCATCCCTTGTATGATTTGTGGCCACGACCCTTCCAAGATTTCAACGAGATTGGCTCTGCATAATCAACCCCGGTGTTGAAAAATGCTCGAGCTGGCTAGAACCGACACGGTGGCAATTGTCCCATTAATTGCTGGGCGCGAAGTCCGCGTTGCCGAGCGCACGGTACGCATTTTAATACAAACGGGCGTGCCGGTGCGCGACTCCCGAGAATCCAATAACGCTGCCGAATCGTACTCAATGTAAGTTGAGTGCCGCCGTGCAAGGAACGAAGATGCGCTTGGCGAATAATTAATTTCGAAAGATCCGATTTTCGAAGAAGGATAATTTGATTTTTCCGATCTGTACCGACTATTGCGGATTTTAACCGACCGCCTACGCGTAATACCCCTTGCTTGTCGACGAATGCCGTAAGTCGAGAGAGATGGTGCGTTCGCCCGAGAGAACCGCCGAACGATAACGTTTTTAACTCCGATGCAAAATACGTTTGTTGAGTTAGTTTGACCCAAGACATGTGCGAATCTTCGAGATCTCCGGAATTGAGAGGATTTGATAACGATGAGGAAGGAATTTTTCGCAGACATCCGACAAATCTACGAAGTATAGCGGTAATCCGAAGTAGTTTTTTGGAGTGACGAGTAGGGATATGCGAGATCCCAGATTTCGAGACGTTTGACCTGTATCGTGAGAAGGACACCGGGTTTTTCCTCTGAGTGGGCCGATACCTGTGAATTTTCCGATATCACAGGCCACGAAGATTGAGCATCTCGAAACCACGGTGGCTCCTGCCACCAAAGCTTATGTTTTACTAATTATGAGGCCGACAAATCGCGAGAGGCACAGTCCGATGAATTTTCATTTCCTGATATCAAATGCCACTCACCGTGCGAGGTTAATTCCTGAATTAACTGTACTCGATTTCGAACAAATTCCGTCCATTTCAAGGGGTGCAAATTAAGCCATGCGAGCGTAACCGACGAGTTCGTCCATAGATGCAACAAAAAGCTTTCTATATCCAGCTGGTTTTGAATATAGCGAACTAGTTTGGCGAGCAAAAGCGGTGCAGAGCTCCAACCGAGGAATTGTAAGTTTCTTGATTGGCGCTACCTTAGTGTTTGAAGCAACTGAAGAGATATTCCGATATCCCATCGAGTCCGTTTTAACGAGATAAACTACCGCTCCTATTGCTACTTGCGATGCGTCTGAAAAACCGTGAACTTCGATACGAGATTTTTGAGAATAACCGAACCACCGATGTATGGATATTTTCGAGAGCGATGAGAGTTCGTTTCTAAATTGATGCCAATTTTGATACGTCTGGGAAGAGACGGCGTCGTCTCATCCGAGTTTATCAATCCATAGACTTTTTAGTAATACTTTGGCTCGATTAACGATAGGCGCGAGAAATCCGAGCGGGTCATAGAGTTGAGCGATTTCCGACAAGATAATCCGTTTCGTGACAACAGCATTAATTGATTTTTCCGAAGAGAACCGAAAGTCGTCCGAACACGGTCGCCAAATTAATCTCAGAATTTTAGTTTCCGATTCTTCGAAAGAACGTTGGTCGACCGACTGTTGATCCAAGTCGAAAGATTTTAGGAATTCCGCCGAGTTACTTTGCCCTTTGGCTAAAGGAAAACCGCCCGATGCGCAAAGCACTTGCACTTGCTTTGCGACTTGAAGCAAGTCAGCAGCCGAATCTACTCTCCCGCATATAACGTCGACATATCTCCCTTTCGTGAGAGGGAGGACGGCGAGAGGGTACCGTTCTCTGTTGTCTTCACCGATTTCTTGAAGCACCCGAACCGAGAGAAACGGAGCTGGTCGTGTGTCGACGTCCCAGTTGTAAGCTGGTATACGACCTCGTCGCCGTTCGAGTCAGTTCAAAGGATCTGGTGTAGGAGTAGATCATCTTGGTGAATCCGAATTTGCCGAAGAACTTTCGAATGATCCGCCGAAAAAAAACTAAATTTACCGTGATTCTTCCGGTTGAAGACCAAAGACCAGAAAACGAAAATCCAAAAATATCCTGGTTTTGGTATAAAGCAATTTCGAGAAATTACCTTGAGGCCAACGAACACCCTGGTGGGGAAGGGAGTCTGAAGCATCCGAAACCGAAGTGCGAGGTTGAGGCGATGATCGTTCGTGCGAGACCCTCAACCCTCTTGAATCCGAAGAATCATGTGCTAAGGTCATCCCGCCTTCTCGGCCCGCAACCTCCGAACCGCCGCGAGAGATTCGTTTTATACAGGGTGTCCCGTAACTAGCTCGAAACCGGGAAATGAGGGGTAGCTGAGGTGATTCTGAACAACTTTTTCCTTAGCAATAATGTCCTAAGCACCTTCGGTTTTGAATTATTAACGAAACGGCTAGGCCAATCCGAGCGCGTATCGAGCGCGCGCTCGAAACGAGAGTGTTGTCTCTGACACGCTCCGCCGCGAGCGTGAACAAATAGATCGCGTGGGTATCGAGAAAAGCATACGACAAATATCACATATCGTCTTCGAATAAACTAATAGTCGTTGATTAACTGTGTTCAATACTGTCACTCGTAATTCTGGAGGTATGAAAAGTTGTAGTATTTGTGGAAAAATACTACACTCCTCTAAATCCGACCAGAATGTTGCGTTAGTAATTGTTTTTCTGTGTAGCGCGAACTCAAGAACCGTGCGAGACCATTGCCGTAAATAGAATCGAAAATCATCTGGTTGGACGTTTGGTTGTAAGTGTGACCGTATACGAACGACGGAGCGAACGAGAAGACGAGAGAAGAAGGAACCGAATGATAGGTGTGAACTCCGCCGTCGAGGAGTAAGGAACTTCATACTGCTCTCAGAATCGTAGCAGAACGTCACGTAGCGCATTGATTTCCTGTGAAACGTAGCCCGAAAAGACCTGCGGAGAACAGCTGTCATCGAGAGGACCGAGAATTACCCATCCGAAAGCTGTCGATTGCGCCACTGGATCGCTTGGCGCGCCCTTAATAACCGCAGATTCGATAGATTGACCGTTGTTAAAAGTGAGCCAATCATTTGAACAGGTTCTAACAACGGTTGCCTGTTGCTAGGCTCGACGCGATTTCGAGTAAACGATCCCTCGCCTGTCCCCGCTTTCCTAAACCCGTCGACTCGCGTGCTCTCCTGCAAAATTTGAACACAGTTCGCTTCGAACAGCTCTAAGAGCGATACATTGCCGCGAGTGCCAACTCGAGTGAGTACGCGATAACCTCGTTCCGGTCCGCTGCCACTCCGACGTACTCGTTACCTACTATTAAATATTCCAACGTTCCGTGTGATCCGCGAAACGCTATAATAAAGATTTTGATTATCGACAAAGAACTTATCCTGTTAATACCCAAGGACGCTCGGCCCTGTACTCCCGTTCCTGTCCGAATTTGAGCCCGGCATATAAAAAAAAATTGAGATAATATGTCTTCGCGCTAAAATCGAAGGAGCGTCGCGAACGTAGTGGCCCAGCTGACGTTCCTCCCACTCACGATAGATAGAGAAGAAGTAGTAGAGAGATGACAAGACTTTACTACCATGCAGTGAATAAGCGAGATTTCCGACCTAGAGTCGATTATTAGTTTTACCTGGTGTTCCGAAGAGTGGTCATCGATAATCGTGGCAACCGAAGTTGCGTGGAGAGCTCCAGTTCTCATTCCGCATATTGCGTGAGAGGCAGTCCGAGAATTACCATGCCGTTACGTGGGAGGCCGTCCGAAAATTGCCATGCCGTGCGGCATGGTCCTATACCGTGCGGCATGGTCTTATACACATCATCAAATACTTCGTAAATGTGCCTTGGATTGTTAGGATAAATCGATTACCTTTTACTGACTTGGGCAATGGCCCGAAAACATCCATGCTACTTTTTCGTTCGCTGCCGTAGGCGTGTCAGTTATTATTGCAGGCGCTTCTTGTCTCATACGTGTCAGTATTCCTTGTTGGCAATTTTGGCAATTTTTTATGAAATCTATAATTTCTTATTCCATTCCTCTCCATTCATAACTTTCCTTTAGTCGTGCAATAGATTTGTTTTCTCCTAGGTGGTGGGTGAGAGATCCTCCGTAGTTCTCCCGCAGTATGCGTTGTTTCTCCTCGTTTGTCAGTTCATGCTTCTTGTGGCATGTGCGAATTATTATATTGAATTTATGAGATAGAAAATTTAGCATGCCCCTTAGCATTTCTGGTTTATGCTTAGTCATAGTAGATTCCTCTATGAGGTATCGTGGTGTTGTTTTTTGGCTTTTAAAGTATTCAAGGCTTATGTAAATGTCGTTTAGCCATTCTCTCGCGTCGTATTTTCCTAATTCAATTGTATTATCTGTTTGTGCTGGTTGCTTAGTGATTTGCATCCATGGTCCTTTGTCGGTATTTCTTAGGGTTTTTACACGTATTTCTTGGGTGGTTGTTAAGTTCCATATTGTGTAGTCCGCGTACAAGCTTTCTGGCGTCTCTAACGTTTCTTCTTGTTGTTTGGTGTTAATGTCGATATCCTCTAACGCTTGCTGTAGCAGATCGGTTTGGGACGTATTGATTGGAAATATTCTTGAGGGAGCGTCTGCTGCAGCATTCTTTTCCCCTTGTGCGTGTTGTATTTCGAAATCGTACTCTTCCAATTTTAATCTCCATCTCATTAGTCGTGATGATGGGTCTTTTATTGCAAATAACCATACTAGTGCCTTATGGTCTGTGTGGATTTTTAGTTTTCGTCCGAGTAGGTACTGTCTGAGTCTTTTTACCGCCCAGACAATAGCTAGTAGTTCCTTCTCCGTAGTTGTATAATTCAGTTTCGCCTTGCTTAATGTGCGTGATATGTAGCAATTCGGATGTCCATCTTGTGAGACTACTGCTCCCAATCCTACGTTGGATGCATCCGTGGTAAGTGTAAATTCTTTTGCATAGTCCGGGTAATGAAGTACTGGTGGTACATCATTTTTCCTTCAGTATTTCGAAACTCTTCTGTGTCTTGTCCGTCCATACGAATTCCTTCTATTTTTGTGTTAATTCTGTTAGGGGTTTACTGATGGTAGAATAGCTTTTTATGAATTTTCTATAGTATCCTGTAGACCCTAGGAAGCTCTTAACCTCCGTTGCGGCTGATGGCCTCTTGAATTCCTTTACTGATCGAATTTTCTTGGGGTTTGGCTTTAGTCCCACCTTAGTTTTCAGATGTCCTAGGTATTCCAATTATGGTTTGAGGTATTCGCACTTATCGGGGTGTAGTTTTAATCCCGTTGTTACCAGTCGTTTAAATAGAATTTCTAAGTTCTGATGATGTTCTTGTAGCGTGGTTCCGAATACGACAATTTCGTCTAAATACACAAAACAGTGTTTTCCTATAAGTCCCCTCAGCGCGGTGTCCATCATCCTTTGGAACGTCGCTGGTGCTTTCTTTAGCCCGAATGGCATTCGGTTATATTCAAAGTGCCTATTGGGTGTTGAGAATGCTGTATATTTCTTACTTGCTTCCTCCATAGGTATCTGGTGGAATCCCGAGCTTAAGTCGAAGGCTGAAAAGGAATTAGCTTTGCCTAGGTGGTCGAGTATGTCTTCAATTAATGGCAGTGGATAAGCATCTTGGTCCGTTTTTTGTTTAATTTGCGGTAATCTATCACAATTCTTCATTTCTTTTTCCCTGAAGCGTCGGCCTTTTTTGGCGCCACTCATACGGGAGAGTTATACGGTGATTTAGAACTCTGGATGACACCTTTCTCTAACATTTTCGTCATTTGCCTATTAATTTCTTCTTCATGGATTTCCGGTGGTCGGTAGCTTGCCGTATTTATGGGTTCTTTATTGGTTACCTTTATCACGTGTTCGGTATCGGGAGAACACTGTACTAGATCTCCGGATAACGTAAATACTTGATTGTGTCGCGCTTTTAGTTGGCTCACAAGGGGTGACCGGCAACGTTGCAAGCCCGATTTTGACAAGCTTTGGTACACTTATAGAGGACCACCCAAAATGAAGTTTTACAAAGTGTGACGACGCCATATTCTGTAAGAGCCGAGAAAATCAACATTTTGTTGCTCGCGCGGGAGCGGTGCTTCGAATCCCGGCGGGGGAACCTTTTTTTTCTGTTTCTTTAAATTTTTTTGATTTGCTTGAATATTTTGCATCTTTCATAAAGAAAATAATATAATACTATAATAAAAATGTATAATTAATTACAATTTGTGCACAAAAATGGGTTATGCCGTTATGCGGCAGAGGGAATCTTACTTACTATTAGGAAATGAAATGCAAAAATAATTTATAACAATAGAATATATTTTATTATTCTGTATCGCATGTACCAGAATGGTAGTTGCCGTAAAAACATACGAAGCAGAAATTTCTCCTACATCTCGCGCAAACTATTAACAAAGAGTTTCTACAATGGCACGGTTTTTGCAATGTGTCCGTCGGAAAACATACATCATTAACATTTTATAAATCTCCCTATCGTCACACAATTTACTTGTGTACCATGCGTAATGGATCATGCCCCGAAAATTAGGAGAACTTAATTGGTGGTGTACGATTGACTATATTTTAATGCAATCCTCCCTTGAATTTATTTCGCGGTTATTTTCTAGTAAATATGCGCAGTTTTGAATGCGTTTGATTAAATTTTTTACTTGAATATAAAAATAGACGTCTTCAAACGACTTGAAAACTTGAACAACCGTGTACAATAATACGATCGTTTCAAAACTACACGATGCCAGATAAATTTTATAAATGTAAATGATACATGTTGTGACGTTGCAGCTTTTCTGCACGTCTCAAAACGGCCGGCAGGCGATTAAGGGAGGGAAAGCTGGGGGGAGTAGTCAATGCTCGCGATACCGCGAGTAATTAACGCGATACCGTCATTAGAGTACCGCGATACCGTCATTATATTCACCGCGATACCGTCATCAGAATGCTACAGTATTGAGTCTAATCGCGATACCGTATTAGGAATAGCCGCGATACCGCGACTGTTAGATTCATCGCGCTTTCGAAAACCACATCGCGTAGTATGGCAGGATTTCCACCGCGAAAAGGTAGGGCATAGATCGCGATAGCGATCGACGCAGGGACCGCGATGGGAACCTCGCGCGGGTCGCGGAATTAATAAGTTACCGCGAGGATCGGCAGCTTACCGAAATTCAGCGTAGGGAACGAGTAGGGGAGCCGCTAGCGAGCGGCTCCGAACTCGCGCGAATACTAACGACCGCGCCGCCGTCAGACGGCTAGACAGCCGCTACCGAGCGGTCACGAGCTTAGGCGGACGTCGCCGAGAATTTCGAGCATGGCGACCGCTGCTCGAGGATCCCGAGCAGCGGGGAGATGCGCCGAGGTACGGCGCGCACCGGCAGACGCGAGTACCCCCGAACTGCTCCGTGAAGACCCGACGAGCCCTCGGAGAACGCACGGCACCAGGGGTGCCGTGCAACCTCGCGACGAGGCGCCGCATGGAGGGGATACATCGCGTGCACCCACGCATCCACCGGCGTGGATCGGAGGGACGGCGAGGGGTCAGGGACCCACCTCCGGGGGAGACTCGCCGTGCCCTCCATGATTTCGCGGCCAGGGGCCGCCACGCCGGGCAGATGCCAACCCGAAGGAAGCAGGAGGACTCGAGGAGGGATCGTCCAGGCTCCCTTTAGCGGCGGGCAGGCGCATCCCGGGGGGATGCGGCCGTATACCTGCGGGGGAGGCCTGGAGATTCCGATTTCCGGAGGACGCCTGCTGCGGGACCACCAGCCACTATCCGGGGGATAGCAAGGGGCAGCCAGGGGGAAAATTCGAAAATGCCGGTGAAAATTCGCGGGGACCAGCCGGGGCGCCCGTAAGATGCGCCGCTGGTCCCACGACCAATTAGGCGACGTTCCGCTAGAAGTGGGGGAGCGAGGATGCGGAAGTAGGACCGCTCCTCCCTTCGCCTAGGGCCGCGACTCAAGTAAGAGCGTTTACCGTTTCGAGCCTTTTTGAATTTTTGTATCGCAGTAGCCTACAAGAGTAGTTTCGTATCGCTAGGTCAGAGGACCAATATCGTTTTGTAGCTGGATTTAGTTACGCGAGTGTCCCGTAGGACCCGTGGCCGAGGGCCGATACCGCCTACGCAGACGTAGAAAGCACCGGGGAAAGGTAAGCTGCCCTCCTAAATCTGTAATCTCCGCTGAAAACTCTTCGAGCGAGAATCTATTTGGCGAGATATCGCGTTTTGTCGTGCGAGTACCCGCAGGTTCCCACTGCGGAGAGAGAGTCGTAGGGAAATACCGCGAGCCTTAAGAACTCCTTTGCATGCGCGTGCCCGAAAGCGAAGTCCAAAGACTTGTACCGTATCGAATAAACTATCTTTTACCGAACCGAACGTGTAACCCCGAATTCCGGCTGACCCGACCGTTATTACCGTTCCGACTTCTCTCTAGTCCCCCGCCCCTCTACCATTGGGTCGCGAGCTAGCCCGTAGGCCATCGGTCCGTCCGAGGGTTCATCGGTCATACAGTCCTATCCCGTATCCTTTGGTACTCTAGGGTAAAAAGTACCTGGCGCCCATCTGGCATTTGTCGCGACTAATATCGTGAAGGACCGATAAACCCCCGGCCGAAGTCGTGGCGTAGCTTTTCTGACGAGGACGAGAGAAAAGCCGTCATAATGTTTTCGTATCGATATCTTGAAAAAAGCTCGGCTTGTAATAGCAAAAAAGTATTTCGTCCCATTCCTGCTTATGCCACCTTTGTGCACAAATTATAATTGATTATACAGGGTGTCCCGTAACTACCCTAAAATCGGTAAATGAGGGGTAGCTGGGGTGATTCTGAACAAGTTTTTCCTTAAAAATAATGTTGTAACCCCTCTCGTTTTTGAGTTATTAACGAAACGGCTAGGCCAATCCCAGCGCGTATCGGGCGCGCGCTCGAAACGAGAGTGTGGTCTCTGGATCGTGCTCGACCGCGAGCTTGAACAAGTGCATCGCGTGGGTATCGAGGGAAGCGTACGGCAAAAGTCACATCGCCTTCAAATAAACTAATACTCGTTGAATAACTGTGTCCGATGCTCTTACCCGTTATTCAATAGGAACGAAGATTCTAGTATTTGTGGAAAAAATGTTTCTCTTAACAGCACGTTTTCAGGTGGATAAATTATCGTTAGAATAATTTATAATAACTAACGTTAGAAAAGCCTTGTTAAACTCACCCATTCGTCCACGAATCACCCTGCCTCGACGAAAGTAGGTCATTGGCACTAGGTCACAGTGCCGATTTTGCCCTTCCTAAAAATCTCGAGAGCCTCAACAGCTGATTTTACGGCCGGTTCTGTGAACTCACTTGACACTGACACACACAGTAGGAACGGCACTTGCCTAATTTATGGCAGGGCGCACGGCTAATCGCAGGTACGCGGACACCCCCGAGAGTCGAGCGGCGATCGGCGATCGGGTCACATTACCGAACGTGCATTTCACTGCGTGAGCACTTTCACCGATAACTCCGAATAAAACAATTATGTAGAGGAACGTAATTGAACCTACGTTAGAGATAGTTGGTGGCCCTGAAAAGGGCCGATTGTTATTGCCAAAATTGCCAAGATCGGCTCGACGTGCCCTCCTCGCGCTTGCATGCACGTCTCGGAGCACCGGCGGACGTTGCGCTGCACTTCTTCCAACGTTTTTCGATTAAGAAACGTAACAAATATCCTGTAATACTCCGCGGTAGTTCGTTGCTGTATGGTACCCGCTCGGTTTGAAAAACGATTCTGCCAGCTCTAGCGTTTCTTGGGTCTTGCTTAGAAGGACGTTCGTTGGGGAAGGGATATTTTTACAATAGTACAACGTAGTGGCTCGCACATTTGGAGTCAATTCAGCCAAAAAATACCCGTGCGCTCGGGGCAGCCGCATGGTCTTCGTCACTACGAACGCGCTAGCGAAGACGCAGGGCAAGGAGTGCCATAAATTTCACTATTGTCCATACCGTGTCGTAAAGGGAAAGTGTGGCTATTTTACGAAATAGGTGCATCGTCTTAAAACTACATCGACAGCGTACACGCAACATAATCCTTTAATATTTTCTTACGATTCTTCCCGCAAAGAAGGAACAGTACATACAATTCCCAAAATTATCAATTTAGTATTGTACTGTATTGCGAAGACACTGCTTGCGACGCATACACGCTTGCCCGTGTCATTTGTAATATTATAAATTTAATGTTGTGGGATGTTTAGTGTCGAGTGCATGGCGTGAATAAAAGTACAAGCGCGAAGACACTGTTTGCGGCGTGTCGAAATGCTTAAACTCTTAAACAGTCGGATCCCTAAGAATCTCTGATTTCGATCTTGTTATGATTATCGCACGCGCGCGGCAACCGATTGTTTACGGGAACGCGAGCAGCAAAGCGTGCCGCGGTACATGGGCCCGATCAGGGGGACCTGTTCCAGACGACCAAAATGTTGATAGACATAACGATGTCTGTCTCGAAATACGTATCAAACAGTGTCTTCGCTAATACAATACAATATTAAATTGATCATCTTCCAAGTTGTGGGTATTGTTCCGTCTTCGCGGAAAGAATCGTAAGAAAATATTAAAGGTTTACGTTGCGTGTACGCTGCCGATGCAGTTTTAAGCCGATGCACGTGTTTCACAAAATAGCAGACTTTCCCTTTACAGCACGGTATGGACAATAGTGAAATTTATGGCACTCCTTGCCCTGCGTCTTCGTTAGCGCGTTCGTAGTGACGAAGACCATGCGGCTGCCCCGAGCGCACGGGTATTTTTTGGCTGAATTGACTCCAAATGTGCGAGCCACTACGTTGTACTATTGTAAAAATATCCCTTCCCCAACGAACGTCCTTCTAAGCAAGACCCAAGAAACGCTAGAGCTGGCAGAATCGTTTTTCAAACCGAGCGGGTACCATACAGCAACGAACTACCGCGGAGTATTACAGGATATTTGTTACGTTTCTTAATCGAAAAACGTTGGAAGAAGTGCAGCGCAACGTCCGCCGGTGCTCCGAGACGTGCATGCAAGCGCGAGGAGGGCACGTCGAGCCGATCTTGGCAATTTTGGCAATAACAATCGGCCCTTTTCAGGGCCACCAACTATCTCTAACGTAGGTTCAATTACGTTCCTCTACATAATTGTTTTATTCGGAGTTATCGGTGAAAGTGCTCACGCAGTGAAATGCACGTTCGGTAATGTGACCCGATCGCCGATTGCCGCTCGACTCTCGGGGGTGTCCGCGTACCTGCGATTAGCCGTGCGCCCTGCCATAAATTAGGCAAGTGCCGTTCCTACTGTGTGTGTCAGTGTCAAGTGAGTTCACAGAACCGGCCGTAAAATCAGCTGTTGAGGCTCTCGAGATTTTTAGGAAGGGCAAAATCGGCACTGTGACCTAGTGCCAATGACCTACTTTCGTCGAGGCAGGGTGATTCGTGGACGAATGGGTGAGTTTAACAAGGCTTTTCTAACGTTAGTTATTATAAATTATTCTAACGATAATTTATCCACCTGAAAACGTGCTGTTAAGAGAAACATTTTTTCCACAAATACTAGAATCTTCGTTCCTATTGAATAACGGGTAAGAGCATCGGACACAGTTATTCAACGAGTATTAGTTTATTTGAAGGCGATGTGACTTTTGCCGTACGCTTCCCTCGATACCCACGCGATGCACTTGTTCAAGCTCGCGGTCGAGCACGATCCAGAGACCACACTCTCGTTTCGAGCGCGCGCCCGATACGCGCTGGGATTGGCCTAGCCGTTTCGTTAATAACTCAAAAACGAGAGGGGTTACAACATTATTTTTAAGGAAAAACTTGTTCAGAATCACCCCAGCTACCCCTCATTTACCGATTTTAGGGTAGTTACGGGACACCCTGTATATTTTTATTATAAAGTTATTATTTTGCATGCAAAACAGACAGTCATTCAAAGGGAAAAAAAAGGAAAAGTTTTTTAAAAAATTTGATCGGCGTGCTCGAAGAAGCGGGGATTCGAACCAGCGCTCCCGTGCTAGCAAAAAATACGAGACTAGCGCGCTACGCCTGACCCACCGACGCTGCTTGAAAAATATGTTTAGGATTTTGAAGTTATAGGTCATGCCCACACCAGTTTTTGGAACTTTTTTGGCTGATTATGGCGTCGTCTCACTTTGTCCGATGTCATTTTCGGGGGTCCTCTATAAGTGTACCAAAGCTCGTCAAAATCGGGCTCGCAACGTTGCCGATCTCCCCTTGTCAGCGAATTCCGCTCTGGTTCTTCTATGTGGTTGAGTCTCGTGTTATCCATGAGGAGCCCGATCCGTTTTGTTCTCTCTGCCGGTGTCAGCGCATGGCGTTGTGCACACATAATTCTTACAGACTGAATTTTAATTTTGTTCTGAGATATCTGTAGTGGTATCTCCTCTTCTTTTCTAATGGGTACTCTAATTTGTTTCTTTTTGATTTTGTATATACCATTTTCTAGCAGGGGATATCCCTTTATAGTTGCGTGTCCCTTTTTTTGTTCGCTCTGAATGTACAGTACCTTACGTTGCTTGGGTGCTACGAAGTATCCGCTATCTCTTAGTGTGTAACTTTTGTTATTCAATCGGAGTGTGGTGTTGCTCAAGCTGAAATTGAAGCTTTCCAGGAATGGTCTACCAACGAGTTCGTCTTCTGCCACAGGGAACTGGTCTGATACTATGGTGAAGGCGATGGCTATGTCATGCATTCCTAACAATATTTCTTCTGTTGCTTTATGTAACTCATTTCCCATGTAAAATTGCCGTTCATTTTTCGATGCTCTATTTCGATATTCTGGGTGTATGGTGGATTCCTTGATTAGGTTCATTGATGATCCTGAGTCGATGAGGTATTTTCCGAAATCTCTGGTTCCTCCCACTTTCCATCTGCAGTTGCATAATCTTCCGTCTGTACCGGATATTCTGTCTCGTATGTTTCTATCTCTGCCGTCTCGTCTTCCAAAATCTGGTTTACTTGTTGTGGTGGTCGTTTGGGGTTTTGGGCATCGCGAAAATTTGCCTTTTTAAGGGGAATCAGTACTGCCCAATGTTTTTAAACGCGGTGCCTCTGAGTGCCCAATGTTTTTAGAATGGGCTATAGAAACATGCCGAAAAGTAAGCATATTTGCAGGAAGAAACATTGACTAAATAAAACAGCATCTCGCTCTACACAAGGTCTCTTGTGAAAGATAAAAGTCCAGGGATGGTTAGAAACTATTCCAATCCAGAGATCAATCACTCTATAGTAACAAAATTGGACTGCAAACTTTCACCTGTCACTTTTGCGATCACGACAAGATTTCAAGATGGCCGCCCATTAGGTGGCCGTCGCACAATTCTGAGCTATTTCTCCAATTCTGGACGTTGTCCGGCCGAGATCGACAGTTTCTAACCACCTTTGGACTTTCCTCTTTCGATTGACACCTTGTACAACGTAGGACGTTGCATCGTTTAGCCGAAACTTCTTCTCTATTATTTGGTCAATTCTCCTCTCTTTTTCGCTTTTTCTTACGGAATTCTTCGATTCTCCCTTTTTCTCTTTCAGGCATAACACAAACGTAAAGTCATTACGTAAAACATTAGGGCAGTACCGATTCCCTAAATGCCTCAAGCGGAGAATTCTGTAGGTAAAATGCGAGAAAAATCAAGAAAAATTTACCAAATAATAGGGAAGAAGATTCGGCTAAACGATGCAACGTCCTACCATGCCACATAAATTCGTTCCCAGATTTTTTACCACCACAAGTGCGCTCGCCTGTCGGTGTGATCTATCTGCCCTCTCTCTTGTCCCTTTCGTTTCTCTCTCTGTCATGGCGTCGCACGGTGGCAACGCCGCCGATCGGTCCTCTCTTTCTTTTTCGGAGAGTCCGTCCTGCTCGGACCACCCAGTCACACGGACAAGTAGAGGGCGCAAGTTGTGTGAGGGAGCAACCGTCACATGCGTACAGAGCTCGTCGGTGAGGCTGCTGTGAGTGCGAGAGTGACGCTCCGATGGAAAGAGAGAGAGGGACCCATTGGGAGAAAATTTGGTCGTCGCACAAAATATCGTTCCGCTTTCTCGACGGCAGACTCTATAAGCGCACGTGTGTGCGTGCGTCCATGTGTCTCGCAAGCGAAAGGGCGCGTATAGAAGAATGGGAGAGACGTATACCCTTAAATTGTATTATATACCGATACGTATTATACAGGGTGTCCCGTAACTAGCTCGACACCGGGAAATGAGGGGTAGCTGAGGTGATTCTGAACAACTTTCTCCTTAGCAATAATGTCCTAAGCGCCTTCGGTTTTGAATTATTAACGAAACGGCTAGGCCAATCCGAGCGCTTATCTGGCGCGCGCTCGAAACGAGAGTGTGGTCTCTGGATCGTGCTCGACCGCGAGCGTGAACAAGTGCATCGCCTGGGTATCGACGGAAGCCTACGGCAAATGTCACATCGCCTTCAAATAAACTAATACTCGTTGAATAACTGTGTCCGATGCTCTTACCCGTTATTCAATAGGAACGAAGATTGTAGTATTTGTGGAAAAAATGTTTCTCTTAACAGCACATTTTCAGGTGGATAAATTATCGTTAGAACAATTTATAATAACTAACGTTAGAAAAGCCTTGTTAAACTCACCCATTCGACCACGAATCACCCTGCTTCGACGAAAGTAGGTCATTGGCACTAGGTCACAGTGCCGATTTTGCCCTTCCTAAGAATCTCGAGAGCCTCAACAGCTCATTTTACGGTAAACTCACTTGACACTGACACACACAGTAGGAACGGCACTTGCCTAATTTATGGCAGGGCGCACGGCTAATCGCAGGTACGCGAACACCCCCGAGAGTCGAGCGGCCGTCGGGTCACTTTACCGAACGCGCATTTCACCGCACGAGCACTGTTACCGATATTCCGTAATAAAATAATTATGTTTGAACGTGATTGAGCCTACGTAAGAGATGTTGGTGGCCCTGAAAAGGGCCCATTGTTGTTATGCCAAAATTGCCAAGTTTAGTTCGACGTACCCGCGTCACACTTGCATGCACACATCGGAGCACCGGTGGACGTTGCGCTGCACTTCTCCCAATGTTTCTCGATTAAGAAACGTAACAAATATCCTGTAATACTCCGCGTTAGTTCGTTGCTGTATGGTACCCGTTGGGTTTGAAAAACGATTCTGCCAGCTCTAGCGTTTCTTGGGTCTTGCTTAGAACGACGTTCGTTAGGGAAGGGATATTTTTACAATAGTGCAACGGAGTGGGTCGCACATTTGGAGTCACCGTTCATTCAGCAAAAAAATACACGCGCATTTAGGGCGGCCGCATGGTCTTCTCCACTACGAACGCGCTAGCGAAGACAAGGGCAAGGAGTGCCATAAATTTCACTATTGTCCATACCGTGTCGTAAAGGGAAAGTGTGGCTATTTTACGAAATACGTGCATCGGCTTAAGACTGCATCGACAGCGTACACGCAACATAAACCTTTAATATTTTCTTACGATTCTTTCCGCGAAGACGAAACAGTACACACAACTTGGAAAATGATCAATTTAATATTGTATTGTGTTAGCGAGGACACTGTTTGATACGCATTTCGAGACAGACATCGTTATGTCTATCAACATTTTGGTCGTCTGGAACAGGTCCCCCTGATCGGGCCCATGTACCGCGGCACGCTTTGCTGCTCGCGTTCCCGTAAACAGTCGGTTGCCGCGCGCGTGCGATAATCATAACAAGATCGAAATCAGAGATTCTTACGGAGCCGACTGTTTAAGATTTTAAGCATTTCGACACGCCGCAAACAATGTCTTCGCGCTTGTACTTTTATTCACGCCATGCACTCTACACTAAACATCCCACAACATTAAATTTATAATATTACAAATGACACGGGCAAGCGTGTATGCGTCGCAAGCAGTGTCTTCGCAATACAATACAATACTAAATTGATAATTTTGGGAATTGTATGTACTGTTCCTTCTTTGCGGGAAGAATCGTAAGAAAATATTAAAGGATTATGTTGCGTGTACGCTGTCGATGTAGTTTTAAGACGATGCACGTATTTCGTAAAATAGCCACACTTTCCCTTTACGACACGGTATGGACAATAGTGAAATTTATGGCACTCCTTGCCCTGCGTCTTCGCTAGCGCGTTCGTAGTGACGAAGACCATGCGGCCGCCCCGAGCGCACGGGTATTTTTTGGCTGAATTGACTCCAAATGTGCGAGCCACTACGTTGTACTATTGTAAAAATATCCCTTCCCCAACGAACGTCCTTCTAAGCAAGACCCAAGAAACGCTAGAGCTGGCAGAATCGTTTTTCAAACCGAACGGGTACCATACAGCAACGAACTAACGCGGAGTATTACAGGATATTTGTTACGTTTCTTAATCGAAAACCATTGGAAGAAGTGCAGCGCAACGTCCGCCGGTGCTCCGAGACGTGCATGCAAGCGCGAGGAGGGCACGTCGAGCCGATCTTGGCAATTTTGGCAATAACAATCGGCCCTTTTCAGGGCCACCAACTATCTCTAACGTAGGTTCAATTACGTTCCTCTACATAATTGTTTTATTCGGAGTTATCGGTGAAAGTGCTCACGCAGTGAAATGCACGTTCGGTAAAGTGACCCGATCGCCGATCGCCGCTCGACTCTCGGGGGTGTCCGCGTACCTGCGATTAGCCGTGCGCCCTGCCATAAATTAGACAAGTGCCGTTCCTACTGTGTGTGTCAGTGTCAAGTGAGTTCACCGAACCGGCCGTATAATCAGCTGTTGAAGTTCTCGAGATTCTTACGAAGAACAAAATCGGCACTGTGACCTACTGCCAACGACTTACTTCCGTCGAGGGCAGGTTGATTCGTTGGCGAAAGGGTGAGTTTAACAAGATTCTTCTAACGTTAGTTATTCACATCGTTTATCTTAGACCATAATTTATCCACCTGAAAACATGCTGTTAAGAAAATCATTTTTTCCACAAATACTACAACTTTTCATACCTCCCGAATTACGAGTGACAGTATTGAACACAGTTATGCAACGACTATTAGTTTATTTGAAGACGATATGTGATATTTGCCGTATGCTTTTCTCGATACCCACGCGATCTACTTGTTCACGCTCGCGGCGGAGCGTGTCAGAGACCACACTCTCGTTTCGAGCGCGCGTTCGATACGCGCTCGGATTGGCCTAGCCGTTTCGTTAATAATTCAAAACCGAAGGCGCTTAGGACATTATTGCTAAGGAAAAAGTTGTTCAGAATCACCTCAGCTACCCCTCATTTCCCGGTGTCGAGCTAGTTACGGGACACCCTGTATACCGATATATATTTGTTATTTTAAATCCGTATTTCTTATAAACTATCTACTTATAAATTATCATAGAATGCATAAACAAGGACAAGGCGATTGATCAGCGTAATTTTTTGCAAAAATTAAAGTCAATTTATTTAATTTCTTCAAGAAATCGCTACTCTTACACGTTTGGAACCTTCTGCATATTGTTAAAAATTAAATAAAGCGATATCCAATTTAGAGTAAAATTGTGAGATTATTTTCGTGTCACTAGCGTGCTTTGACTATCAGTTAGGTTGGCGGTGCTGAGCGAAATGTATGGCGCCGCTCGCACGTTGGTTGGTAGTGCTGAATATCACAGACTGCTTCCATGTGCTTCTCGATCACGATCGATTCGAGACCACGTGTGAACGTGTATTCTCTAATACACATAATTTCTTTCTATTTCAAATTAAACAATGTGTTGAGTTATTCCTATTAATAATGCCATCTCCCAATCACCATCCCATATATTTTGTTATTTATATTTGCGTTTTTTTTTATAAATTATCTTGTCAAGCAACATATGAATTTATAGTTATACAAAAATTTATGTATCATATACATATATAAATCAAGCGAGATATCTTGCAATATCATTCTACCAATACATAAAATAATTAAATAATTCATTAAATTAAGTTACAGAGTTAGGAACTACTTATTCTTCCATAATTGCAACAAATGTCATTTTCCGACCTTATATAAATCGTGGCGAGAACTTTAGGTATTAAATATTAACATAGCATATTTCAACGATATTTGGCTTAAGCGTTATTTGGGAACCATTTCCAAAAAACATAAATTTGGTATTCGCAGTTTGAAATCTTACGATACATTCTTCCATTCTTTTATACGCGCCCTTTCGCTTGCGAGACACATGGACGCACGCACACACGTGCGCTTATGGAGTCTGCCGTTGAGAAAGCGGAACGATATTTTGTGCAACGACCAAATTTTCTCCCAATGGGTCCCTCTCTCTCTTTCCACCGGAGCGTCACTCTCGCACTCACAGCAGCCTCACCGACGAGCTCTGTACGCATGTGACAGTTGCTCCCTCACACAACGTGCGCCCTCTACTCGACCGTGTGACTGGGTGGTGCGAGCAGGACGGACTCTCCGAAAAAGAAAGAGAGGACCGATCGGCTACGTTGCCACCGTGCGACGCCATGACAGAGAGAGAAACGAAAGGGACAAGAGAGAGGGCAGATAGATCACACCGACAGGCGAGCGCACTTGTGGTGGTAAAAAATCTGGGAACGAATTTATGTGGCATGGTGTACACGTGGTCAGATGCATTACACTATTTACAATATTGGACTTAATTCCTTTTTTAAAAATACTAATCCCGCATAACGTTATGTCGATAACCGACCTCGGTTCCTGACATACGTGGGCCGTTCTGTAACTGCCGCGGGTGCTAGGCTAAGCCTAGAGGCCCATTCGGCTACTATTTTCCCCCTAATACCTCCTACAGGTGAGCCCCATAAATACGACTTAGATTTCAAATCGCCGGATACTACTACGTTATTTTTATACTTTTTTATTACTTTTTCTAGCTCATCTAGATCCCTAACAAACTCATCAAAACTTCTTTTAGGCGGTAAGTAAACAGAAACAATTAGTATTCCATTTAATTCTTTGCCTACAAATGTATGGCCTCTAATTATAAGCCTTATCGATGTTAGTTTGCTTTGTTTAGGAAACCTATCGCAGCACGCCTACCCTTATCGCTGATGCAGCCCCCCTGTAAGTGATGGTATTCAGATACCACCACAATACTAGCACCCTTCTCTATAGCGCATTGAGTTAACAGGCCTGCGCTGTCGGCGAATTGTTAACATTGCCATGAATTTAGGTCAACAATATTATGCGTTAACTAGTGCAAGGATCCTCCGTTCCTTGACTCGACGTATATTATTTATTGGGTCACAGTGTTTGGAACCTACTTTCAGGAAGTTAAAGTTGTAATTGCCCTGTACACCGGGTAGGGCATTCTCTATTTTATATTCTAGCTCTTCTTTAGAGACTACCTCGTCTAAATCTCTTACTTCGGTCTCTATTATGTTCTCTAATCTAGACCACATAGCTTCTTCTACATAATCTTTCTCTATTATTTGTTTTATTATGTGCCAGTTTCTCTATCGTTATCCTCTGGCTGGATTTTAATCAGGATTTCCCCTTTTTTAGTGGCTCTCATAGCCTTTACCCCTTCTACATCTTCACATTTCGGATCACTCTTTAATTTCTTTACCATTTCAGCATATGACTCTTCTTTAACCGCCTTTATTTTTAGCGTAACGACGGGAGGCCGCTTTTTAAGGAAACTCACGTTTCTTTTTTCTTTTTCTTTTTCAGAACTTCTCTTTTTCTTTCAGGATAGCACCCATATACTCTTCGGACTTCAGGAGCAGGATTTAGTGAAACGGACGCGTCAACTAACTTCCGCTTCCTGCGATTCTCAATCAGGGACCATTGAAACCCACTGGACGCATTGGATGGACCCGCTGCAATATCTGGATAGGTTGATTGCCTCTTCGTCATAGGGGTAGCTGAATCTGAACTGTCGGTAACTTGTGTTCTCTATTTTCTGCTTTTATTTTCTGTAGCTCTTTGCTCTATCTCTTTTATCAACTTCTATTTTTCCAGCTTTTCCTCTTTATTCGTTGTCTTGCTCATCGACCTAGTGACAACGCCGGTATTCTGCTTTTTCTGGAGCTCAGCAATCTGTTTCTTGGCAACTCTCCATTGACTCAACAGTCAATAGTTTTCCTGAATGACCCCCCTCCCCTCCATATCTTTAATGATTTGGGTGCGGTTCTTCAGAGAATCTTCCAGCAAATTTAGGCGATGTTTAAGGGTTTCCATCACCTTATCTTTGCCAGCTTCTGTTCTATTTCTAACTTCGCGTTTTTCTCGGCATTCTCAGGTTTATTATCAACCACTCTTTGGAAGACTATCCTTACAAAGTCTTCCAGAACCGAGTGAATACTGGCAATTTCCTGGAACTCATCCATGGTTTTTACCGCATGCGTTTTAGCAGTACGGAGCATACCTTGGTTGCCTTCAACGCTGGCTTCCTGAACACTCAGGACTTCTCGTGCCGAATCGATGACCATTTCCTCTTCAGAAACATCAATATCATCACCTACCAGTAGTACTTCCTCTTTCTGTATATAACTCTGTTCTTTTCTGCTCTGTCCTATTTCTTTTCCATGTCCTTTTTTCCTTTTCTTAGTATGCAGTTCTTCTAGTTCGTAGTTCTCTGATATTTCTTGTACATAGTTCTTAGATTTTCCGTTTTCACTGCCGTTTCCGTTACCATTATATCCATCCAGCTTTATTTTTTCTTTGTTAGGTTCATTACTCATTTTTGATCCCACAAGCTTAGGGGAAGGGGTGTCGATCCAGACAGAGCCCCCACTACCTGGACAAGCCGTATACGACGAGGGGGCGGCAGGTGCCCCCGAAGTTTAGCCGCTAAGACTGAACATACTTTTCAGCCATTTTTTATTCTTTATAGAGGTTATCGTTCTCGCGGTCCGGGCGGTTACGCCAGGACCCCCGTTCTCCAGAACCTACAACGTACCATCGCTACGCCCTACGATGGTTGTTGAAACAGGCCCGGAGCTTACGGTATTAGGGGATCGATGGCGTTCATCCATCCCGAGCTCGGATACCACGGATTCGCCACAAACCCGTACCTGGGGGACAAGTCCCCCAGGCCTCTGTGGAGAGACGGTCGCCAAACTATTGGCTCAGGAGCCCGTCTCACCGCCCCTGCCAGCTGTCCGCGGGTGACTATTCATTTTATTTCCCACATAACCTACACGAGTGTAGGCTTTTCGCTATCCGCAACATGCGACGCGCTCGATAGCGTTGCAAACGCCGGTACACCATGGGCGGTTCCGGTATAAGACTGCCATCCCCCCTCAAGGAGGATGACAACCCGCCTGGCACATCCATAGATGCCCCTCTTTCGAGTCTACGCAGCCACCTACCGTCAACTCCACTCCGTCATCTCATCAGGCGTCTCATGCCGCAGGTTATTCAGTATTGCTGGCCACAACGCTGGCAGATGTCAACACAGACACGCAAAGTTACTCCATTCGTATGTTAATAGACACTGGTTCAGAATTGACATACGTTTGCGAGTTACTTATACAGCAGTCGAAGATTAAGAGGTTAAAGTCATCTATTGATATTATTGGCATCGGAGGCAAGGTAGCTACTCAGACAAAAAGTAAGGTGACTCTCCAATTGCAATCTCATTATAGACAATACAGAGTCAATATTGACGCATACGTTCTTCAGTCAATAACCACTGTCATTCCCACAGAAGACATTGATCGTAACCTTTAACCATTGGCCACAGTTGTCGAAGCTGAACCTTGCCAATCCTCAGTTCCATCAGTTTAGATCAACTGATATGATCATCGGAACTGACTATTATGGGAAAATTATCAAGCCAAACATAATCCGAGGCTTGCAAGACACTCCGATTACCCAGCTGTCACTTTTTGGTTGGTTAGTCCTGGGTCCGATATAGCCCCAAGTCACTTCGCAGTCATTTTGTTACCACGCAAGATCAATAATATCTGGCAGGCAACTCGATGATTTGCTGAAACAATTCTGGGAACAAGAAAAATCGCCCACTGACACTTCGAGTTCACTCAGTCACGAAGAACAGGAATGCGAGTGACATTTCGAGACAACGCATACTCGTCACTCGAGTGGACGATACATAGTACGTATTCCTCTGAAAGAATCTACAGACACCGTGGGAAGTTCTTACAACACTGGCCATCAGTGTTTGCAGCATACGATCAGACGTTTTACCAAGAACAGTGAGTACCACACTCTTTACGTCCAATCTTTAGAGGAATGTGAACGACTCAGGCATATGAAAAAAATTCCTGAAGACTCAATAGTTAGTCACGGCAACTATTATCTGCCGCATCACGAGGTTTTGAAGCCAGATAGCATAACAACTAAATTGAGAGTCGTATTCAATGATTCTAGTGTCACCTCGTCAAAAAAGTCACTCAACTACATAATGTAACCAGAACAAAACCTTTTACTTAATATCGTAGACGTTTTAACGTGGATTAGAACATTCAAATACCTCTTCTCAACTGACATTACAAAAATGTTTAGACAGATCAAGGTAAATCCAGATGACTGGAATCTACAAAGAATACTGTGGATCGACCAGCAGGGAAATGAGCAGCATTATCACCTTACTACAGTCTTTTATGGCACTGAGGCTGCTCCGTTTTTGGCAATAAGGACACTCATACAACTTGCCGAAGATGATGGAGAAAATTTCCCGCTAGCTGTACCTTCGATTCTGCAAATTAGATACACAGATGACATTTTCGGTGGAGCAGACACAGTGGAGCAGTTAAAGGAAATCGGCAGGCAGTTGAGTCAACTCTGCATGGCGGGCAGCTTTCCTCTTGCAAAATGGCACTCGACGTCGCCCCAAGTGGAAACAGAAACTGCAATTCAAGATGCAGAAAAGCAGATCATTTCGAACGACAATTGCAATACCAAAATACTCGGAAGTAATTGTTCGCCTCAGGAAGACACTTTTACATTTTCGGCGCTGTCAACGTCATCTCCAGGCAAGTACACTAAACACCTCATATTTTCAGAAATCGTTACCATTTTCGATCCATTAGGCTTCGCATCTCCAGTCACAGTCAGGCCAAAGATCCTCATGCAGGAGCTTTGGCTGTTGAAATTAGAAGAAATAAAAAAACCATTAGAAATGCAAATACATGGGCCAAGTACAAGTGCGAGTTTGTCTATAAAAATTAAGAAGTAATAGATTATAACACAGGTCGTTGCTCACTAATAGAAACTTCTTCGTACAAAATATGTGAAATCAAGAAATGTGAGCAAGTACAAATTACGTATTTTCAACTCAATAAAACAGGTATTGATATTATATTCAATTCAATTATTTATCACAGTCAATTCAATTATCCGTATTTTTAGGAATATGATTCTTCTAACGTAACTAATATGTACATTACATTTAATATTTCATTCAAATCACTAAATATCTACGAAAATGATTTCTTCCAACGTAATTAATAAATCTCCTTACTATCGTATTAAATGTACTTGGTGGACCGCATTTCATGAAGCTTGATGTAATGGAAACTAAACTGTACACTGCCCTCATAGAAATCATAACTTCTCACAATTTTCAACTTATTTCAATGCGAGGAAGAACATTTTAAAGTTGAAGATTCGCTCGGCTATATCAAAATTGGCAACAGGATGTCAGCAGTTATATGTAATTGGGAGCTATGGAAATTGAAGAGAAATCAACATTCAAATTTCATTCAGCGCCGCATGTGTTAAAAATATCATTCCCTACTTCCAATTTAATAAGTTGACAATACTACGTATCTGATAGGAAATTGTCACCTTTCCTTTCGTTTCTTTCTCAGCCTCTATTCTGCATGTTACAACTTCGCGGCATACGTCTTTCGCTTTCCTTCGCACACCCCGACTTGTTCGCGCCATCTAGGCACATGGACACACGTGCGTTCCTTCGCTGCCGTCGAGACAAAACGACTTGCTTCACCCGACACCGTTTAAAGTTTCGGATAGTGGGTTCCTCATTCTCTTTCCATCGGAGTGTCACTCTGGCAGTCACGACAGCCTCACCGACGAGCTCTGTACACATGGATGGTTTCTCCTTCGCACACCTTGCGTCCTCTCCTCGTCCGTGTGTCTGAATAGTGCGAGCGGGACGGACCGTCCGAAAAAGGAGGAAAGTATACCGCAACATTGTCTGCTGTCTACGTGTTGCATCATGACTGATAGAGAAACGAGAGGAACAAAAGAGTGGACAGATATATCACACCGACAAGTGAACGCGCTGGTGTAGTAAAAATCTCGGGCTTTCAATTTCGATTGATATTGTACTTGGGTCGATGCAAAACCTTGTGTTTTGATTATTAATCAAAGCAACTCTTACAAAAAAAATATATTATCAAACTTTGAGTTATTAGTTATCATTACTTACTAACAAATAGTGCAACTTAAATAAAAAAAAATTGAACGCGTGGAAGTTCTACATTAGTATACGCATTTTCCACATACCATCAAACCTTTATAAAAAGCGGGCCACCAAGTACATTTAATACGACAGTAAGGAGATTTATTAATTACGTCGGAAGAAATCATTTTCGTAGATATTTAGTTAATTGAATTGAATATTAAATATAATATACATATTAATTACGTTAGAAGAAATCATGTTCCTAAAAATTCGGTTAATTGAATTGAATATAATATCAATAGCTGTTTTATTGAGATGAAAATAAGTCATTTGTACTTGCTCACATTTCTCGATTTCACATATTTTGTACGCAGAAATTTCTATTAGTAAGCAACGACCTGTGTTGCAAACCATTACTTATTAATTTTTATAGACAAACTCGCACTTCTACTTGGCCGATGTATTTGCATTTTTAATGCTTTTTTGGTTTTATTGCACTACTTTTGTATAATTGATAAACGTCCATATAGTATTGTGAATTAATTTGCGCTACGTGTAAAAAAAAAAACAATCAAAACATAGGTTTTTTAAATCTTTTAATATATTATTTTTTTTTTTTCAATTATTATACATAAATATAAATAGATCCCCTCCTTTTTCGTGTGTGGGCCCGTCGGATGTACCACCGGGCACGCGAGGCACCTAGGCCTCTCCCACGGCGTTCTGAAATAATTATAGATTCATACTTAGATTTGGTCAATAATTTAAAAGGTATCATTTTTCAACTGCAAACCCATACTGCTAGACTGCGGATGTTTACGTAAATTCATATATTCATAGGTGAGATACATAAAGAAGCGGGACTGAAGTATGGATTTCTTTCATTGCATTTCACATATTTAACATTTGTTGAGTATTATTTACTCAAACATATGCAGTTTAATTGTATTGGTATTAAACTTACTCCATCCACGCTGAGCAGGCTGCGGCGTTAAGTACCACTTGTTTCGCTTTTTTATATATATTGTGACGGCTTTTCTTTCGCCCTCGGTAGAAAAGCTACGCCACTACTTCGGCCGAGGGTTTATCGGTCCTTTCGGTATTCGTCGCGGAAATAATGCCAGATGGGCGCCAGGTACTTTTCACCCTAAGGCACCAAAGGATTCGACACTCTTGACGGGACCACCGATGAACCCTTGGGCGGACCGATGGCCTACGGGCTAGCTCGCGACCCGATGGTAGAGGGGCGGGGGACTAGAGGAAAGTCGGATCGGTAGCAACGGTCAGGTCGACCGAAATTTCGGGGTTACGCGCTCGTTTCGGTAAAATATGATTTATTCGATAATATACAAGTCGCGCGACTTCGCTTCGGGCGCGCACGCAAAGGAGTTTTATTAGACGCGGTATTTTCCTACGACTTTCTCTCCGCCGTGAGAACCTGCGGGTATGACCACGACAAAACGCGATATCTCGCCAAACAGATTATCGCCGAAGAGTTTTCAGCGGAGGTTACAGATTTAGGAGGGCAGGTTACCTTTCGTTGATTCTCGCGGCGGTGGAAACGGTAACGGCCCTCGGCCTTACGTCCCTTGGATACACTCGGAATTAGTTAATGGAACACGATACCGGTCTTTCGACCCTACTCAATACCGGTCTCTGGACCTCAAAAACACAAGTTACTATTACGCAAAAATAATCGATTTTATCGCAAACGCTCTGCTCTAGTCCTCGGCCCTAGGCGAAGTGAGGAGCGGACCTACTTGCGCATCCTTGCTCACCACTCCTACCGGAACTCGTCGCCTAATTGGTTACGGGACCAGCGGCGCATTTTATGGGCGCCCTGCTGGTCCCCGCGATTTTCCACCGGCATCTCCGATTTTTCCCCCGACTGCCCCTTGCTATCCCCCGGATGGTGGCTGGTGGTCCCGCAGCAGGTCTCCTCCGGAAATCGGAATTTCCAGGCCTCCCCCACAGGTATATGGTCGCATCCCCGTGGGATGCACCTGCCCGCCGCTAAAGGGAGCCTGGACGATCCCCCCTCGAGTTGTCGCGCTTCCATCGGGAGTGCATCCTTCCGGCGCGGCGGCCCTCGGCCGCTAAAATCGTGGAGGGCACGGCGAGTCTCCCTCGGAGGTGGGTCCCTGACCCCTCGCCGTCCCTCTGATCCCCGCCGGTGGATGCGTGAGTGCCCACGATACCTCCCCTCCATGCGGCGCCTCGCCGCGAGGTTGCACGGCGCCCCTGGCACCGTGCGTGCTCTGAGGGGCTCGTCTGGTCTTCACGAAGCACTTCGGGGGTCCTCGTGTCTGCCGGTGCGCGCCGTATCTCGGCGCAGCTCCTCACTGCTCGAGCAGCGGCCGCCACTTGCTGAAGTTATCGGCGACGTCTGCTTAGGCTCGTGACCGCTCGGTAGCGGCTGTCTTCTCGCCGCTGCTGCGCGATCGGTGTCGTTCGCGCGTGATCGGAGCCGCTAGCTAGCGACTCCCCTACTCTTTCCTACGCTGTTGTAGATTTCGGTAATCTGCCGATCTTCGCGGTAACTTATTAATTCCGCGCACCGCGCGAGGTTCCCATTGCGGTCCCTGCGTCGATCGATATCGCGATCTATGCCTTACGTTTCCGCGGTGGAAATCTTACCCTTCGACGCGGTTTGGTTTTCGGTATCGCGTTGAACCTAATAGTCGCGGTATCGCGACTATTCTGAATACGGTACTATTATGATAACGGTATCGCGGTGATTATGACTACGGTATCGCGTTATTACTCGCGGTATCGCGGGTATTCTTACTGATTTCCCCACACTCTCCCCCCTACTACTCCGATTCGCTCTCTTGGGATGTGCCGAAAAGCTGCAACGTCACAATATGCCTTTACCTAATTCATGAAGTTTAAATTTATTTGCAAATTTTTGTTTGTACTTTATTATAGTAGATATCTTCAGAGTTCTTATTAGGAGCCTTAATTTCTTCGAATGACTTTACTTTTCGGTTTCTAATCTCATTAACGTCTACCCATTTGACAAATGTATCGTTATCCGTGCCGTACAATGGTACTCCCAACAACAAATATGCAGCTTCGAGAGCGCCGCATTCTCTGTTATCCAAACAACGCATTCCAATATTCCAAAGCTTAGACGCCAATGATTTATTATTTTGAATACTATTAAAATCTGTATGACAAGATTCAGACTTACATACATACTTGTTACAATATTTATCAAGTCATAGTGATTTTTCTCCTATGTACTGCAAATCCACATTTCCTGGCCACGCGAGTTTAATCGCCGGATTGTAATCATTGATATATCGTTCTTTTTCTGATCTCGGGAGATCGTACAGTCTGCTTCTACTATGTAGATTTCTTCTACCAGCAATGGACGTTGCTACGTCTCGTAAAACAAATGTATCCGTAAGTGGTCTTGGAAAACCAAATCGACATTTGTCGTAAATTTTTGTTTTAATTTTCTTCGTACGCATGCAGTACGAATTGTGTTTATGTAACTGATCTTCTGTCACTGTCGTGTACAATGACGGCGATTTGTTTTTGTCTGGAATCTTGTAAATTATATACTCTTGAACGAATTCAGCCACGTCTGCGTCGGATGGTTTATCCAATATTGGAGCGCCTTTAACCCAAATTAAAAAATGTAAATGTTGAAGACCTCTACCTTGATATTTCAGCCTTCAAAAATAATGTACTACCTCTCCTATTGGATTATCGAAGATATTCCTTGGTTCGCACGAATGTTAATTACCGTTTTAGTTAATAGAGAGAGAAAGGCAGGAATACTCAAATTCTATTCCGTTTATCGTGCGTCGGCCCGCTAGTCAAGGTTCGCCGGTCGGTTTGTTGACAACGCGAGGTCGAGAACAATGACGCCTTCAAGGGTACCTACGCGTGACTCTAGGATCTTCTCAAACAATGTTTCGAATGATTAGAAAAGGCTCGGAATATATGGATGCATATATCTAGCATTCTTAGCGTTGGAGGAAATAAGAAAAGAAGAAAAGGGCAGCTCGTATGGCATTAGAGGCTTAGCTCGGAACACAGATTTCTCCATGTCTGTACCATCCGAGTGCATAGAGAAGAGTTTATAATGAAAAATAGGACTCGGAACCTAACAGCCCTCCCCCCTTAAAGTCGTCATCGTCCTCGATGACTCGTATGGACGAAGCGGTGTTGAGACTCGGATGTAAGATATTAAAGAAATTTATCAAAATGCGGTTTTACTCCAGTTCTTCATACGTAAGGTCTCCATATGCCCTTACTCCGTCAGGCGTTGTTCGCAATGTCGTTGATGGTAAGACATTTCTTGACGAATCATCATGTCCTCGATTGTCACTCCCCCACGCGGAAAGAAGGTGGGATCTGAACCCACACCATCAATGTGGTGGTATTTTTCTTCTCCATGATGAAGGGTGTTTGCATATGAAGTTGGAGCTTGTAACTCACGTCGCAATATGTGAAATATACTAGAGGTATATGATTAAATACAAGAATAAATACAAATATAAAATACAGTCTGGGTTGAGTTAATCTTCCCTGAGTTTCGGATCTCTTTTAGAGAATACAGCTGACTGCTATGTTGGAGGTTTTAATTATTTAAACGTTATTCCTTGGAAGGTATTTACGCATGATATTTTCAAACATTCGTTCGATTTTATCAAGGTGTTTGAACGAACGCTTTCCATCCTCGTTTTCCAGCAGGACCGTATTCCCTTCCAGAAACTCCACGATCTTATAGGGGCCGCGATATCTCTCTCCAAACATGCCCTTCTTAGGTTCCACCAGAACACGTACCTGCCTATTTTGCCACTAAAAGGACGAGACCTCTCGTCATACCTATCTTTTGACCGATGCTTAGCCTTAATGGTGTTTTGTCCGGCCAAAACCTGCATTTCCGTCAGTCGCGTAATTAGGTTCTGTAAGTATCTATTATACGTGTCCAGGTCGTCTCCTTGAGGTAAGGAGTTCGGATATCTAGCCAGTCTTCCGTAAATCAGTTCGTGAGGGGTGAAGTTAGTCGCCTCATGGACAGAAGTGTTATAAAAGAACATTGCAAAGGGTACTAGTCTATCCCAGTCATCAAAATCATCAAGATAATGTTTGATGTATTCCACCAGTACCGCATGGCTTCGCTCAAGTGGTCTGAGGGTAATAACCCGACGTGGTAACATGCTGGGTTTTGAAAATGCGGTTAAGTTGTTCAATGTGATTAACCAGTGATTAACCAGTGCGTGTGCTACTGTCTCGGCCTTGATGTTAGGGATGGGAATGGCTATACAGTACTTAGTCAGGTTGTCTTGCATAGTAAGGATATGCCGATTGCCATCTGGTGTTGTGGGCAACGGTCCTACGGTATCGAGAGAGACCTTCGCGAACGCCTCAAGCGGTGTATCCGTAACTATCATCGGCTCACGTGTCCTATCTCGAACGGTCTATTGGTGTTGACAACTATCGCAAATTCTGATAAAATTCTGTATATCAACTCTCATTCCCGGCCAATAGAAATGTTCACGAATTCTATGGTAGGTCTTCCTTACACCCTTATGTCCACCAATGAGACTACCGTGCAATTCCGCGATTATGCCGAGGCAAGATTCTGTAGGCGGAACTTCTATGTTCCCGCAGCAAACCGTAAAGATGTCATATAAAATGTCTTCGAGAGTTCCCTGCGGTAGGGAGTCTGTCAAGTTATTGGATTCCGGTATCCTAAAAGTTTTAAAGTCTAGTTTCGTCAATGTCTTCCTTAAATTCTTAAGGGCCGTTCTGAAGTTGGTAACAAGAACAGTATCAAAGTGACGATCCTGAATGAGAACACCAAACACGCGATGTTTCCCGATGTTCGTGGAAATGACCTGAGCTAACTTTGGTTTCACCTCTCTTAGTTGTTCCGGAGATATTTAATTCAGGTCAACTAATAATTGACTCGTCGGTGAATTTAGCTCACAGTCCGAAGAGATGAAATGAACGTAATTGTCATGGTCTCGTGTTAAGTTGTCGCGTGTATACGTTAAATGTCTTTTAGTCGGTTTTATATTTTCGCGAGGCAAATCGCCGAATATCACGGGTCTTAAGGGTTTCTCATAAAAAGGTATATTTGTTACGGAAGGTTGTTTGAGTTCTCGTAATGTCACGTCTGTAGGTGGTAGTAATTGTCTTGGTGATTTGGCAATTGGTTCGCGCCGTTCTTTCGACGCACAGGGTGTCGACAATGCCATAGGTCTAGTCGCCAACACTGATTTACATTTTGGCTTACAAAGATATGACAGTCTCGTCATGTACGTTCGTAAGTCTTTGTATAGTCTGAGTCAGTCGGTCTATTCTGTCTTCTAATGTTCTGTATTTCGTCTGTACGTCGTATGGGTGTAATTCCGTGAGTATGTCCTCAACAACAGCGTCAATGACGTCTCCCTCAGATATTTGTGTGAGGAGTTCGACTATTTCCTCAGTAGGCTCGTCGTGAACATGACTCTTTTCCAGAAGCGTCCGGTTAAATTTTACGAACGAGTCTTGCAAATCCGAGATCGAAATCGGAAACCTTTCCGGGTCTGGAAGAAACACTTCGTCATTACTGCCACTGTTGTCGTGTAGTCCTGTACCTGGTAGTTGTATTGGTTTGTCCGTCGGTTCGTCTGTGTCTGTTTCTGTCACAGTATTGTCGTGAAGTAAAGGCCTTGGCACGGAACTAGGCTTTCGCATGGAACTAGGCTTATGCGTTTCAACGGGTGGTATTTCTGGTAATGCGCTTCTATGTTCCCTAAAAGCAGGAGGTTCAGAAGAAACTGAGACTTCAGAATCCGTTACTTCTGACAAAGTTTCTTTTACTTTCGGTATGTTAGCGCGAGACGATGTGGAGGGACCTACATTGAACTGTACTCTTCGACGAGTATTCATTGCTACTGCGTTCGGATTGACTATCCTATCGTTGATTGACGCGGTTTAGTTTTAGACCCTGGAGGTCTACCTGGTCGTCTAGGTACGTCAGAGGTTGGTTGAGGGACAGGTTTGGGTACGGATGTTTTTGGTTTTGCATCCCCTGCGGATGGATTACGGAGCGATAGGACCTTCGGTATTACGGAGTCGGAATCCTGAGATTCCGAACAAGAACTAGAATCTGAGTCCGAAGAGTCCACCGGATTCCCCGACAATGCGTCCGCGTTAGTATTTAACCGCCTTGCTTTGTGAACGAAATCGTAGTTGTAATCACGTAATTTTAACCTCCAACGAACTAATGGTTGCTCCGGATCTTTGATTGAATTGATCCTTTTTAAAGGCTCATGATCGCTGACATGAGTGAATTTTCTTCCGTACAAATACTGTCTAAAATGTAGTACTAAATATAAAATTGCCAGACATTCTATCTCGGTGGTAAAATAATTTCTTTCAGGCTTGGTGAGATTTCGCGAAAGGTAAGCTATAAGTAGGGTAGTAAGGCCGGTTCTGGAATATAGGGATCTCAGTTGGGAGGGGTGTGGGGGAGGGGGAGGGGGGGTTGAAATACTGCAAGGGGATCTGAGGGGGGAGGGGGGTGGCGGGGTAAAAATAAAATGGTGATCTTAGGTGGTGGGAGGAAAATGGGCGGGGTTTTTGAAATACTGCACTGTGATCTCAGGAGGGACGCGGGGGAAAAATAAAATGGTGATCTCAGAGAGTGGGGTTGGTGGGGGGCAAAGGGGCGGGGTTTCTGAAATAGTGTAAGGGCGTCTCAGGGGGAAGAGGGGTGTGGTGGGGGGAAATAAAATTAATATCGCGGGGGGGGGTCTGCAAATGTGTATAAACACATTTTAAACGCATTTTGATCGTACAAACGCCTTTTAAACGTGTATAAACGCATTTTGAACATGTATAAACGTGTTTTGCATTTTTAACCTGTTTCAAGAACGTTGCACGACGATCGATAAACATGAGAACATAAAAATTATTTAACCAGCGTTGCTCCCCTCCGATGAATCAAATTTTATAAATCGATTGAGATGAGGTGCATTGGATTCGTTTAAAGAAGTACAAAACCGCTGATGGTACATGGTTATGAGATCATCGTCTGTTATTTTATCCGCGATTCAGCATCGCGCGTGGACGTCGCACGACGAACCATAAAAATGAGAATGTACAGCCCCACTCTTGAAACCGCATGCACTCGAGCATTTCACGCCCGCCAGTCGATCGCGGACATCAGCGAAGATTGTAAATCGAAATACGAAACAAATCGTTGGTGGTATTTTAGGAATGTGATAGTCATTAAATGTACACAGTATTGTAGACGACCTTTTGGTTTAGAACGTTTCTTTGACAATTTCGTGTTCACGCGTATGCTGATATACAGAACAATCCCTTCTCTCTCGTGTCACTCCGACGAGACAGCGTGCACGCGAGGCTTGTGACGTCATGCCACGCGGGTATCCCCTCCACCTTCTTTCCTTCTCGTTTCTTTACGCAGTCTTTCCGAATATCGTTATCCGTCCTATCGTTATTTCTACTACATTCGGCTATCCCGATATGTGGGTCGTCCACGGCCCACTTTTCGTCCTTCCGTAATATTAATGCATTACTATTTATTTGTACTACTACTATTTAATGCATTCTTTGATTTCTGTAACGAGGTAAGAGAGAGAAGAAATTAGTGAGATGGGGAATGAAAGAAAAATTGGTTATCCTCAATCCAAATCTGTATCGCCGATAGAGTGATCAAGTCTAAAGACGAGCGTGATTTAAATTGAAAATCTTTTCGGAAGAAAATTAAGAGAAGAGACACAACACGTTATCCTTGTTATTCAGCTACCGCGAAAGCCATGGTACACCTACTGAAGTGACCATTTTAGAATATTCTGGGGATGTATAGGAAAGGAACCTGCCAGTCCAGCCTTGCTGAGCTCCTTAAAATCGTAGTACTCTGATAGCAGTACTACGACCAAGGATCACCCAACTCCGACTGTTGTCAATTCCAGCCTTGCCAAGTTTCCATTCAGCACGAGCACTGTGACAAGAGTGACTCGGCCAGAGAACGCTTGACTCCGACTGTCACAATAATCTCTGGATTTGCAGCAAGTCGTAGCAACTTGTGATGTTCCTCAGACCAGCGATTGCTTGAATCAGACCTTGGGTATCCATTATCACGCTCCGATATTGATAAAGTTCCACTCCTATTACTAGCGTCTCATAAAATTCAAACAATCCTGTAATTAAACTAAAACATCACCAGAACAATTATGCTTACGTGATCTTATTCGAGAATATCGAATGTAACCCAGCGTTTCATGCTATCTAGAGCAACGACAGTCCGCTGGCTTGGAGATTTCTTCATCTCCCTCAGGTCCAAAACCTCGTAACGGTTGTTCGGTAGTACCGCTGAGACCTTGAACGGACCCTTATACTTGGGTGCCAACTTTTTGCTCTGCCCAGTCGCTGGAGGATTAAAGGCAATCATGACAATATCTCCTACTGCGTAGCGAGGGGGTTTGAATCTCTGTGCATAAAAATTCCTCTTGTCCGTCTCCTGCTGAGCATCGATGCGACGTTTCGCATCTGACCGGATCTGTTTCAAATCAACGCTATCCAGAGTGGTCTTGATTTCGTTGATGAGGAATGCATCAGCCGAAGAACGCGGCTGATAGCCGTCAACTAGCTCCGCGGGACTTCTCCGAGTGATGCGGTGAACAGTGCAATTCAGTCCGCTTTGCACCTTTTTGACGTTAGTGCCCCACTCGTCCTCATGTAAACCGGCACACGTGGCAGCAAGGGAACCCAATATCGTGCGATTCATTTGTTCGCATTGGCCATTCGCCCTTGGAGTGGCTACTGCATTTAAGATGTGTTTAATGCCGTATTCTTGACAAAAGGTCGTAAACGTATGAGCTGTGAAGGCAGTCCCTCTGTCCGTAATTATTTGAGCAGCTACTCCAAACACTGCAAACAGCTGGTCAAGGGTCTTTATAACCCGTTTGGTTTTCGTATCGCGCACGGGCTCGACAACACAGAACTTTGTAAAACCATCGACTATTACTAGAATTTGTGAATTTTTCCGCTTACTGATTACGAATGGGCCGAGGTGATCCAAGTGCAGTGTATGGAACGGAACCGTTACTTTATCAATGGGATGCAGTAACCCGGGTTTTCTGCCAGAACTGTTCTTATAATATGTGCAATTCAAACAAGATTTGACATATTTAGTTACGAATTTCCTCATACCCTTAAACCAGTAGTTTTCCTGTATTTTAGATAGTGTTTTGTCGAGTGCGAAATGCCCTAAATCATCGTGGCACATTTTCACCACGTTCCATCTCGAGATGCGAGGAACGAGCCATTTGTTTCCCGAGTCAGTGACTCGAAACACTACGCCACCCTTAAGATTGTACTTATCAAAATACTGTTTCGTATCGGGTTGTACATCTCCAGATTCTAGTATTTTCCGGATGACTGAGATGTCATGGTCTTGTAGTTGAACGGCGCGTATCCATTCCACACTAGTAATGTCAACTAATAAACATTCTACTGGATTTCGGCTCAATCAATGTGAGCTATTTGCGGACCGGGCCGATAGACTATCGTGTAATCGAAGTCCTGCATATAAATCCACCACCTAGCTACGCGTGGTACAATATCCTTTTTTTCGGCTGTTGCCCGAACGGCACTACAATCCGTTACGATTTTGAATTTAATTCCTAAAAAATATACACGGAAAACGTGCTGAAACCACCGCAAGCGTTTCCAACTCGTAGGAGTGGTATTTTTGTTCCTCGATCGTCGTTTTCCGACTGTAATATGCTACGACTTTGTTAAGACCGTCTATTTGCTGTAGTAATATACCGCCTAAACCTATCGCGCTAGCGTCCGTGTATACTTCAGTGGGCCTGCTAGGATCGTAAATCGATAAAATCGGGCGCTCGAAGAGCATTGCTTTTATTTTTTTTACGACGTCTGACTGTCGGGGGTCCCATGTCCATGGAACAGTGGTTCGTAACAAATCGGTCAGCGGTGCAACGACGCGAGCGTAATCTTTAACGAATCTACGAAAGTAGCCCGATAACCCCAAAAATTGTCGAACCTGTTTAACGTCTGTTGGTTCGACGGAATTCATTACAGCTTTTGTTTTTGCCAGTCCCGGTCTCACGCCTTCTTTAGAAATTTCTCGGCCTAAATATTCGATCTTTTGTTGGAAAAATTTACATTTTGCTAAATTAAGCGTGAGATTATTTTTTTCCAAAACATCCAGGACCAGTTTTAAATTTTCAAATCCTTCCTCTATACTGGTCGACGGTATAAGGATATTATCCATATAGATTAAGGCTTTTCCAAATCGCAAGTCTCCTAGTACTTTATTTACGGCTCGCTGAAATACCGAAGGCGCGTTAGCCAATCCAAACGGCATACGCAAGAATTCGTATTGAACGTCTGGCGTAATAAACGCGGTTTTTTCAATAGAGTCACGGTGCATCGGAATCTGATAAAAGCCCGACGTAAGATCCAGAGATGTGAAAAACGTTTTGCCTCCTAATCTATCGATTTGATCTTCGATAAGCGGAAGAGGATATTTATCGCGTTTCGTGATTTTGTTTAAAGCACGGAAGTCGACGCATAAGCGATCTTCCCCGTTTTTCTTTCGTACTAATAACACCGGGCTGGAATAGGGAGAACTACTCTCGCGTACAATGTTGCAGCTTATCAAATCTGAGATAATTTTTTTCACCCTCTCCCGTTCGGACAGGGACATGCGATAGGGTCTGCGCTGAATTGGTTGTTCCGACAAAAGATCATTGTGCATCTCGGTCGCGTTCGTTTTTCTCAATTCCTCCATTGTTAATGATATAGCGCCCCTTTGATCGTTGAGGATTAATATCAGTTTATTCCGGTGTTCGTTCGAAAGTCCTTCGCAGGACACGTGATTTAAGGTTATTTCCTCAATACGTTTCCCGTTATCGGAAATAGTCGTTAAGGACTCGTGTTCAGGAATCTGCGTTTTCGACTTTGGGAAAACTCAGATTCCTTAACCGCTTTTCAAATCGCGCTCGCTTCCACCGGAAGCAGTTTAGAATCACGCGAACATTCCAGGGCGTTCGAGAACACTCTAGAACGTTCTGGAATGCCCGAAAACGTCATGTGACTTCCGATCTGTCCATGCCGTGGGCACGCCGCGACGCCATACTTCCGCATTCACTTCCTATCGATTAGTCTGTTACGGATGCATCCGTCGAACCGAATTTTTCGGTTCTTGAATTTACACTTGGCGACAAGAAGGCGCCTTTATAATATTATTTTAAATGCATAGAACGTTAGAGTTTTCTTCTTTCCTTAAAATCGTCGCAAGTCGCCTGCCACGGACCTCTCTTACATAGATATCTCGAGTGCCCTACGACCCCCCGTCCTACGATACTCTCTCATTCGCTTACTCTCTCATCCTTTCTCTCTCTAACCTATCCATAGAGCCGTGCACTATACTAACCTACCATGCCGATGCATTCCTACGACAGTTACGTCATTTTTCCTAAACCTTCTCTGTATGGCCACAGCATCTTCCCACTACCAAATTTTGGCCCTTATCGCAACCTCCCCTACACCGAGAGACCTATATAAGACGAGGTTTTCAAGACCTCGTGGGTTCTTCCTAGTTAGACTTTCGAGCAGTACATAGCGATATTGGATTATTTCCTTTTGAAGCATAATTTCAACCATAGAAGCGTACGCGTTTTCTTACGGCAGTTTTAAACTCGTTCAGTCTTGAATTTCCCCCGTAATACTCAGGCGTTAGAGTCAACTCGAAGCTTAGGCTTTTTGACTATAACGTACAAAGGAGATCGTAAATCGTCGCTGCCCAAGGGTAAACCTCGACTCACTAAGTACGGTTATATTATTTTATTTCATTGCTCTATATTCTATTACACAGAACACTAAACAAGTACTGTAAATTGACCAAACACCTTTATTGTAAACTCTCGTTGATTTTAGAATATACCAAAGAATATTATTAAATTCTAATTTGATTCCAACATTATTTTGAAATTAGAATAATACCTTTCCTCACGAATATATATAAGAATAGAAATACTGAGTAACGTCTCACAATAATTCACTCTTACCGCTCGGAGTGAAACAAAATATAAGTTACGGGTATTTAGTTCTGTTTACGTAAATTGTTACCCGACCCAGAGGCCACGTCGCCGAGACTTGCGGGGCAATTCCGTAGCGCGTTAGAGTCACTTTTGATAACCAGGCTAGAGTCCGAACCAGAGGCCTCGTCGCCGAGATTTGCGGATTCTAGTTCGTTATCCCTACTTGTTCTATCCTAGAGTCACTTAGATAATATCCTTAATCGACTCAGAGGCCACGTCGCCAAGAAAATCCGACATGGGATATTATTGATATAACAGTAGAAACAAAACGGTAACAGCTTGTCGATCCAGAGGCCACGTCGTCGAGAGTTTTCCGGCAAGCTCATTATCGCACCTTTTCACGCATTAACGTGCAATAAATCTTCATTGTTCGATTTATTACTACCGCGTTCAAACAAACTCGCCCGGCTCGTAACAAGTCATTGAATGAAGATCGTGTCGGCTGAACGGTCAGCTTTCTTTGTCTAGTTAAATAGTTGAGTTTATTGTACAACATCATCTCCTTTCATATTCATCTCGCTTCAATTTAACATCAGTGCTTGTGCATCATTACCTCATAGAAAGAATTCAGACGCACGGACGACAATTACATCACACATAGAGAAAACTTCTACCTGACGCCACGTGCATCACATAACGGTAAAATCCTTTGTACTTGCTTTCACTCTCACATAGCACACACACTGAAGCGAAATATCTAATAATGTACATACGCTTGTAAATCTTCATACCATGCAATTTCATTGTAAATACGTTCATTCTTTCGTTCACCCACATTAATTGTTTTGAATAAATTCACATTGTAAACTTCTCCTCAATTCACGCGTCTCGATAATTTTTCTACCAACTTCATTCCACCATCCCTTGTAATTAAAAATACAGTCCACTAAAAACTCGGAATAAATTCACGGTCTAAATTCTACCCTAATTTCAAACAACTCGTGTGTCACAAGATTCTTATCTTTCTCAATTACTTTGATTCCGTGCTCATCAACAATCACCGTCACGCCCGATGCGCTAATAATATCGCGACCTATTAAAATTTTGTGCGAAAGTTGATCGTCCGATACAATCAACATTGTAATTATCATTTTCGCGTCGTCAATTTGTAATTCAGCAGTAGCAGAACCTACCGGTACAACCTGCGCTCGATTAAACCCAGTAAGGATCGAATCCGACTTTTCAAAATTTAATTTTAATAGGAACGGTTCGCTTTCTCGAATTAAAGAGCAATCACTCCCCAGATCTACGATACATTCCGTGCGGATACCGTTTACTTGACACGATTTGTATATTTTGGGAAGTGTAGATAACGCGACGTTAAGAACGCTGCATTCGACACCGGCGGTTAGTCATGCCTCTTTCTTTGACGACGGTTTGCCATTCTTACGGTAGCATTTTTCTTCCGTGTGGCCAATTTTAGAACAGAAATTGCAAGTCGGCTTATCGTTGGATTTACCGGAAGAGTCGTTAGATTTCGCGGCCTCCTTCTCCGCGCCATGGAGAGACATTGTTTTTAATTTCGGACAATACCGTTTGAAGTGACCGCTACCGCCGCAGTTGTAACATTTAATAGCGGGCGACGCGTTACCCGATTTATCGTTACCGGTATTATCATCGCGTTGTCGTAGTCGTTTTGCGTCTTTCGTTTTCGACGAGGACTCTACCGAAGGAAAAACACTTAAACAGTCATTTAGTTCGGCAATTGTTTTACAACGCGCTGCTAACACTGTAGTGCGTGTGTTATCATCGCAAATCCCCTGAGCTACACAGTCTACTAACTTATTTTCAGGAATTTCTAACTTCAACTTATTAATCTTCCCTAGTTTTTTTAGCGCATAAGTCTGGAGATTTTCACCAATTTGACACTTATAATTCGCGGCTTGTTCGAATAATTTACCGAAACTGGTATCTCCGGGGAACTGTTTTACAATCGCATTTGGCAAAAGAGACCACGTAAGATGCGAATCGTGTAATTTGTCGTACCACAGCCTGGCATTACCTTTTAATTCACATACCGCTAAATATGTAATTATTTTATCGTCCCAACCATACACGGCTGCACTCGTGTTCACCCTTTCCACCCAGTCAAAAGCCGTTAAACGTCCGGCAGTTGGATCAAATTCCGGCAAAAACTTTTTGTTAATGAAATTTGCGTTACCTTGCCTGTTCGAGCCTGATGACACGATACCTGATAATACGTCTGCCAGCCTCGCGAAATCGGATTCCTGGGTACTGGTACTCCTGCAATTCCTCGAACTCCTGCGGCTAGCATCGCGACTTCTCCGACGTCGATTTTCCTTCGACGACGACGACCTGGATCTCGAACGGTGTTCGTCCCGAGATTTCGTACGTCTATCTGTACGATCGTCACTTTTCTTTTTCATGTGACCGCCCATAGTTTCCTTCGCGAAAACGATAATTCGTTGGACTAATACAGAAAAAGAAACGCCGAACCTGCGCACGTTTATCCCACTTCTGATCTGTAGACGACCTTTTGGTTTAGAACGTTTATTTGACAATTTCGTGTTCACGCGTATGCTGATATACAGAACAATCCCTTCTCTCTCGTGTCACTCCGACGAGACTGCACGCTTCAGCGTGCACGCGAGGCTTCTGGCGTCATGCCACGCGGGTTACCCGCTCCACCTTCTTTCCTTTTCGTTTCTTTACGCAGCCTTTCCGAATATCGTTATCCGTCCTATCGTTATTTCTACTACAGTATAATGGATAAAAGTAAGTATATTGTAAAAAAAATGTTTATGACATGGATTTGAAATTGAATAAAATAAAAACATAATAAACGGATAGTGATTAAGTGACTAAATGTAAATTAAACAAATCATTGACCAGTTCCTTCCCAATCCTCCGTATTTAAATCGGGGCAGGGGTCGTACGGTTCGTTGCCGAATTATTTATTGAGCCCGATATCATCCTCCCACCACGGCAATATATCGCAGAGATTTGACGCCAATCGCAGCGTTTTTTTATATGCTCTGTCATAAACTTGACAAGTGCCGTTCCTACTGTGTATGTCAGTATCGAGTGAGTTCACCGACCCGGCCGTAAAATCAGCTGTTAAGGTTCTTACGATGGACAAAATCGGCACTGTGACCTACTGCCAACGACCTACTTCCGTCGAGGACAGGTTGATTCGTGGACGAAAGGGTGAGTTTAAGAAGATTCTTCTAACGTTAGTTATTCACATCGTTTATCTTAAACCATAATTTATCCACCTGAAAACGTGCTGTTAAGAAAATCATTTTTTCCACAAATACTACAACTTTTCATACCTCTCGAATAACGAGTGACAGTATTGAACAGTTATTCAACGACTATTAGTTTATTTGAAGACGATATGTGATATTTGCCGTATGCTTTTCTCGATACCCACGCGATCTACTTGTTCACGCTCGCGGAGGAGCGCGAGTCAGAGACCACACTCTCGTTTCGAGCGGGCGCTCTATACGTGCTCGGATTGGCCGAGCCGTTTCGTTAATAATTCAAAATCCAGGGCGCTTACAACATTATTGCTAAAGTAAAGTTCTCCAGAATCACCCCAGCTACCCCTCATTTCATGGAAATCGATCAGATACGGGACACCCTGTATATGGTGGTAACGTTGATACCAATATTTATACATTTAAAATCTTTGATTAGAATAGCTTCTAGCGTTATATTATTATCAATTTTTGAAACATTTGTTGATGTGCAAAGTTTCAAAACATCATCACGGTTGCGCATGATGTTTTTCCATGTAGACCATGGGAAGGCAAGTTCGTTTCCTCGACTGTCACCTATGGCCACCTCAACGAAGATGTCGTTTCCGCTGTCAACGCGTATGCCAATTTCAAGGTACTTGAAGAAATCCATCGTCAGCGAATATCTGCGACCCAGAATTCGTGCATCTTTTTGTGCCGTTCCGGTTGATCTGTATAAGAGAAATTATTTTCATTACTTGCGTTTTTAATTTAAATTATTTTTAATTATGAATTTTTTCTACTGACACTTTTTCTTTTTTAACATGCATTGCCACCGTGTTGTTATTCTCCTCATCGTACAGTTGTCTTTTGTTCTGGCTATGCATAATGCAATTTTTTTACTCTATTTGCACTATTATGGATGACACGAGTGGTGATACATCTTGTTCGAGAGTCCTGTTTTATACTGTTGTACACACACACACACGCATTTACCATGCAGTACATGTATTTTCAATCTTTTATAGTGTTAAGACAATCGATGTAATCTTCAAATTTAGATGGTACACCCCCACTCTTGAAACCGCGTGCACACAGTGAAACTGAATGCTTCGCAGATATTCGCTGACAGCTGACGCAGATATTCGGTGACGGTTGATCTCTCTCTCTCTCTCTCTCTCTCTCTCTCTCTCTCTCTCTCTCTCTCTCTCTCTCTCTCTCTCTCTCTCTCTCTCTCTCTCTCTCTCTCTCTCTCTCTCTCTCTCTCCCTCTCCCTCCCTCTCTCTCCCTCTCTCCCTCTCTCTCTCTCTCTCTCTCTGATTGACACAGTTTTCGAGGAAAAAAACTTTCGAGGAAAACTTGGGGAAATGTATGAAACCGTGTGGATCACCAGTTCGCCGATTCATACGTGGGAATTACGAATATATTTCGTATCGTGTCGGGTATAGAATCGTAGGACTCATCAGCAAATAATTTATTCAGGCCGATGTCATCTTCCCACCAGCATAAACAATTAAAAATATCACAGGCTTCTCTTAAGGACCTTCGCTGCATTCGAATGTACAGCATCTCTTTGATGTTGATGGTTCCTTTATCCATTTGATGTTACCGTGCAAAACCACCACCGATCTTATCAAACAAATTTTCTGAAGAACAAAACTGCTTCAAAAAATATTGAAGAACTCACTACTTTGCGGTCACGTGAAACGAATAAAAATATCGTTCCGACACCGATTAAACGGAACGCCTTTACAGAGTATTAATTCGCTGACGATGGATTTTTGCTCATCTCGCCGAGTATCGCATTTCATTTACGAATGATATGATGTCAACCACACGTGGTACATAGTTAGAGAACTCGCGATTTTCTATGCACCTCAGCATCTTGAGATACAAAATATGCACCATAGTTGGGATACAAGGGTGTTGCGAAAGGAAGAGTTCGCGGCGAACCGTCAGGCGGTAAAGACTGACATGAGAAAATCAGTCAAGTGTACATAGTAAGTGAACATAGTAAAAAGAAAAATGTCGCAATCACTGATATTAGAAGTGATGTGGCCAATGGTTTTAAACGAATATTTATCTGGTAACATTAGCGGTGATGCAGCGCTCATGATTCAAAGGTTAATGCAACTTGATACTGAAAGCAGAATAAGTTTTTTCTGTTCAAAAAGAGATGGTCAAGTTGTAAGATCGTATCCAGTAACAGCAACACCCAACGAAATACGGCACATTCTCCAAGAACGGGAACGAATCATTGTGCACGTATTGATTCCTGATTTTTAATGGTAATAATAATAATAATAATAATAATAATAATAATAATAATAATAATAATAACAATAATAATAATAATAATAATAATAATAACTTTTTAAAACTGCGGACATAACGCATGGTGTCAAGTGCTTAACAAGAAACTGTTGCACGTAAAACATTTAGTGATTAGCAGGACTCTCATACTCCAAAATAAACTATGAATTTTAAATATATGTATAAAAATTAAAAATCTCAGGCAACGCTTCTTAGAACCGCGAACGAATATCGTGCATGGTTGCTTCAATGCGATGATAATTTGAGACTTGTTGAAGACTATATGAATGTTTCAATGAATAAATTATCAGTGCGCGCGAAACGTCAAGTAACTGTTCTCGTTTGTCGGTTGAAGAACTTACCCGTGTCGATAGGAAGACGTTTTTTGAAAGTGGGTAGTGGTTTCGCGAGTGTACCCGATGACACACCATCGACTCTTGTTTGGGAAAACGTTGAGACAGCGTTTCTAAATCGTGTTATGACAGGAGTCGTAATTAACTCAAAGCACATCGATCCGCTACACGTTCTTGAAGATGCGCGATGCATGGTTATCGATCACGTTAAGGATGTTATTAACCGGTATTCGGGCGTAAAAGTAAACACAGTGTTGGAAGCAGACTTTATATTGAATGACACGTCGGATGTGAAGAGTTTCAACACGCGGAATTATGAATTGTATTTGTCATCCGATCTGTCCGAATGGTATTCGCAACACATCGTGCAACCAATTACTGTTTCGATGGAAGAATTTCAAGAGCGGGACAGCGGATGGGCATTGCATCGAATATTGCATCTTATCGTAAATTGCAATAAATTTGAACCGATGAGCGCAGGATGTCAGATGGTTTCCATTCCTGCAGCGTTACGATTGAAGAAAGCGCTCGTAAATGTAAATTATGGAGACACTGGTGATGAGGATACTTGTTTTTTCTGGTCGGTGGTTGCAGGCCTGTACGAAGCAAACGGAATGTTGTCAAGATCTTGATCGTATCCACATTATGCGGATGTACAGTATTGGACTAAAGAGCGATCCCAGGGTCCTTATCTCCCGCTGTGACGCACTTGTTCGAGGCCTATTGACACAAGCCGGCAGCCTGTGGATTTCGGTGGGCCTCGCACATCGTTTATTTTTCCACGGTCGCACTTCGAAGACGACGCAGGGCAGGCCTATGGACGGCTATACGGTCCGCAAAAATCCGACTTTGCCGCGTAAGACCTTCTCTCTTCCTCCCTCGCTCCCTCGCAGTCACTCCAGGTAAGAGCACATCGACGAGGGCTTGCGTGGTTGTATTCCGACTACCACCACTGTATAGTCGGTGAGGGTTGCGCTGGCAGACCTCGCTTATACCCAGGACGGCTATGGACGGCTATACGGTCCGCAAAAGTCCCACTTCGCCGCGTAAGACCTTCTCTCTTCCTCCCTCGCTCCCTCGCAGTCACTCCGAGTAAGAGCACATCGACGAGGGCTTGCGTGGTTGTATTCCGACTACCACCACTGTATACTCGGTGAGGGTTGCGCTGGCAGGCCTCGCTTATACCCAGGACGGCTATGGACGGCTATACGGTCCGCAAAAGTCCCACTTCGCCGCGTAAGACCTTCTCTCTTCCTCCCTCGCTCCCTCGCAGTCACTCCGAGTAAGAGCACATCGACGAGGGCTTGCGTGGTTGTATTCCGACTACCACCACTGTATACTCGGTGAGGGTTACGCTGGCAGGCCTCGCTTATACCCAGGACGGCTATGGACGGCTATACGGTCCGCAAAAGTCCCACTTCGCCGCGTAAGACCTTCTCTCTTCCTCCCTCGCTCCCTCGCAGTCACTCCAGGTAAGAGCACATCGACGAGGGCTTGCGTGGTTGTATTCCGACTACCACCACTGTATACTCGGTGAGGGTTACGCTGGCAGGCCACGCTTATACACCTTTTCTTTCCTTCCTTAAAGGTAGAGTTAATTACGAATTAATTATTCAATTTCATTATAAAATTTCAATGCTATTTTATTGGATATATTTCAATTCATTATCTTTACCGATGATTTCAAGTTCATGAAACCTTCCTTCTTCCTCTATCGCTCCCCCGCGGGACCTATCGCAGATTATCGTTGGGGCTACCGCACTTCTTCACTCGGGGAAGGTAGGGCCCGCTATACGGTGCGCGCTCTTCGATTCACTGGTGATTAATTTAATTACGAAATTGATTATCTGTTCACGAAATGAATTATTTAATTCGTGTTTGTGAGGGCGAGACACGCCGTAAAGATAATGAATTGAAATATATCCAATAAAATAGCATTGAAATTTTATAATGAAATTAAATAATTAATTCGTAATTAACTCTATCTTTAAGGAAGGAACGAAAAGGCGTATAAGCGAGGCCTGCCAGCGTAACCCTCACCGAGTATAGAGTGGTAGTAGTCGAAATACAACCACGCAGGCCCTCGTCGATGTGCTCTTACTCGGAGTGACTGCGAGGGAGCGAGGGAGGAAGAGAGAAGGTCTTACGCGGCGAAGTGGGACTTTTGCGGACCGTATAGCCGTCCATAGCCGTCCTGGGTATAAGCGAGGTCTGCCAGCGCAACCCTCACCGACTATACAGTGGTGGTAGTTGGAATACAACCACGCAAGCCCTCGTCGAAGTGCTCTTACTCGGAGTGACTGCGAGGGAGCGAGGGAGGAAGAGAGAAGGTCTTACGCGGCGAAGTGGGACTTTTGCGGACCGTATAGCCGTCCATAGCCGTCCTGGGTATAAGCGAGGCCTGCCAGCGCAACCCTCACCGAGTATACAGTGGTGGTAGTCGGAATACAACCACGCAAGCCCTCGTCGATGTGCTCTTACTCGGAGTGACTGCGAGGGAGCGAGGGAGGAAGAGAGAAGGTCTTACGCGGCGAAGTGGGACTTTTGCGGACCGTATAGCCGTCCATAGCCGTCCTGGGTATAAGCGAGGTCTGCCAGCGCAACCCTCACCGACTATACAGTGGTGGTAGTCGGAATACAACCACGCAAGCCCTCGTCGATGTGCTCTTACCTGGAGTGACTGCGAGGGAGCGAGGGAGGAAGAGAGAAGGTCTTACGCGGCAAAGTCGGATTTTTGCGGACCGTATAGCCGTCCATAGGCCTGCCCTGCGTCGTCTTCGAAGTGCGACCGTGGAAAAATAAACGATGTGCGAGGCCCACCGAAATCCACAGGCTGCCGGCTTGTGTCAATAGGCCTCGAACAAGTGCGTCACAGCGGGAGATAAGGACCCTGGGATCGCTCTTTAGTCCAATACTGTACTGTGTACTGAGGGTATTCGACTACCGATAATCATACATGATATTCATAAATTTGAAAAGAACAATAATATTTCCATAAACGTTTACATTTGGCAAAATAAACACACTATACCGTTTTATTTGACTTCAAGCAAGCAAGATAAACATGTTAATCTCCTCATGCTTGAACAGCAGGGGATGGAAGGTTCCGCAAGCAATCATTTTGTCTGCATAAAAAATTTGTCGAGATTGGTCTCCAGTCAACTCAGCCAGAATCAACATACCAAATATATTTGCGATCGGTAAGTAAAAAGTGTATTCATGGTATGTGTTGTGACGGCTTTTCTCTCGTCCTCGTCAGAAAAGTTACGCCACGACTTCGGCCGGGGGTTTATCGGTCCTTTTCGATATTAGACGCGACAATTGCCAGATGGGCGCCAGGTACTTTTCCCCGAAAGCACCAAAGGATTCGAAATGCGGCGAGATGTCTGATGAACCCTCGGACGGACCGTTGGCCTACGGGCTAGCTCGCGACCCTAATGGTAGAGGGGCGGGGTGTAGCGGGCATGCGGAAAGCGGTAACGGTCAGGTAGGGTCGAGAACAGGATAAAATAAATAAAGTTGGGACTCAGTGGGTACGGTGTAATTAATGCGATAAGACGTTTATTTTCGAATGGTACGCGATATCGGTTAACACCGAGCTGGAATCACCGCGCTCGTTGCTCGTCGCGGGAAACTCCGGATCCTTAATCTAAGTGACTTCGCCCAGGCGGTGGGCCGCATGCTCGTCATGTCCCGATTACGGTTAAACGCGGTTAAACGGCAGCTTATCTGGCGAGGTTCTCTTACATGGTCCGTTACGATATCGGCCCTTGGCCCTCTGTCTCGCAGGACTCTTTCGGCGGCGCAGTTACGAACAATTCCTTAACAATCCATCCCAATACAACGATAATGGTTCTTTGCAACCCGAAATTACAATTCACGGTAAAATCTAACAGAAACTACGGTACGGTAACCAAAACGCTCGCACGCTACGGCGGCCCTAGGCGAAGTGAGGAGCGGTCCTACTTTCGCATCCTCCTTTCCTACTCCTTGCGGAATTCGTCGCCTCATTGGCCGCCGGGCCAGCGGTGCATTTTACGGGCGCCCCGGCTGGCCCCGCGATTTTCCACCGGCATTTTCGAGTTTTCCCCCGACTGCCCCTTGCTATCCCCCGGATAGTGGCTGGTTGTCCCGCTGCAGGTCTCCTCCGGAAATCGGAATCTCCAGGCCTCCCCCGCAGGTATACGGCCGCATCCCCCCGGGATGCGCCTGCCCGCCGCTAAAGGGAGCCTGGATGATCCCCCCACGAGTCCTCCTGTTTCTTTCGGGATGGCATCTGCCCGGCGCGGCGGCCCCTGGCCGCGAAATCGTGGAGGGCACGGCGAGTCTCCCCCGGAGGTGGGTCCCTGACCCCTCGCCGTCCCTCCGATCCACGCCGGTGGATGCGTGGGTGCCCACGATAACTCCCCTCCATGCGGCGCCTCGCCGCGAGGTTGCACGGCACCCCTGGCACCGTGCGTTCTCCGAGGGGCTCGTCGGGTCTTCTCGGAGCAGTTCGGGGGTCCTCGCGTCTGCCGGTGCGCGCCGTACCTCGGCGCAGTTCCTCGCTGCTCGGAATCCTCGAGCAGCGGTCGCCATGATTGAAATTCTCGGCGACGTCCGCCTAAGCTCGTGGCCGCTCGGTGGCGGCTGTCTCGCCGTCCGACGGCGGCGCGATCGTTGGTGTTCGCGCGAGTTCGGAGCCGCTCGCTAGCGGCTCCCCTACTCTTTCCTACCTCATTTCTAGATTCCGGTAAGCTGCCGATCCTCGCGGTAACTTATTAATTCCGCGCACCGCGCGAGGTTCCCATCTGGGTCCCTGCGTCGCTCGATATCGCGATCTATGCCCTACCTATTCGTGGTGGAAATCCTACCATACTACGCGATGTGGTTTTCGGAAGCGCGATGAATCTAACAGTCGCGGTATCGCGGCTATTCCTAATACGGTATTGCGGCTATTCCTAATACGGTATCGCGATTAGACTCAATCTGTAAGATTCTCCTGACGGTATCGCGTTGAACATAATGACGGTATCGCGGTGACTATAATGACGGTATCGCGTTAATTACTCGCGGTATCGCGAGCACTTACTTATTTTACCCCAGCTTTTCCTCCCTGAATCGCCTTCCGGCCGTTTTGAGACGAGCAGAAAAGCTGCAACGTCACAACGTTTATACCTGAATTCTGTCACACTTACCCCGCGCCACTGTCGCGACACACTACACGTCTACTGCATACATTGTATCACGATACGATGGATATTCGTCAAAGAATCGTATACGACACATTGTATCATCCGAAAAATGGAATGGGAACCAGAAAACGCTTAAGCTGGCAGAATCGCTCTGCCACCCGAACACAATGCTTCGGTCCAACGCAGAGTATTCCAATATGTTTTTCGTATTCGCCGAATTGTGTTATTACGAGGTATCGGTGCAGTGAAATGCACGTTCGGTAAAGTGACCGTCGCTCGAGTCCCGCGGATACCCGCGGTCAACTGTGCGCTACGGACTACCTTGCCACAACTTACTGGATTACTGGGGACAATTGAATTTTTAGGCGAACAAGTGAATTTATTTTAATTCGTCGATAAAGGATGCGGGTGAATTTTTTTTCTTACCGTGGGCAGTCTCTCATTTCTGACAGTGTTTATGCGATCGTTCCTCGAAAAGTTCTGTTTGTAGGTGTTCGGGCGTGCAATTAAAGTGATCGTGCAGTAAAGAGAGTTCACCGACCCGGCCTCAGCTGTTGACAGGTTCGTTGAAGTGCAGGATCGGCAAAGTGTCAAAGACCCACTTCCGCCGAAGCAGGTTAATCGCTGGATGAGTGGCTGAGCTTAACAAGATTTTTCTGACAGTTATTAAAATTATCTTCCTTAAAGCATAACTTATGTACCTGAAAACGTGTTATTTAGAATAATTTTTTTCACGAGTACCAAAACTCTATTCCATTCGGATAACGCGAAAAACTATTGAACAGAGCTATTACGCGACTTATTAGTTTACTTGTTAATCATGAATACCGAATCATTTCGCGTTTTTCGATTTAAGACGATGTATCATTTGCCGTACGCTTCCCTCGATATCTACGCTGTGCCAGTACGTTTGTTCACGACTATGGTCGAGCGCGATCGAGAGACAACGCTCTCGCGGTCGAGCGCGCGAGTTTTACGCACTCTGGTTGGCCAGCGTTTTTCGTTAATAATTCAAAAACGAAGGCGCGACCAACATTTTGGTGAAGGACAAAGTAGTTTAGCTTCCCCCAGCTAACCCCCAGTTCCCGGTCTTACACCAATTAGGGGACACCCTGTATTGTGACGCGTTTTCTTCCCGTCGAGGAAAGAAGGACGCGTCCAACTTCGGCGGAAGGCCTACCCGCCGCGGTCACGCGAAACCTGAAAATAGGAATGTTGGGCGCCAGGTGCGTTTTACCCGAAAGCGCCAAAGGAACGCGAACCCTAATGGTAGAGGGGCGGGGTGTTGCGGACATGCGGAAAGCGGTAACGGTGAGGTAGGGTCGAGACCAGGATAAAATAAATAAATTTGGGACTCAGCGGGTACGGTGTAATTAATGCGATAAGACGTTTATTTTCGAACGGTACGCGGTATGGATTAAACCCGAGCCGGACTCACCGCGCTCGTCGCCCGTCGCGGGACTCACCGGATCCTTAATCTACGTGACTTCGCCTAGGCGGTGGAGCGCACGCTCGTCATGTTACGATGACGGTTAAACGCGGTTGAACGGCAGCTTACCTTGCGAGGTTCTCTTGCATTGTCCTTTACGATATCGGCCCTTGGCCCTCTGTCACGCCGGACACTCTCGACGGCGCAGTTACTAACAATCCATTAATAGTCCGACACAATCTAACGATACTGGTCCTTTGCGACCCGAAATTACAATTGAACGGTAGAATCTAACAAACTTACGGTACGCTAACAAAACGCTCGCACGCTACGACGGCCCTAGGCGAAGTGAGGAGCGGTCCTTCTTCCACATCCTCTCTCCCCACTGCTAGAGGAACTCGTCGCCTAATTGGGTCCAGGACCAGCGACGCATTTTACGGGCGCCCCGGCTGGTCCCCGCGATTTTCCACCGGCATCTCCGATTTTTCCCCCGACTGCCCCTTGCTATCCCCTGGATAGTGGCTGTTGGTCCCGCAGCAAGTCTCCTCCGGAAATCGGAATCTCCAGACCTCCCCCGCAGGTATACGGTCGCATTCCCCCGGGATGCACCTTTCCGCCGCTAAAGGGAGCCGGGACGATCCCCCCTCGATTACTCCTGCTACAGTCGGGATGGCATCCTTCCGGCTCGGTGGCCCCCGGCCGCGAAATCGTGGAGGGCACGGCGAGTCTCCCCCGGAAGTGGGTCCCTGACCCCTCGCCGTCACTCCGATTCACGCCGGTGGATGCGAGGGTGCCCACGATACCTCCCCTCCATGCGACGTCTCGCCACGAGGTTGCACGGCGCCCCTGGCACCGCGCGTTCTCCGAGGGGCTCGTCGGGTCTTCATGGAGCAGGTCGGGGGTCCTCGGGTCTGCCGGTGCGCGCTGTATCTCGGCGCAGCTCTTCGCTGCTCGAGTCCGCTCGAGCAGCGGGCGCCATATTCGATATTTTCGGGACTGCTCGCCGAAATTCGTGGCCGCTCGGTTAGCGGCCACCCTACCTTCTAACTCCTAACCTTCGGCGGTAATCAAATGAGGTAAGCTGCCGATGCCTGTTTGAACGCGATTTTGTAGCCGTATCGCGTTAGTTCTAATTGTCGCGGTATCGCGAGGTCTCTACCCTAGCATGGGGGGGGGGGGGGGTCATCCAATTTAGGACGTGCCAATTCTGCAACGTCACATATATATGGTCGATTCCACGTCAAATCGCACAGCTAAATTCTTCGAAATTCTGATTTTGAGATATGTTATAGAGGGAGGCGCGACAAGCCACCCGAATTTTGTTTTAATTTTTTATTTTGACTTTCGAGGAGTTGTGAGACTTTGAAAAATTGGGACACTTTTTCTTCAAACATTCCTAGGCGCGGTCTGGTTCACCGTAGAATAATTTGCTTTTTTAAGTTCGATTCAGAAAAGATTGTAGTTTAACGAGAATTTTCAACCCATTTCAAAAAGTTTGTTTTTCAACGCATAATTCATCAAAATAAAAAATAATCGTTAATTTGACTATCTGGGCCCTCACCGAAAATTATGAAAAAATTATACCCTTGTACCGCATTTCGAGACGAAGAGTTTGCAAAAAAAGGCAGCCCCAAACACGCAGTAACTTCAGAGTAATTCAAGAAAAAGTGTAACCGCCTCGGAATTACTGATTTTGCCAGCAAGGACGCTGAATTGGGAGGTGGGGGTCGTTACGCAGGGCCGCGGCAGCTAAGAGATACGCGATATCCCACATAACTGCGCGATGACGCGATGACGAGTCCTGTTGACATTACGTGTTCTCAATCAGTTAAAAACACATGAAGGCCATTCCCGAAAATTCTCAAAAAATTCACGAGGGTGCCTTGATGATGCATACACACGGTGGTATGCGTAATAGTCGCGAGCACCAACGATTATTCCCGATAAAAATCAGTTTCAATGTTTTATCGTGTATCTCTTAGGTGCCGCGGCCCTGCGTAACTACCCCCACCTCCTAATTCAGCGTCCTTGCTGGCAAAATCAGTAATTCCGAGGCGGTTACACTTTTTCTTGAATTACTCCGAAGTTACTGCGTGTTTGGGGCTGCCTTTTTTGCAAACTGTTCGTCTCGAAACGCGCTATAAGGATATAATTTTTTCATAATTTTCGGTGAGGGCCCAGATAGTCAAATTAACGACTATTTTTTATTTTTATGAATTATGCATTGAAAAATAAACTTTTTGAAATGGGTTGAAAATTCTCGTTAAACTACAATTTTTTTTTAATCGAACTTAAAAAAGCAAATTATTCTACGGCAAGCCAGACCGCGCCTAGAAGTGTTTGAAGAAAAAGTGTCCCAATTTTTCAAAGTCTCATAACTCCTCGAAAGTCAAAATAAAAAATAAAAAAAAAATTCGGGTGGCTTGTCTCAACTCCCTCTATAATATATCTCAAAATCAGAATTTCGAAGAATTTAGCTGTGCGATTTGACGTGGAATCGACCATATATATTATCTCTAACGTATATGTATATAATATAATATCCATATTATGGTCTGCAAATGACCATAAATATAAATATAAACAACAGTATGAAACTCAGCAAATCCACGAATTTAACGGACGTACAAAGTGAAAATATCGTTGGGAAGAAATCAGAGGATTTTCTTACGGAGACACGATGGTGACGGACGTGCCGGTACGGACGCATGCTGGACAAACTGGAAACAGCGCCATTGAAATCATACAGAGGAATATTCTTTTACGATACCACCGGCCAAAAGTACGGTTACGTTGACGGCTATGTGGGAATGACTTCCGACGTTTTGTGACGGGTGTGCCGGTACGGACGCATGCTGGACAAGTAGGAACAGCACCGTTTAAACCCAACAGAGGAATATCTTTTACGATCCTTGCGGCCTTACGGAGCCGTGACGGTACGGAGTTGTGTAAATAGACCTTTATACAGTCTGACACCAAATCAGATACTAGTTAAGATCGAAATCAAGTATCAATTCAGAACTGTTAATAATTTGAACAAAGTTTCACCGCTGTCACCAATTCAGTTTCTGTTAGACAGTGGGAAGTTTCACTCAGATTTAGTTGTTACGTCAGAAGAACTGCAAATAATGGTCATAATTTTGGGTCGAATATAGTTGTCGCAGGTGAAATTAACAACTAGCTGTGACTTTCACACCAATTCAGATTTCAACACTGTAATACTGCGTACAAAGTGTGACATTGAGACCTTTCAGATAACTTGGATAGCTGACATATGATGAGTTTACGTTGCCTGACTATGTGAGAGGCTAGTGAGATAAACCAATTTAGATACTATTAAAAATTTTCTATTAGAATATATCTGATACCTATTCTGTACTGCAACTATATGTATATAATAATTTTAGTCTGAAAAATTGCTGTGTCAATGCCTATAAGTCTATCGAGCAAAGAAAATCCCACTTGTGACACCAATTCAGTTACTGTTACGTTGGGCGTAGTTCTTAGAGGCCGAGCGGATGGTCGCGGGCTACGCTCGTAACACTGAATACTTAAAAACTAACGTACTCACTTTCATGGTACGGGCAGGATAATTTTGGGATCGTTTTGCTCCCGTCCCTTGACGGGTCGTAGACATACAGGTTCAATGACACGCACATGAATTACACAGATAAATAATTGGTTAAAAGTCTCACCTCCGCCGCGTCTCCTTCCAGGCTATCTTTCAGGTACAACAGCTTTTTTACGTCACTGAGGTTGGGCACGTCCCGAATAAGGCTCTGGAACACCTCCCTGAAGCTTTCTCAAGCCAAAGGATCACCCGAGAAGGTGGGCAGCGGGATTTTTGGCAGCTGTGGTTGCGCTGCCGGAGGTGGCGGTGCAGCGGTCTGCGGCGCAGCCGACGGCGGTGCTGGACCAGCGCGCGCCTTGATAGCGTCTTCAAGTTGAGCCATAGCCATCCCATAACTTCGCTCGACCTCCTCGAAAGTGCCGCCAGTGACATAGGAGGACGCAGCCGCTTCTTTATAGGTCATGATCTTTCGGTGGCCGGCGAGAAAGTCCTCAAAGTACCGGGTGAGGAGCTTGTGACGCTGGCGGAGGAGCGATGCGGGTAAGTGTTTCCCCAGCTTTATAGTATTCACCAAAAATCGGTCAATCCAGCCAGCCAGTTCTATCTGATACTGGAGGGCTTCGGAGAATTCAACGGCGGGGACCATGATGAACGCAGCTCCTTGCAAGGCAGTCTAAGATGGCTGTCGGAAAGCCGGTACGTTACGTTCCCGAGTGACCGTTAAACGAAAATCCGAATGTAAACTGCCGTTCCTCTCCTCTTGCAGGTTCTTCTGGATCTCACTGGTGAGAAACTAGGCCGACGTGGCTAGTTTATTTCGCCCGCGTCGTGGTTAGAGGCCTTCGGAATCAATTATGCGGATCGTTTTAATGCAATATAATACGTTTAATAAATTGCGTACAGAATTATTGTCTGGGTTTTCTTATTAACTACAGCCGAAGCGGCAGCGCGAGTATCTGAAGCAAAAGCACGACAGGTGTATGCTAAGCAGAAAAAAACGTAGCCGAAAGCGTAGCAATAACTCGGTGCGTAAGCGGGAACAGGCGCCTGTTGCTAACCGCGAGTATATGATATAACCCAGGAGATCGAACGTTTGGAGAGATCTGGATCGAAATCCGTCGAACCTTCCCGAACGCTTGAGTTCGGTTTTAGAACTCCTTACCTCTCCTCGCCGCGCGGTCCCGACGCTGCGCAAGCGCGAAGGATACGTTGGTCGCGAAGGGAGATAAGGACAGCACGATGTCCGGCAGCTCACGCCACCGTTCGGCGATAATCCGCCCGAACAACAAGCGAACAAATTCACAAGATGGCGGACCTTGCAACGCGAACGCACATGTTACTTTATCGCAACGCACATCTCGTTTTTAATCAGACCAACCGAATTAAGGGGTTTCCCAGAGAATACAATATTCTAATTCGATAGGGCCGGAATAAGTCGTGGAATAACTGGTTAGGTCTTACCGATTCCGCTTTCTCTCTTTCTTTCTTTCCTTTTTGTATAACGATGAAGGTGGAATGTGTCGAGTCGGTTCCCTCCACGATAATCCCGAACGATTATCGTGGAGGGAACCGAAATTACTAAGGTATAAAATAGCAAAGGGAAGAACTGCCCAGGAATAGTTCTATCGGGAAGCTAATCTCAAGGACTCGTGTTCCTTTTCAATATTAAGAAATATTGTCCCTTCGGACAGCGACCACGTACCTCACGCTTTAGCAGCTAACTATATAGGGCCTTTTGCCTTACGCTCGCTCGTCACCTCGGTTTCGCCTGGTGGGGGTATTCGGGGAATATCCCAACGGTCCTAGCTGCGGCGTAGTTTCGGCGGTTCTCAACGTTCCTCTGTGGTAAAGGAACGCCTCGAAACTTCGGTGTTTTATTTCGAGTATTTGATGTTACTCGTTGACAGGTATGGTAACGTGGATGGTCTAATATCGACGCCAGTACCTTGAGGAAGCTTACATAAAATACAGGAAGATATTCCTTGGATCGCACGGTGTTAATTAGCGTTTTAATCATCAAAGAGAGAAAGACAGAATACTCGAATGCTATTTCGTTTAACGTGCGTCGGCCCGCTAGTCATGAGCTCGCCGGTCGGTTTGTTTACATTGCAAGGTCGAGAACAATGACACCTTCAAGGGTACCTACGCGTGACCCTAGGACCTTCTCAAACAACGTTTCGAATGATTAGAAAAGGCTCGGAATATATGGATGCATATATCTCCAACGCATTCTTAGCGTTGGAGGAAATAAGAAAAGAACAAAAGCCGGCAGGTTAAATGCTGGGTCGACGCGCGAACGGATAACGAATCGTACCTCGGTGGTCGCCACTCCCGCACGGTTCTCCTGTAGTCCCGATGTCGACACGTGCACCGGAATTCGCGGTAGCCGAAGGGACTGCGCGACCCACTCGGAAACGAGGGTGCGGTCCGAACCGGTGTCCAGAAGCGCTCGGAAGTCCATTTTTTCACCGGAGGGCGCCTCCGAGGTCACCAGCGCGGTAGCGAGTAGCGACGGCGTACGCGTACGCGTGGTTAACACCGTAGCGGTGGTCTCGCGCGACGCGAATAGGGCAGTCGGATCGGCGCCTGGCGAAGCCGCCCGCCGTAACGTATTATCGACGGGTTGCATTGTAGCGGCGTTCGGGAGCGCGTCATGTAACGACAAATGATGACGCGCGCCGCAGCAGTTACAGTTAAAGTTTGAACCGCACATTTTCGATACGTGATCTGGATTCAAGCAGTTTGAACACAATCGGAGCGAACGAGCTTTCTCGAGGCGATTCGTTGCAGAGAGTGCTTTGAAGCGCGGGCAGGAACCGCCGGTATGTGGTCCGCGGCACAACCGACACTCCCGAGTCGGCGTAGATTTAGAGGTGGATGCGAATGAGTGAGCCTTTGCGCGGCGCGGGAGCGCGGTTTCACTAACCTTTTTGTAAACTTCAGATGGACGGCGGCTCGAACTATGCGTCTGCGGGATATCGAGCGACTGAATGCGATTCTCCAAGAAGGCTGCCAAGTCTTGGAAGGTCGGGATGGCCTTGGAGTCCTTGGCGGAGGCGTCCCATTCCCGGCGAGTTCGGAGGTCAAGTCGCTTGAGCATCAGGTACATCATCCACTCGTCCCAAGCCACGACTGGGTTTCGAAGAGCCTGGTACGACCGGATGGTTTGTCGGAAGGTATCTAAGATCCTTTTTAATTCTGTAGCGGACCCTCCGCGGATCGGGGCGTAATCCAGGATCCGATCATGATGCGCGTAAGATAGGAGGCGTGGATTGCCGTAGCGAGCCTCCAAGTCCTCCCAGGCATCGCAGTATCCGTCCTCGGTGTTCGGTATGTTACATACCACCTCGGCGGCTTCGCCTGTGAGGCTGGCCTTTAAATAAAGGAGTTTCTTTACCTCCGAGAGACGCGGAATGTCCGCAACCAGGCTCTGAAATATATCCCTGAAATTCTCCCATTCCAGGATATTTCCAGAGAAGACCGGGAGCGGAATCTTCGGCAGGTGCGGTTGGGCGGCGGCCGATGGTTCGGCGGTCGCAGGCGGTGCCGACCCTGCGGGTGCAGGGGGCGTATATTGAGCGATGGCCCTGGTGATCTTGTCGAGGTGGCTAAGATAGGTTTCCTCGGCCTTTTCCAATATGCCGCCTTGGACGTATGCCGACTTAGCCGCCTCTGGGCGTCGCATAGTTTGGCGATGGCCGTCGCGGAACTCCTTCCAGTACTCGTTCAGTAACGCTCTTCTTTGTTCCAGGATCTCCCAGGTTAAATGAGCCTTGCCCAACTTGTTCACGTTGGTCCAGAACCTTTCTATATATCCGGCCACTTGTTCTTGATCGAGGATGAGGTTCTCGAAGAGGTCCGCAGTATATGTGTCGGTCATGTTGGAGAGCGGGACCGGGCAAGCAAATGGCGGAGCAACGAACGATCACTTCCACTCGCGATTCACGTTCAAAATTCCTTCGTTATCCGGTTCGAAGGACCAAAATGTACGGTTAACCGGCTCGAAAAAAGGCGCTTAATCGGGTTGCGGTTGTGCCGAGGAGAAGGTGCCGGGATAAGTGGAGGAGATTTTGGCAGAGCGGATTTCGGCGAGGTGGGAAGTGGGCGGTTAAAGAATTTGAATATGTAACGAAAACAATGTATTCAATAAATAAAACGGTGGTTAACAAGGACTTAAAAGCGCGTTATCAACACTACGGCGGTTTAGCGTAGGAACGGTGGCGACGGTGCGTAAGCTCGAAAAAGCGTAAAGCTGGAGCGTAAAGCGAGAAGGCGAAAAGGCGTAAGAGCGAACAAAGGCGTTAAAATCAGTACTGTTAATCCGTTACCAAGTGGGGTCGCGACCCACCTGTTCACATTTATATAGGTTCCCGAGCCGAACGCTCTCAAAGTATCCGAATTCGGTGTTGCTAACCGGCGGAATCCTTCGAGAACGCTCGACTCGGGCCTATGTCCCCCGCCTCCCGTCTCACCGAGCAACTCGCCTGTCTGCAAGGCAAGACGAATGCCGCTGCGCCTGAGGGGGGAGTGAGAGAGAGCGCACGTGTGGCCCGGCAACTCACGCCACCGTTCGGCTTGTCCCGAACAAACATTATCCAACAATTATGAATTTTTTTATTGAAAGTTTGTTCTTTTATGAATGCAATTGGATTTGCCGGAATGCGACATTGTTAGTAGTTCAGGAGATATGAATTTTTAAAAATAACCTTACCTGAAAGTTTGAAAGGCTGTAACTCAAAAAGTTTTCAAAAATTCGAAGCTTTTTTTTACCCAAATTTTTTTTCCGCGAACACTTCATGGTCACAAAAATTCATCAAAGTTCTCGACCATGTCTGTAAAAAGTGTCCTACTTGACGCGGAATAACCCGTGTGTATTGTATATGGTCGATTCCACGTCAAATCGCACAGCTAAATTCTTCGAAATTCTGATTTTGAGATATGTTATAGAGGGAGGTGCGACAAGCCACCCGATTTTTTAAAAAATTTTTTATTTTGACTTTCGAGGAGTTATGAGACTTTGAAAAATTGGGACACTTTTTCTTCAAACATTTCTAGGCGCGGTCTGGTTTGCCGTATAATAATTTGTTTTTTTTAAGTTGGATTCACAAAAGATTGTAGTTTAACGAGAATTTTCAAACCATTTCAAAAAGTTTATTTTTCAACGCATAATTCATAAAAATAAAAAATAATCGTTAATTTGACTGTCTGGGCCCTCACCGAAAATGATCAAAAAATTACATCCTTGTAGCGCGTTTCGAGACGAAGAGTTTGCAAAAAAGGCAGCCCCGAGCACGCAGTAACTTCGGAGTAATTGAAGAAAAAGTGTAACCGCCTCGGAATTACTGATTTTGCCAGCAAGAACGCTGAATTGGGAGGAGGGGGTCGTTACGCAGGGCCGCGGCACCTAAGAGATACGCGATATCGCACATAACTGCGTGATGACGCGATAGCGAGTCGTGTTGACACTACGTATTCTCAATCGGTTAAAAACACATGAAGGCCATTACCGAAAATTCTCAAAAAATTCACAAGGCTGCCTCGATAATGCCTGCACACGGTGGTATGCGTAATAGTCGCGAGTACCAAAACATGGAAACTGATTTTTATCGGGAATAATCGTTGGTGCTCGCTTCCAGCCATAAAGGCAAAACTTGAAACACTTTCATGTGCCAATAGTTGAGTTACTTGAATTGTTTGAGCGGCCTTAATTTTGTTTGTATTTTGATTTTGCTATCCTCTATTTTGATAATAACAATCTTTCCTCATATGACCCTTTCTTCCATAGTGGTAACATTTTATCATAGACAGTGATCTATTTGGTTTGTAGGACCGCAGTTTATGTAGTCCTTGATAATTTTTCTTTGTTCCTCTCAGAGTATCAAAATTTTTCGTTTTAACGAAATGAGGGGTAGCTGGGGTGATTCTGAACAACTTTTTCCTTAGTAATAATGTTGTAAGCGCCCTGGATTTTGAATTATTAACGAAACGGCTAGGAACTAATTAATTAACCTAGCGGCCAATCCTAGGAATTAATTACCCTAGCGGCCAATCCTAGGAATTAATTAACCTAGCGGCCAATCCGAGCGCGTATCGAGCGCGCGCTCGAAACGAGAGTGTGGTCTCTGACTCGCGCTCCTCCGCGAGCGTGAACAAGTAGATCGCGTGGGTATCGAGAAAAGCATACGGCAAATATCACATATCGTCTTCAAATAAACTAATAGTCGTTGAATAACTGTGTTCAATCTGTCACTCGTTATTCGAGAGGTATGAAAAGTTGTAGTATTTGTGGAAAAAATGATTTTCTTAACATCGCGTTTTCAGGTGGATAAATTATGGTTTAAGATAAACGATGTGAATAACTAACGTTAGAAGAATCTTGTTAAACTCACCCTTTCGTCCACGAATCAACCTGCCCTGGACAGAAGTAGGTCGTTGGCAGTAGGTCACAGTGCCGATTTTGTCCTTCGTAAGAATCTCGAGAACCTCAACAGCTGATTTTACGGCCGGGTCGGTGAACTCACTTGAAACTGACACACACAGTAAGAACGGCACTTGTCTAATTTATGGCAGGGCGCACGGCTAATCGCAGGTACGCGGACACCCCCGAGAGTCGAGCGGCGATCGCATACTTATCACATTTGTTTCACAAAATTCGATTAATGTCAATATAAAAATAATGCATTTTGCATAAACATCCGGAATCTAGTTATAACGCATAGGAACTGAAAATGTAGTGTGGAAATACTACCGGGTCACTTTACCGAACGCGCATTTCACTGCGCGACCACTATCACCGATAACTCCGAATAAAACAATTATGTAGAGCAGGCATGGGCAACATCGGCTCCCAACTTCTCCTCCGCTGATTTTGCTGTACCCCACTCCCGGCGCGTGAACGGAACGGAGAGAAGGATAGCAATACATATACCCGTACCGTAGAGACTCACTCCCACGATCCATCGCGCGAGAGGATCGCTGGTGGGGGTACTCACTGGAGGAGAAGTTCGAGCCGCCGAAACTGTAGCGGCTCTAAGAGCCGCTGTTGCCCATGCCTGATGTAGAGGAACGCAATTGAACCCACGTTAGAGATATTGGTGGCCTTGAAAATGGCCGATTGTTATTGGCAAAATTGCCAAGATTGGTTGTGGATGCAGGTGTGATGGGGAATGGTAGTTGTGGTCGGCGATGAATAATATGTGCACTGAATTTATAATGAACAGAGATTTATTATAACCTTAAGATTTGGAGGAGCGAGAGACAAGTGTACTGGTTGAATGTTGAGTTGAGAGTGCAATTGAAGGTGTGACTCGAACTATGGTAGAATTGAGAGTGTGGCTGCAGCGGGTCCGCGTAGCAATGGTGGGCCTCGCTGCAGACTTAGGCGTCAGCATTCTTAGGATCTATGTGCTTAGCAAAGCATTCGAGTGATTAACAGCGTGAGACCGGATGTATATTATTTTGTTACAATGTGGCGGAAATATATAGAGTGTTACACAGGCCTCGAAGCGCCGGTGGACGTTGCGCTGCACTACTCCCAATGTTTCTCGATTAAGAAACGTAACAAATATCCTGTAATACTCGGCGTTAGTTCGTTGCTGTATGGTACCCGTTCGGTTTGAAAAACGATTCTGCCAGCTCTAGAGTTTCTTGGGTCTTGCTTGGAAGGACGTTCGTTAGGGAAGGGATTATTTCACAATAGTACAACGGAGTGGCTCGCAAATTCGGAGTCACCGTTCATTTAGCAAAAAAATACCCGCGCGCTCGGGGTGGCCGCATGGTGTTCATCACTATGAACGCGCTAGCGAAGACACAGGGCAAGGAATGCCATAAATTTCACTATTGTCCATACCGTGTCGTAAAGGGACAGTGTGGCTATTTTACGAAATACGTGCATCGGCTTAAAACTGCATCGACAGCGTAAACGCAACATAAACCTTTAATATTTTCTTACGATTCTTTCCGCGAAGACGAAACAGTACACACAACTTGGGAAATGATCAATTTAATATTGTATTGTGTTAGCGAAGACACTGTTTGATACGCATTTCGAGACAGACATCGTTATGTCTATCAACATTTTGGTCGTATGAAACAGATCCCCCTGACCGGGCTCATGTACCGCGGCACGCTTTGCTGCTCGCGTTCCCGTAAAAAGTCGGTTGCAGCGCGCGTGCGATAATCATAATAAGATCGAAATCAGAGATTCTTAGGGAGCCGACTGTTTAAGCATTTCGATATGCCGCAAACAATGTCTTCGTTTGTACTTTTATTCACGCTATGCACTCGACACCAAACATCCCACAACATTAATTTTATAATATTCCAAATGACACGGGCAAGCGTGTATGCGTCGCAAACAGTGTCTTCGCTATGCAATACAATATTAAATTGATAATTTTGCGAATTGTATGTACTGTTCCTTCTTTGCGGGAAGAATCGTCAGAAAGTATTAAAGGATTATGTTGCGTGTACGCTGTCGATGCATTTTTAAGCCGATGCACGTATTTCGTAAAATTGCCACACTTTCCCTTTGCGACACGGTATGGACAATAGTGAAATTTATGGCACTCCTTGCCCTGTGTCTTCGCTAGCGCGTTCGTAGTGACGAAGACCATGCGGCCGCCCTAAACGCGCGTGTATTTTTTTGCTGAATGAACGGTGACTCCAAATGTGCGAGCCACTCCGTTGTACTATTGTGAAATAATCCCTTCCCTAACGAACGTCCTTCCAAGCAAGACCCAAGAAACTCTAGAGCTGGCAGAATCGTTTTTGAAACCGAACGGGTACCATACAGCAGCGAACTAAAGCGGAGTATTACAGGATATTTGTTACGGTTCTTAATCGAGAAACATTGGGAGAAGTGCAGCGCAACGTCCACCGGCGCTTCGAGGCGTGCATCTACAACCAATCTTGGCAATTTTGCCAATAACAATCGGCCATTTTCAGGGCCACCAATATCTCTAACGTGGGTTCAATTGCGTTCCTCTACATAATTGTTTTATTCGGAGTTATCGGTGATAGTAGTCACGCAGTGAAATGCGCGTTCGGTAAAGTGACCCAGTAGTATTTCCACACGACATCTTCAATTCCTATGCGTTATAACTAGACTCCGGATGTTTATGGAAAATGCATTATTTTTATATTGACTTGAATTTTGTGAAACAAATGTGATAAGTATGCGATCGCCGATCGCCGCTCGACTCTCGGGGGTGTCCGCGTACCTGCGATTAGCCGTGCGCCCTGCCATAAATTAGACAAGTGCCGTTCCTATTGTGTGTGTCAGTGTCAAGTCAGTTCACCGGTCCGGCCGTAAAATCAGCTGTTGAGGTTCTCGAGATTCTTACGAAGGACAAAATCGGCACTGTGACCTACTGCCAACGACCTACTTCCGTCGAGGCAAGTTGATTCGTGGACGAAAGGGTGAGTTTAACAAGATTCTTCTAACGTTAGTTATTCACATCGTTTATCTTAGACCATAATTTATCCACCTGAAAACATGCTGTTAAGAAAATCATTTTTTCCACAAATACTACAACTTTTCATTCCTCTCGAATTACGAGTGACAGTATTGAACACAGTTATTCAAGGACTATTAGTTTATTTGAAGACGATATGTGATATTTGCCATATGCTTTTCTGGATACCCACGCGATCTACTTGTTCATGCTCGCGGCGGAGCGTGTCAGAGACCACACTCTCGTTTCGAGCGCGCGCTCGATACGCGCCCGGATTGGCCTAGCCGTTTCGTTAATAATTCAAAATCGAGGGCGCTTACAACATTATTGCTAAGGAAAAAGTTGTTCAGAATCACCCCAGCTACCCCTCATTTCATTGAAATCGATTAGATACGGGACACCCGGTACAACGTCTAATAAAGACAAATCTACTTTTTACTTTTAGTGATTATTTCATGGTTAATTATTTACCCCTGGGGGTCATAAAATCGCATGTGCCCGAAGAAAACCATATTGAGTAGAGTAATGATGATAAGTATAAAAGTACGTAATAAACAATCTAGGAAATAATGGAATAATAAAGAATAATCACAGATTTGACGAAAGTATTGAGATAGTTTCAAATAATTTTAAATCTAAGAGATAAGAGGGTACTTTGTTTCTTAGGTTCAAAAATTACGAAAACAGGTAATGAAATAAAGAATATTTCAAATAATTACTTCTCGATCTTTCAAGTTATATCGAAATCCTCACCAATATACAGAGCCGTAACGTTAGGGGCATCAGAAATAAAAGTGCTGCAACTTTTATACAATCGTATACGTGTACGTCGAACATTTGACTTTCGGAATATCTATAAAACGCTGTCAAGTAATTTTGAATCCAAATGTGGGACCATGTATTTTTCATTCTATCACACGTAACTATGTATGTAATTACTGGTAATAGAAATTAATATTTTACGTTTTTATAATTCAATATGTACTTATTTACGAAATTAACATTTACCTTTAATATTTCTTAATTTGTAGAAATTGCATGAAAATGTGGGTTAAATGGTATGCATCCATAGATCTTATGTTTTTTTTGTCTGTATGATATGCAATTATACTTGAGTGACACCGCTTTGCGTATATGCTGAAGGTGTTTTATTCCGTTTCACCAGGTTTTTCTAACGTTTTTATAGTTTTTTATTACGACTAAAAGCACACCAAATTTTTAGCCATTTAACCTGTCTAGAATAGAGGACAATCGGTTATTTCCCAATCATTTTTTTATAATCTGCTAACGTCAATCTAATCCATCGATACAAGGCATTTCGCATAAAAAAGATATTTTACGGGATATCCTGAAGTAACATGGAAGTTTCTAGATCTCTTCGTATGTCTGAAAATAGTTGTTTGATCAATAGTTCACTGCCTCGTTCAACCACCTAGCAGATTCACGTTTCCAACACGAATCGAAGCGGAAACGATTTCAATTGCGTATTTTTCACAAAAAATAATACTCTTGCGAAAATTTGGACAATAATCGTGATTTACATTCGACTCTGTTCAACGAGTCGCGCGCAGAAAATACGCGGAGATCATGCCACCAAAACGAAGAAAGGAAGTTCCTCTGGAACAAGAATTGGCGTAAGTTGCAATTTGTTAAATCAGTTCCAATACGTAGGATGAAACGAATTATAATTAAACACCTCGAATAGTGTAATAGCTTAATCGTTTTTCGATTAAACTGTCCAAAATGGCTCGTGAAATTATGAGACAAAAGGTCGTGTCTTTCAATATTTATGAACCGTCTTAATGCAACATGTGCATTTAGCAGCTACAGGTACATATAATAACGAAAAAATAAGAATAATATGACCATAAATGCATCGCAATTGAACAGAAATATCAGCTAGATTTGCGCAGATGTGGATTGTCCATTAGCTGGCGATAATAATTCATTTTTGTATGATTTTGTGAATTTTCACCTTCGAAACACATTTTGTTTCACAAGAACATCTTAAACATTGTGAAATCAGCGATCTTTCTTGCGAATTAGTAGATCTGTATAAGTAATTATAAAATTAGATCAATACGAATTAGATACATATAAACAAATACAGGCTTTAACGAGTTCTTAAAATTACACATAACCATTCGTTTAAAACTCCAGGGACTAAGTACACGGTGAGTTCTAAATGTCAAAATAAACAGCAACAATTTATGAGACTGCGTGGAAATATATCCGAGATAGCGTTACTATACCACTGAGAATTTAATCTACGTGAAACTATTATAATTTCGTGAGTAATTTAATTTCCATATACATCTAAAGGCCAGAACCAGATATTCCGGAGGTGATAGATATAGAGTCCCCAAAACCATTGATATCGGCGGTCACTGGCGAACCATTTGGTCCCCGAGTTTGTTATATAACCGAAAAACCGGAAGAACAGAGCTCGGACGACGAACCGGAATCGGAAAGCGACGACGAATCTAAATACTTGAAGGACGATCTGCAGGAAGTCCCCACGGACTTCTGGCACATACAGAAGCTTATCAAATACATGAAAGCCGGAAATCAAACTGCCACTATTGTGTCTCTGAGCCTTCTAAAGGATTATGATCTCACGTGCAGGGTGACTTTATTCATTTTTGTAAAGATAGCGTTACTTTAAGTCGCGTGAGTATACACGTAAAAGATGTATCTTGATTAGATATATCTTAATTAGAATGTACAGTGACAGCAAAAACTATTCGTATACGGAAAACGAAATTGAAACGATTTCCATCGCAAAGTCATTGATTTTTAACGAATAATATTTAGACTGATAGTTTACAAGAAAGTTCTATAGTAGTACTGGTCACTAAATCCGGATCTATCCAAATCCGGATCACCAAACCGGGTTGGAACGGATTGAAAATAATGTTATGATCCGTTTAATACGGATTGCCAAATACAATCCGGATTACTAAATACAATTTGGATTATTAGTACATAGGTTTCTCAGCATTTTTGTAGACGAATTTTTTATAGTGTACATTATTTTATTGAAAATATTTGACAAATATCTCCCGGAATTGGTACATGTGTTAAACCAGTGATAGTCAATCTGGTCCCTACCGTCCACTAGTGGGCGGTTCAAGTTTTTATAGTGGGCACTGCGGGGGTTCTTGACCGTTATTATAAACCAAAAATGTCTAAATAACTGTATTGCACCTGTGCTAAATTGAGTTACCACGGCACTGGTGGGTGGTAACGAACTTTGACCATCAACAAACCTGTAAAAGTGGGCGGTAAGCGTAGAAAGGTTGACGACCCCTGTGTTAAACGATAAGCGTAAAGCTATGCGTCTATCACGACAGTTTGCCAAAAAGTGCCTTCCCAAAAAGCATGTATACTTGTCACAATGCGCTTCACACCGTCTCCCTCTCCCACCCGAAAAGTTTATAGAAGGGAAACCATGCAGCGCAACAAGAGAAAGGGGACCCATTTCGCAACTCTAAACACGTATTAAGGTCTATTTACACATGTCCGTAACGTCACGGCTCCGTATTCGTCGCTGTCAAGGTCCGGCCGAAATTTTCGAGCGGAGGATTTACACCTGATCCGTAATGCCATCGTCCATAGTCACCCATAGTCCTCTGTGGGATTTGAACGGCGCTGTCCGTACTCGTCCGTCGCATGACCACGTCGGCGCATCCTTCTCCGTAAACTTCACCGTAGCATAATTTTCTGAATTTTACCCGAGTGACTCTAGTAGCCAGATGTTTTATTGCCTATCCCGTCGAGCGGTGCAAAAAGGTCGCTATTGTGTCGAGGAGCCTTGGAAGGCTTTAAGAAAATGTGCATGTTTTCGGCTGGGGGAAGAACAAACAGCGAAAAAATGAAAGAGAGAAAGAAATTTGTTGAAAATAGTTTTTTTAAAATTAACCAAACATTTCAAAAATGAAACATATATACATTATCATATATATGTTATATGTTATACATATTATTATATATATAAACATATATACACACACACACATCTAATATACAGGGTGTCCCGTAACTAGCTCGACACCGGGAAATGAGGGGTAGCTGAGGTAATTCTGAACAATTTTCTCCTTAGCAATAATGTCCTAAGCGCCTTCGGTTTTGAATTATTAACGAAACGGCTAGGCCAATCCGAGCGCTTATCGGGCGCGCGCTTGAAACGAGAGTGTGGTCTCTGGATCGTGCTCGACCGCGAGCGTGAACAAGTGCATCGCCTGGGTACCGACGGAAGCGTACGGCAAATGTCACATCGCCTTCAAATAAACTAATACTCGTTGAATAACTGTGTCCGACGCTCTTACCCGTTATTAAATAGGAACGAAGATTGTAGTATTTGTGGAAAAAATGTTTCTCTTAACAGCACGTTTTCAGGTGGATAAATTATCGTTAGAATAATTTATAATAACTAACGTTAGAAAAGCCTTGTTAAAAACTCACCCATTCGACCACGAATCACCCTGCTTCGACGAAAGTAGGTCGTTGGCACTAGGTCACAGTGCCGATTTTGCCCTTTCTAAGAATCTCGAGAGCCTCAACAGCTCATTTTACGGTAAACTCACTTGACACTGACACACACAGTAGGAACGGCACTTGTCTAATTTATGGCAGGGTGCACGGCTAATAGCAGGTACGCGGACACCCGCGAGAGTAGAGCGGCGATCGGCGATCGGGTCACTTTACCGAACGTGCATTTCACTGCGCAAGCACTTTCACCGATAACTCCGAATAAAACAATTATGTAGAGGAACATAACTGAATCTACGTTAGAGATATTGGTGGCCCTGAAAAGTGCCGATTATTATTGCCAAAATTGCCAAGATCGGCTCGACGTACCCTCCTCGCGCTTGCATGCACGTCTCGGAGCACTGGCGGACGTTGCGCTGCACTTCTCCCAATGTTTCTCGATTAAGAAACGTAACAAATATCCTGTAATACTCCGCGTTAGTTCGTTGCTGTATGGTACCCGTTCATTCAGCAAAAAAAAACCCGCGCGCTCGGGGTGGCCGCATGGTCTTCGTCACTACGAACACGCTAGCGAAGACGCAAGGCAAGGAGTGCCATAAATTTCACTATTGTCCATACCGTGTCGTAAAGGGAAAGTGTGACTATTTTACGAAATACGTGCATTGGCTTAAAAATGCATCGACAGCGTACACGCAACATAAACCTTTAATATTTTCTTACGATTCTTCCCGCAAAGAAGGAACAGTACATACAATTCGCAAAATTATCAATTTAATATTGTATTGTATAGCGAAGACACTGTTTGCGACGCATACACGCTTGCCCATGTCATTTGGAATATTATAAAATTAATGTTGTGGGATGTTTGGTGTCCAGTGCATAGCGTGAATAATACAAGCGAAGACACTGTTTGCGGCTTGTCGAAATGCTTAAACAGTCGGCTCCCTAAGAATCTCTGATTTCGATCTTATTATGATTATCGCACGCGCAACTGACTGTTAACGGGAACGCGAGCTGCAAAGCGTGCCGAGGTACATGGGCCCGATCAGGGGGATCTGTTCCAGACGACCAAAATGTTGATAGACATATCGATGTCTGTCTCGAAATGCGTATCAAACAGTGTCTTCGCTAACACAATACAATATTAAATTGATCATTTTCCAAGTTGTGTATACTGTTCCATCTTTGCGGAAAGAATCGCAAGAAAATATTAAAGGTTTATGTTGCGTGTACGCTGTCGATGCATTTTTAAGCCGATGCACGTATTTCGTAAAATTGCCACACTTTCCCTTTACGACACGGTATGGACAATAGTGAAATTAATGGCACTCCTTGCCCTGTGTCTTCGCTAGCGCGTTCGTAGTGACGAAGACCATGCGGCCGCCCTAAACGCGCGTGTATTTTCTTGTTGAATGAACGGTGACTCCAAATGTGCGAGCCACTCCGTTGTACTATTGTAAAAATATCCCTTCCCTGACGAACGTCCTTCTAAGCAAGACCCAAGAAACGATAGAGCTGGCAGAATCGTTTTTCAAACCGAACAGGTACCATACAGCAACGAACTAAGGCGGAGTATTACAGGATATTTGTTACGTTTCTTAATCGAGAAACATTGGGAGAAGTGGAGCGCAACGTCCACCGGCGCTTCGAGGCGTGCATCCACAACCAATCTTGGCAACTTTGCCAATAACAATCGGCCATTTTCAGGGCCACCAATATCTCTAACGTGGGTTCAATTGCGTTCCTTTACATAATTGTTTTATTCGGAGTTATCGGTGATAGCAGTCACGCAGAGAAATTGCGCGTTAGGTAAAGTGACCCAGTAGTATTTCCACACTACATTTTCAATTCCTATGCGTTATAACTAGACTTTGGATGTTTATACAAAATGCATTATTTTTATATTCACTTTAATCGAATTGTGTGAAACAAATGTGATAAGTATGCGATCGCCGTTCGCCGCTCGACTCTCGGGGGTGTCCGCGTACCTGCGATTAGCCGTGCGCCCTGCCATAAATTAGACAAGTGCCGTTCTTACGGTGTGTGTCAGTTTCAAGTGAGTTCACCGACCCGGCCGTAAAATCAGCTGTTGAGGTTCTCGAGATTCTTACGAAGGACAAAATCGGCACTGTGACCAACTGCCAACGACCTACTTCCGTCGAGGGCAGGTTCATTCGTGGACGAAAGGGTTAGTTTAACAAGATTCTTCTAACGTTAGTTATTCACATCGTTTATGTTAAACCATCATTTAGGGATCTGATAACGTGCTCTTAAGAAAACCATTTTTTCTACAAATACTACAACTTTCCATAGTGACAGTATTGAACACAGTTATTCAACGACTATTAGTTTATTTGAAGACGATATGTGATATTTGCCGTATGCTTTTCTCGATACACGGTTCTCGATTCTCGGTTGATTTCGATATTTTAGAGTGAAATTTGGTTTTTATTTATTACGACCAGTCATCTACGCCAAGATATTCATCCTTTGTTATACTTATTGTAACGGTCGATTATTCAATTCTTGCTAAAACTTTTCTCGATACCCACGCGATCTACTTTTTCACGCTCGCGGAGGAGCGCGAGTCAGAGACCACACTCTCGTTTCGAGCGCGCGCTCGATATGCGCTCGGATTGGCTAGCCGTTTCGTTAATAATTCAAAATCCAGGGCGCTTACAACATTAATGCTAAGGAAAAAGTTGTTCAGAATCACCCCAGCTACCCCTTATTTCATGGAAATCGATCTGATACGGGACACCCTGTATACATATATATCTATATAACAAACAACAATATGAAATTTAACGAACTTAAATTCCATTGGTAAGGCAAAAATAGTCGTCTGTGCATAAGTGCGCGAGAACCCGAAAATATGTGGTCGGGTCAGGTGCATTGTATTTTATAATATATCTTCCGGAAACTCCTAAAAATCCGGTGTATTCATCGAAACGTGTCTGGAACTATCATTTAAAATATCATTTTAGGCCTCCAGGAGAAATGCAACTTATATGTCTCTTGATATACAGGGTGTCCCGTAACTAGCTCGACACCGGGAAATGAGGGGTAGCTGAGGTGATTCTGAACAACTTTCTCCTTAACAATAATGTCCTAAGCGCCTTCGGTTTTGAATTATTAACGAAACGGCTAGGCCAATCCGAGCGCTTATCGGGCGCGCGCTCGAAACGAGAGTGTGGTCTCTGGATCGTGCTCGACCGCGAGCGTGAACAAGTGCATCGCCTGGGTATCGACGGAGGCGTACGGCAAATGTCACATCGCCTTCAAATAAACTAATACTCGTTGAATAACTGTGTCCGATGCTCTTACCCGTTATTCAATAGGAACGAAGATTGTAGTATTTGTGGAAAAAATGTTTCTCTTAACAGCACGTTTTCAGGTGGATAAATTATCGTTAGAATAATTTATAATAACCAACGTTAGAAAAGCATTGTTAAACTCACCCATTCGACCACGAATCACCCTGCTTCGACGAAAGTAGGTCATTGGCACTAGGTCACAGTGCCGATTTTGCCCTTCCTAAGAATCTCGAGAGCCTCAACAGCTCATTTTACGGTAATCTCACTTGACACTGACACACACAGTAGGAACGGCACTTGCCTAATTTATGGCAGGGCGCACGGCTAATCGCAGGTACGCGAACACTCCCGAGAGTCGAGCGGCCGTCGGGTCACTTTACCGAACGCGCATTTCACCGCACGAGCACTGTTACCGATATTCCGTAATAAAATAATTATGTTTGAACGTGATTGAACCTACGTAAGAGATGTTGGTGGCCCTGAAAAGGGCCCATTGTTGTTATGCCAAAATTGCCAAGTTTAGATCGACGTACCCGCGTCACACTTGCATGCACACATCGGAGCACCGGCGGACGTTGCGCTGCACTTCTACCAATGTTTCTCGATTAAGAAACGTAACAAATATCCTGTAATACTCCGCGTTAGTTCGTTGCTGTATGGTACCCGTTCGGTTTGAAAAACGATTCTGCCAGCTCTAGCGTTTCTTGGGTCTTGCTTAGAACGACGTTCGTTAGGGAAGGGATATTTTTACAATTGTACAACGGAGTGGGTCGCACATTTGGAGTCTCCGTTCATTCAGCAAAAAAATACACGCGCATTTTGGGCGGCCGCATGGTCTTCGCCACTACGAACGCGCTAGCGAAGACAAGGGCAAGGAGTGCCATAAATTTCACTATTGTCCATACCGTGTCGTAAAGGGAAAATGTGGCTATTTTACGAAATAAGTGCATCGGCTTAAGACTGCATCGACAGCGTACACGCAACATAAACCTTTAATATTTTCTTACGATTCTTTCCGCGAAGACGAAACAGTACACACAACTTGGAAAATGATCAATTTAATATTGTATTGTGTTAGCGAAGACACTGTTTGATACGCTTTTCGAGACAGACATCGTTATGTCTATCAACATTTTGGTCGTCTGGAACAGATCCCCCTGATCGGGCCCATGTACCGCGGCACGCTTTGCTGCTCGCGTTCCCGTAAACCAGGGACGGCGAACTGGGGCTCAGAAGAGCACGTGAGGGGAAGGCAGGTCGGTTTGGCTACCACCTCCAGCGACTCTGTCACGCGTTTGTTCGCGCGAGCTTTTGTTTTTTCGTATCCGTTACCACTACAATGACAGAGACAGAGTGTCCTCTACGGTACGCAATAGAGTGTTGTCTTTCTCTTTGTTAGTCCGCCTGCACCGAAGAGAGTAGTAGTGGGAGAAGCAAGAGCGGCGGGGAAGAGTACGCTTGCACTCTGTTCGCCGTCCCTGCCGTAAACAGTCGGTTGCCGCGCGCGTGCGATAATCATAATAAGATCGAAATCAGAGATTCTTAGGGAGCCGCCTGTTTAAGCATTTCGAAATGCCGCAAACAGTGTCTTCGCTTGTACTTTTATTCACGCTATGCACTCGACACCAAACATCCCACAACATTAATTTTATAATATTCCAAATGACACGGGCAAGCGTGTATGCGTCGCAAACAGTGTCTTCGCTATACAATACAATATTAAATTGATAATTTGGCGAATTGTATGTACTGTTCCTTCTTTGCGGGAAGAGTCGTAAGAAAATATTAAAGATTTATGTTGCGTATACGCTGCCGATGCAGTTTTAAGACGATTCACGTATTTCGTAAAATAGCCACACTTTCCCTTTACGACACGGTATGGACAATAGCGAAATTTATGGCACTCCTTGCCCTGTGTCTTCGCTAGCGCGTTCGTAGTGACGAAGACCATGCGGCCACCCCGAGCGCGCGGGTATTTTTCTGCTGAATGAACGGTGATTCCAAATGTGCGAGCCACTCCGTTGTACTATTGTAAAAATATCCCTTCCCTAACGAACGTCCTTCTAAGCAAGACCCAAGAAACGCTAGAACCAGCAGAATCGTTTTTCAAACCGAACGGATACCATTCAGCAACAAACTAACGCGGAGTTTTACAAGATATTTGTTACGTTTCTTAATCGAGAAACATTGGGAGAAGTGCAGCGCAACGTCCGCCGGTGCTCCGGACGTGCATGCAAGCTCGAGGAGGGTACGTCGTGCCGATCTTGGCAATTTTGGCAATAACAATCGGCCCTTTTCAGGGCCACCAATATCTCTAACGTAGGTTCAATTACGTTCCTCTACATAATTGTTTTATTCGGAGTTATCGGTGAAAGTGCTCACGCAGTGAAATGCACGTTCGGTAAAGTGACCCGATCGCCGATCGCCGCTCGACTCTCGGGGGTGTCCGCGTACCTGCGATTAGCCGTGCGCCCTGCCATAAATTAGACAAGTGCCGTTCCTACTGTGTGTGTCAGTGTCAAGTGAGTTGATTGAGTTGAATTGAGTATCACCGAACCGGCCGTATAATCAGCTGTTGAAGTTCTCGAGATTCTTACGAAGGACAAAATCGGCACTGTGACCTACTGCCAACGACTGACTTCCGTCGAGGGCAGGTTGATTCGTTGGCGAAAGGGTGAGTTCAACAAGATTCTTCTAACGTTAGTTATTCACATCGTTTATCTTAGACCATAATTTACCCACCTGAAAACATGCTGTTAAGAAAATCATTTTTTCCACAAATACTACAACTTTTCATACCTCCCGAATTACGAGTGACAGTATTGAACACAGTTATTCAACGACTATTAGTTTATTTGAAGACGATATGTGATATTTGCCGTATGCTTTTCTCGATACCCACGCGATCTACTTGTTCACGCTCGCGGCGGAGCGTGTCAGAGACCACACTCTCGTTTCGAGCGCGCGTTCGATACGCGCTCGGATTGGCCTAGCCGTTTCGTTAATAATTCAAAACCGAAGGCACTTAGGACATTATTGCTAAGGAAAAAGTTGTTCAGAATCACCTCAGCTACCCCTCATTTCCCGGTGTCGAGCTAGTTACGGGACACCCTGTATATTTTATATAAAGCAAGACAACCTGTATTATATACACAATATTAATATTGTTATGTGAATATTGCTAAAAACAAGACAAGACCCTGTCATAACATCCATACCTATACACACACACACACACACACACACACATATGCTGAATTTCATATTGTTGTTTTATATATGTTACACTCGCAATGTGTGTGTGCAACATCCATATTACATATATACCAAAGAACAATACGAAACTCAGCATATCCAGGAACTGTACGGACGTAAAAGGAGAAAAATATCGTTGGAAAGAAATCTAAGGATTTCCTTACGATGCTGCTTCGCCGACGGACATGCCGGAGCCCTTACGTGCCGGGTGAGTGGGATCAGCCCCATCCAAATCGTACAGAAGAATCTTTTTTACGATGTCTCCGGCACTACGGGGTCGCCACGGTACGGCTGTGTGTGTAGAGGCCTTAAAACGGATTGAATCCGGTAATCTAAAATCCACATTATGATCCGGACTACGGATTGATCAAACAATTGACCAGCACTAGTCTATAGCTGTTTGTCATATGATACAGAAAACCTGGCAATAGTGAAAATTGCAAATAATTATCAAATCTGAAATGATTAAACATAAATCGCGAAAAGATTTGGAACAAGTAAGGAATATATCAACCTGTCCGTATTAGCAACGCCTTTAACTTAATTCATGAAGCAAGTATGCCTTTTTGCGTACGTTGCATGCAAAATGATAGTAATTATGATACTTCGATATACAGGTACAATATGCGCGTACTGTATGTACACTACGGTGGCCGTTATTTTTCAAGTTTCAAAAAGTTTTGCTCCACCCCCCAATTATGTTCCAATTAACAAAAGAAAGAGCTGTGCAAAATTTCAGATCAATCGGACAATTGCAAGGCAACCCGCAAACGCCTTGAAATTTGAGTTTGGTAGTATACGCATTACGCAGCAATTAATTCCGTTAAAATGTGATGTACTCTACGCTATCCTAACCATTTTTTTTCTTCTTACAAAAAATGTATGTGAACACATCATTTAGGTAACCATAGCAGTTGTTTAAAAACATTCTAAATTAAATTCATAAAAAATTAATTAATAAATTCGTGAAATCACGTTCAAAATGTAAAAACTATTAGACTTTTTTATGAACACGCACAATTTTTATAAAAGACACGCATTTTTATTAACAGTAATAATTTCTACAGGGTGTCCCCTAATTGGTGTAACACCGGGAACTGGGGGGTAGCTGGGGTGAATCTGAACTACTTTGTCCTTTACCAAAATGTTGGTCGCGCCTTCGTTTTTGAATTATTAACGAAAAACGCTGGCCAACCAGAGCGCGTAAAACTCGCGCGCTCGACCGTGAGAGCGTTGTCTCTCAATCGCGCTCGACCGTAGCCGTGAACAAACGCACTGGCACAGCGTGGATATCGAGGGAAGCGTACGGCAAATGATACATCGTCTTAAATCGAAAAACGCGAAATGATTCGATATTCATGATTAACAAGTAAACTAATAAGTCGCGTAATAGCTCTGTTCAATAGTTTTACGCGTTATCCGAATGGAATAGAGTTTTAGTACTCGTGAAAAAAATGATTCTAAATAACACGTTTTCAGGTGCATAAGTTATGTTTTAAGGAAGATGATTTTAATAACTAATGTCAGAAAAATCTTGTTAAGCTCAGCCACTCATCCAGCGATTAACCTGCTTCGACGGAAGTGGGTCTTTAACACTGTGCCGATCCTGCACTTCAAGGAACCTGTCAACAGCTGAGGCCGGGTCGGTGAACTCTCTTCACTGCACGATCACTTTAATTGCACGCCCGAACACCTACAAACAGAACTTTTCGAGGAACGATCGTATAAACACTGTCAGAGATGAGAGACTGCCCACGGTAAGAAAAAAAATTCACCCACATTCTTTATTGATGAACTAAAATAAATTCACTTGTTCGCCTAAAATTTCACTTGTCCCCAGTAATCCAGTAAGTTGTGGCAAGGCAGTGCGTAGCGCACAGCTGACCGCGGGTATCCGCGGGACTTGAGCGACGGTCACTTTACTGAACGTGCATCTCACTGCACCGATACCTCGTAAGAACACAATTGCGCGAATACGAAAAACATATTGGAATACCCTGCGTTGGACCGAAGCATTGTGTTCGGGTGGTAGAGCGAATCTGCCAGCTTAAGCGTTTTCTGGTTCCCATTCCATTTTTCGGATGATACAATGTGTCGTATACGATTCTTTGACGAATATCCATCGTATCGTGATACAATGTATGCAGTAGACGTGTAATGTGTCGCGACAGTGGCGCGGGGTAAGTGGGACAGAATTCAGGTATAAACGTATGTTTTATGTGTGTGGTCCGGCCGTCGTCAAGTCGACGGAGATTGGTAGGCGAAGAAGAATCTGCGTGCGATCGATGCGCGATCGAAAATTATTTTGAACAGTCGTTTACGAGATTCTCTCAGAGTCAGACGTAAAAAATCGAAAGTTGAAATTTGCATGATTTTGTATGTTCTTCACATAAGACAATCGGCACTTCTCAGGGCCACCAATCTCTCTAACGTCGGTTCTGTTACGTTCCTGTACGTAATTGTGTTATTACGTGGTATCGGTGCAGTAAAATGCACGTTCGGTAAAGTCACCGTCGCTCGACTCCCGCGGATACCCGCGTATACCCGCGGTCAACTGTGCGCTACGCTTAACCTGCGATCAGCTGTGCGCTACGCACTACCTTGCCACAACTTACTGGATTACTGGAGACAAGTGAATTTTTAGGCGAACAAGTGAATTTACTTTAATTCGTCGATAAATAACGTGGGTGAATTTTTTTCTTACCGTGGGCAGTCTCTCATTTCCGACAGTGTTTATATGATCGTCCCTCGAAAAGTTCTGTTTGTAGGTGTTCGGGCGTGCAATTGACGTGATCGTGCAATGAAGAGAGTCCACCGACCCGGCCTCACCTGTTGACAGGTTCCTTGAAGTACAGAATCGGCACAGTGTCAAAGAGCCACTTCCGTCGAAGCAGGTTAATCGCTGGATAAGTGGGTGAGCTTAACAAGATTTTTCTGACATGAGTTATTAAAATTATCTTCCTTAAAGCATAACTTATGCACCTGAAAATGTGTTATTTAGAATAATTTTTTTCACGAGTACTAAGACTCTATTCCATTCGGATAACGCGTAAAACTATTGAACAGAGGTATTAAACGACTTATTCGTTTGCTTGTTAATCATGAATACCGAATCATTTCGCGTTTTTCGATGTAAGACGATGTATCATTTGCCGTACGCTTCCCGCGATATCCACGCTGTGCCAGTGCGTTTGTTCACGGCTACGGTTGAGCGCGATCGAGAGACAACGCTCTCGCGGTCGAGCGTGCGAGTTTTACGCACTCTGGTTGGCCAGCGTTTTTCGTTAATAATTCAAAAACAAAGGCGCGACCAACATTTTGGTAAAGGACAAAGTAGTTCAGATTCACCCCAGCTACCCCCCAGTTTCCGGTGTTACACCAATTAGGGGATACCCTGTATAGTACCAAAATATAAAAACAAACGAACATTTGACATTATTTTTTTCTAAGAGAGGATTTAGTAGCAGTTGGGTATTTTTTGCGGTCTCCGGCAACAACTTGTAAAACAAATTGTTTCTCAGTTTCGTCTTTTGTGAGAATGTTATTGTAATCTTGAATGAGTTTGACACCTCTTTCTGCAACGTCATTCACAACAACTGTCTTCTTAATTTTTACAATTGCAATTTTGTAATCAGGATCATCCTTCCATGTTAAAGGGTATTTGTTGACGAAATTGGTGTTGATAGAAAATCTTGAGAAGAAAGCTTTTGTACCAGGAGTTACAAAAGACGAAAATTCGACGTTTTTGAAGGGAGAAAATCATTTTGGTGCAGAATATACCTTTTCAGTTAATTTTTTCTTCTTCTTCCCCTGCATTATGTTTGTTTGCTTCAAGTATAATTTGTGTCATATTTGTCTTAATGGGTATTGGAACATCGTCATCAAATATACATAAAGCTATATTTTCAGGAACCAAGTACCAGAGATGATTGGAAAATTTTTTCGCAGCAACTTTACTGATTTCTGGATCAACTTCCAGATAATTTATTAGTCGACGCATGAATAGAAAAACAAGTTCTAGTCTCGCATACTTGTACTTGGCCCGAGACAAGACCTTGTCTCTTGATCATGGTATGGTGCTTTAATTCCTTCCTACAGAAACCAGGCTCGAACGTATACCCGAGCAAGATAAATACATATTTTTCTTAAAGAAGAGAATTGGAGAAGAGAATAAAGAGGTCTTCTCTATATGAGATAATTGAAATTGATTTTGAAATAGTTACAGTACCCATTGCAGCGAAAAAATTTTCCAATCACTTCTGGTACTTGGTTCTTGAAAATATGGCTTTATCTATATTTGATGACGATGTTCCAATATCCATTAAGACAAACATAACTTATAGTTGAAGCAAACAAACATAATGAAGGGGAAGAAGAAGAAAAAAATCAACTGAAGAGGTATTTCTGCACCAAAATGATTTTCTTCCTTCAAAAACGTCGAATTTTCGTCTTTTGTAACTCCGGGTACAAAAGCTTTCTTGAGAAAGCTCTAACTGAGCTTTCGAACTGAGAAACAATTTGTAAAACAAATTGCTGGAGATCGTAAAAAATACCCAACTGCTACTATACAGGGTGTCCCGTATCTGATCGATTTCCATGAAATGAGGGGTTGCTGGGGTGATTCTGAACAACTTTACTTTAGCAATAATGTTGTAAGCGCCCTGGATTTTGAATTATTAACGAAACGTCTAGGCCAATCCGAGCGCGTATCGAGCGCGCGCTTGATACGAGAGTGTGGTCTCTGACTCGCGCTCCGCCGCGAGCGTGAACAAGTAGATCGAGTGGGTATCGAGAAAAGCATACGGGAAATATCACATACTGTCTTCAAATAAACTAATAGTCGTTGAATAACTGTGTTCAATACTGTCACTCGTTATTCGAGAGGTATGAAAAGTTGTAGTATTTGTAGAAAAAATGGTTTTCTTAAGAGCACGTTATCAGGTCGCTAAATGATGGTTTAAGTTAAACGATGTGAATAACTAACGTTAGAAAAACCTTGTTAAACTCACCCAATTCGTCCACGAATCAACCTGCCTCGACGGAAGTAGGTCGTTGGCAGTAGGTCACAGTGCCGATTTTGTCCTTCGTAAGAATCTCGAGAACTTCAACAGCTAATTTTACGGCCGGGTCGGGGAACTCACTTGAAACTGACACACACAGTAGGAACGGCACTTGTCTAATTTATGGCAGGGCGCACAGCTAATCGCAGGTACGCGGGCACCCCCGAAAGTCGAGCGGCGATCGGCGATCGCATACTTATCACATTTGCTTCACAAAATTCGATTAAAGTAAATATAAAAATAATGCATTTTGCATAAACATCCGGAGTCTAGTTATAACGCATAGGAATTGAAAATGTAGTGTGGAAATACTACCGGGTCACTTTACCGAACGCGCATTTCACTGCGCGACCACTATCACCGATAACTCCGAATAAAACAGTTATGTAGAGCAGAGACGGCGAACAGAGTGCAAGCGTACTCTTCCCCGCCGCTCTCGGTTCTCCCACTACTACTCTCTTCGGTGCAGGCGGACTAACAAAGAGAAAGGCAGCACTCTATCACGTACCGTAGAGGACACTCTGTCTCTGTCATTGTTGTGGTAACGGATACGAAAAAACAAAAGCTCGCGAGAACAAATGCGTGACAGAGTCGCTGGAGATGGTAGCCAAACCTGGTCAAACCGATCTGCCTTCCCCTCACGGGCTCTTCTGAGCCCCAGTTCGCCGCCTCTGATGTAGAGAAACGTAATTAAACCCACGTTAGAGTTATTGGTGGCCCTGAAAATGGCCGATTGTTATTGGCAAAATTGCCAAGATTGGTTGTGGATGCACGCCTCGAAGCACCGGTGGACGTTGCGCTGCACTTCTCCCAATGTTACTCGATTAAGAAACGTAACAAATATCCTGTAATACTCCGCGTTAGTTCGTTGCTGTATGGTACCCGTTCGGTTTGAAAAACGATTCTGCCAGCTCTAGCGGTTCTTGGGTCTTGCTTAGAAGGACGTTCGTTAGGGAAGGGATATTTTTACAATAGTACAACGGAGTGGCTCGCACATTTGGAGTCGCCGTTCATTTAGCAAAAAAATACCCGCGCGCTCGGGGTGGCCGCATGGTGTTCATCACTACGAACGCGCTAGCGAAGACACAGGGCAAGGAATGCCATAAATTTCACTATTGTCCATACCGTGTCGTAAAGGGAAAGTGTGGCTATTTAACAAAATACGTGCATCGGCTTAAAACTGCATCGACAACGTACACGCAACATAAATCTTTAATATTTTCTTACGATTCTTTCCGCGAAGACAAAACAGTACACACAACTTGGAAAATGATCAATTTAATATTGTATTGTGTTAGCGAAGACACTGTTTGATACGCATTTCGAGACAGACATCGATATGTCTATCAACATTTTGGTCGTCTGGAACAGATCCCCCTGATCGGGCCCATGTACCGCGGCACGCTTTGCAGCTCGCGTTCCCGTAAACAGTCAGTTGCCGCGCGTATTTCGTAAAATGCACATATCAGATGCACGTATTTCGTAAAATAGCCACACTTTCCCTTTATGACACGGTATGGACAAAAGTGAAATTTATGGCACTCCTTGCCCTGCGTCTTTGCTAGCGCGTTCGTAGTGACGAAGACCATTCGGCCACCCCGAGCGCGCGGGTATTTTTTTGCTGAATGAACGGTGACTCCAAATGTGCGAGCCACTCCGTTGTACTTTTGTAAAAATATCCCTTCCCTAACGAACGTCCTTCTAAGCAAAACCCAAGAAACGCTAGAGCTGGCAGAATCGTTGTTCAAACCGAACGGGTACCATACAGCAACGAACTAGCGCGCGCTCAATACGCGCTCGGATTGGCCTAGCGGTTTTGTTAATACTTCAAAATCGAGGGCGCTTACAACATTATTCCTAAGGAAAAAGTTGTTCAGAATCATCCCAGCTACCCCTCATTTCATGGAAGTGGATCAGATACGGGACACCCTGTATATGTATGTATGTATGTAGGTATATGTATGTATTATGACGGCTTTTCTCTCGCCCTCGGCAGAAAAGCTACGCCACTACTTCGGCCGGGGGTTTATCGGTCCTTGAGGGTACGCGTCGCGACCCGATGGTAGAGGGGTGGGGGACTAGAGGAAAGTCGGAGCGGTAAAAACGGTCAGGTCAACCGGAATTCGGGGTCCCACGTTCGTATCGGTAAAAGATAGTTTATTCGGTATCGTACAATTCGCTCGACTTCGCTTCGGGCACGCACACGCAAAGGAGTTTTAATGAACGCGGTCTGTTCCGGCGCTTCTCTCTCTCCGCAGTGGGAACCTGCGGGTATTAAGCACGACAATACGCGAGATCGAGTCAAATGAATTCTCGCTGAAGAGTCCTTCAGCGGAGATTACAACGTTAGAAGGGCAGCTTACCTTTCGTCGTTTCTATCACGTCGGCGTAGACGGTATCGGCCCTCGGCCTCTGGTTCTACGGGACACACGCGTAATTAATATCTCGGGACTAGAAAAAAACGATACTGTCCTTTGACCTAACTGTGCAACAAAATCTCTTAATCTCTCCCTCAAATACGCAAACGATACGATCCACAAAACAGCCCTAAGCGAAGCGAGGAGCGGTGCTACTTCCGCATCCTCCCTCCCCCCAATCCTAGCGGAACGTCGCCTAATTGGTCGAGGGGCCAGCGGCGCATTTTACAGGCGCCCCGTCTGGTCCCCGCGATTTTTCACCGGCATTTCCGAATTTTACCCCCGACTGCCCCTTGCTATCCTCCGGATAGTGGCTGGTGGTCCCGCTGCAGGTTTCCTCCGGAAATCGGAACCTCCAGGCCTCCCACCGCAGGTATACGGCCGCATCCCCCCGGGATGCGCCTGCCCGCCGCTAAAGGGAGCCTGGATGATCCCCCCTCGATTCTTCCTGCTTCCTTCGGGATATCATCTTCCCGGCGCGGCGGCCCCCGGCCGCGAAATCGTGGAGGGTACGGCGAGTCTTCCCCGGAGGTGGGTCCCTGACCCCTCGCCGTCCCTCCGATCCACGCCGGTGGATGCGTGGGTGCCCACGATAACTCCCCTCCATGCGGCGCCTCGCCGCGAGGTTGCACGGCGCCCCTGGCACCGTGCGATCTTCGAGAGGCTCGTCGGGTCTTCTCGGAGCAGTACGGGGATCCTCGGGTCTGCCGGTGCGCTCCGTATCTCGGCGCAGCTCCTCGCTGCTCGAGACCGCTCGAGCAGCGGCCGCCATACTCGGTATTATCGGCTACGTTCGCCTGCGCTCGTGTCGCTCGGTAGCGGCTGTCTCATCGCCTGCTGTTGGGCGATCGGCGGTGTTCGCGCGTGGTCGGAGCCGCTCGCTTGCGGCTCCCCTACTCTTTCCTACTTCGTTTCTAGATTTCGGTAAGCTGCTGATCGTTACGGTAACTTATTATTTCCGCGCACCGCGCGAGGTTCCCATCGCGGTCCCTGCGTCGCTCGATATCGCGATCTATGCCCTACCTATTCGCGGTGGAAATCCTATCATGCCACGCGATCTGGCCTACGGAAGCGTTGAGTCTAATAGTCCCGGTATCACGGCTATTCCCTATACGGTATCGCGCTTCGACTAAATACTGTAAGATTCTCATGACGGTATCGCGGTGATTTTAATGACGGTATCGCGTAAAATTTACTGACGGTAAATCGGGTGTTACTCGCGGTATCGCGAGTATACTATTTATTTTCCCACGTGTTTCCTCCCTGATTCGCCTTCCGGCCGTTTTGGGACGTGCAGAAAAGCTGCAACGTCACAGTATGTAGGTATTGGTTTATTGCCTCCCCTCAGGGTTACAATTTTCTCTTTATTCCTGACTTACAATCCCTTATTTCTACCTTACCGCTAGCTTAAGCCTAGTTTTCTCTCTTCCGCTTACTTTTCACTCTCTTCGCTTGCATACGCTTTTCACAGGGGATGGGCCAACTCGATCACGGGCCAACTCGATCTCGGACAACCCGATCTCAGGACAATTCAACCCCAAAATTAATACAGCGCGATTTATACGCCTGAATGCTAATACATAATTGGCACAGAAATAATACGCTTAAAATATGCTCTGGGATAAATAAATTATAGTAAGATTTTAGACTTGGAACCCCCGAATGGGTCTCCACCTTGACGTGGTGGTGGGGCTTGAGGTCGCGGACGGTTGGGCCCGGCCAAGGACCCGACCGCCCGCGACCAACCAAGAGGAACCCCCCAAGCCAAGGTGTAAGCAAACGTGCCGAGGACTGCGTGGCACAGGGGGAGCTGTGTCTTGCACGGTGCCTCCCGGATACCGGGCGAACTCCGGGAGTTAGTAGCCAAGCCCCGGGCAATCGCGGCTCTGCCCGGGTGATATCGCGCTACCGCGGTACTCGTGGGAACAAAAATGGACTCAGAAATAAATACAAAAAAAGACGAGGTGGAGGAGATTCTCCAGGGCGTGGCCTCCCTAGGGGGCGAACGCCAGGAGGAAAAAGACACCCAGGGACCTCCAAGGCCCAGGGCGAGGCGTAGTGGTGCGGAAAGGCGCCGCTACAAAAAGCTGATGGAGCGGCAGGAAAGCGGCTCAGGCTGAAATAACCGGAACCCAACCTGCGGCATCCATTCCGAAGGGGACAGGGACGGACGGTGGTCGGGACGGGGCGAAAAAGCGCCAAAGGACCGACTCCAATACGCCCAGCCCCAACACCAGCCACCAGGGTAAGAAGCCCAAAATCTTAGATCAGGGCTCATATGCCCAGGCAATAAAAGGTACTGTTAGGCTAGCCATCATAATGGATGGCTACCCTGACAGGAAGTTAAATCCAGAGGAAGGGAAGGGGATAAAGGCAGCAATTAGGGAGCGCATTCTTGGGCTCCCTGAGGGCACCAAAGCCCCAACCTTTATCGGGACTTGGGAGAGGGATGGCGCAGTCATATTTGGCTGCGCAAATACAGAAACGGGGGACTGGCTAAAGAGCCTATCCTCCGAACTGAAAGCGGGGGAGAACAAGGTTCGGGTTATACCGTATGAAGATCTCCCGAAACGACACCGGGTCGTCGTACACGTAGAGGACCCTGAGCTGACTGTCGAGGCGGCTATCAAGCTCCTCGACAGGCAGAACGCGGGGCTGGCCGCCAGAGAGTGGGTCGTGGTCAGGGGAAGCAAGAGTAGGGATGCCAAGAGCGCCCACTTCGCGGCCCTTGTCACCGATTGCTCTCTGGAGGCAATTAGGACCTGTGGTGCCAGATCTTACTGCGGGCTGGGCCGAGCAACAATTAAGGTGCTCGGCAAAGAACGCGGTGAGGAAGGAAGAAAAACTGCTGCCGTGACCGGGGAGGTAGCTGTATAATGGCTACCACCACAACACCAGTAGTGCAGATCAACTTGCATCACAGCAAAGGCGCCTCGGCGATTTTAGCCAGGAGCTTGGCTGGGATGCAGACAGCAATAGCACTAGTTCAGGAATCTTGGCTCCTGAACAATGCTATAAGAGCACTGGGGGGCAGAAATATTGTAGTTCACTGCGCTGGCACCCGGGACCGGAAAAGGGCCTGCGTTCTGACCAAGGGCTTAGACGCGGTCCTCCTACCTCAACTGAGCTGTGCCGATCTTGCGGTGGTTCAGCTGAGAGTCAAACAGAATGGGGGGAGCCACATGGATGTACTAGTTGGGTCAGCTTACATGCCCTACGACTCCAAGGAACCACCACCGCAAACAGAAATCAGGCAACTTGTAACCTATGCAGAAGAGAGAGGACTAGAGCTCCTGATTGGTTGCGATGCGAACTCCCATCACACAATTTGGGGGAGCACCAACACCAATGCCAGGGGGGAGAGCCTCCATGAATACCTCATGGGTGCAAATCTGATCATCCTCAATAGAGGATCTGAGCCCACCTTCATGGACTGCAGAAGACAGGAAGTGATCGACATCACTGTCTGCTCATAGGGAGTGGCGAGCTTGGTGAGGGACTGGAGGGTCTCTGGAGAGCCCTCCGATTCGGACCACCAACAAATTCGCCTAACCCTACTGCACGACGTTAAGACAAAACAGGGTAGACACCCGAAGCACACCAACTGGATGGGGTATCGGGAGTCACTAGAGGACAACCTAATAAGTACACCGACCAGATTTCACACACTCGAAAACCTTGAATTGGCAGCTGGACACATCAGCGGGGCCATTAATTAATTTCGAGGCCAACTATAGTGCCAGGACCACGGTCACAACGCCCAAAGTTCCCTGGTGGAACAAAGAGCTGGAATAGTTTAGGGCGGAGACTAGAAAGGCCCTAAACAAAGCCAAAAACAACGGTACCGAAACGTACTGGGATATCTTTAGAACTTCCCAGAGAAAATACTGCAAGGCACTAGTTGCCGCAAAAAGAAAGAGCTGGAGGAAATTCTGCGAAAACATAGAAACTGCCCCTGAGGCCTCTAGACTAAATAGAATCCTCAGCGGCAGTGAAAGACCCAATGTGGGCTGCTTAAAGCTCCCAAGTGGGGGATACACAGAAACGACAGAAGACACTCTGAAGCACCTAATGGAAACCCACTTCCCGGGCTTCCAGAGATACTCTGAAACGGGAGATGCAGGGACAAATAGAGCCAGGGCGGAGTATAAGCCCAGGGACTGGTCCCTGGCATCTAAAGTGGTAAGTCCTAGCGGGGTAAGATGGGCTATACAGACCTTCGAACCCTACAAGACTCCAGGACCAGGCGGTATCTACCCGATCTTACTACGGGAGGGCATCGATCAGCTAATAGGCCCACTGACCAAAGTTCTTAGAGCTAGCATAGCTCTAAGATACGTCCCTCGAGCCTGGAACGGGACTAGGATAGTCTACATTCCTAAACCAGGCAGAAATGGCCATATTCTGGCCAAAGACTTCAGGCCAATCAGCCTAACCTCCTTCATCCTCAAGACGCTGGAGAGATTGGTTGATAGATACCTGAAGAGCGAAATACTTAAGAGAAGGCCACTGGCGCCATCCCAATACGCCCACAGGGAGGGCAGGTCCACGGACACGGCCCTACATCACCTAGTAGGCAGAGCGGAAGACCAGTTGGCCGCTAAGGGCTATGCCTTGGGTGTATTTATTGACATTGAGGGAGCTTTCGATAGCACCTCAAACGAAGTAATCAAACAGGCCATGTCCCAGCACGAGATCCCAGAGACAATCGTGGATTGGACTATAAGCATGCTGACAAGCAGAAGGCTGACCGTCAGCCATGGGGAACAGACGCTAGAGGGGCGACCAGCCGGAGGCTGCCCACAGGGGGATGTACTATCCCCCCTGCTGTGGTGCCTGGTTGTGGCCGACCTTCTGATGAAGCTAGAAAGGGTAGGGCCTCACGTGTATGGCTACGCTGACGACGTGGCCATTGTTGCGAGAGGAAACTACCTACAAATTCTCAAGGAGCGCATGGAAGAAGCCCTTGAGATAGTAGAAGACTGGTGCCAGGCTAAAGGACTCAAGGTCAACCCCTTGAAGTCAGTAGCCGTCATATTCACCAGGAAATACAAGCCGGAGACTATCGAACGATTGAAGCTCTGGCAAGAAGAAATACCCTTCTCCAGCGCAGTGAAATATCTGGGAGTATACCTGGATTCAAAGCTGAGCTGGAAACTTCACTTGGAGGGAAAGAGTAAGAAACTACACACATCAATGTGGGCGTGTAGAAGGGCCATGGGCAAGACATGGGGTACTCAACCCCGAGTTGCCCTGTGGTTGTACAGAGCGGTGCTTATACCAAGACTCATGTATGCAGCGGTGGTGTGGTGGCCAAGGGTGGAGAGCGCGGGTGCCAGGAACCTACTGCGGAGCCTGCAAGGTGGTTACCTACGGGCTGCAGTGGGGCCATGAGGACCGCGCCCACGGAGGCGCTCGAAGTAGCACTCTGTTGCCCACCCCTGGATCTGTTAATCATCCACAGAGCCAGGCTAACAGCATACAGACTAATGTGTCAGGGGGAGTGGAGGACTACATATCTTGGTCATACAAGAATGGACATCCTCCACAAACAACCTTTCACATTGAGACAAGACAGAATCCGCAGGAGACTACTGGTTGGAAAAAACTACAGGACCAGCTTCCCAACCAGGGAAGAGTGGCGGAAAACGCCCCTTGCAATAACTCCCACTACAGACGTATGGTACACCGACGGGTCTGGTTACAACGACCGGTTTGGAGCAGGAATATACGGACAAAGGACCAACTATAGGGAAAGCATTCCCATGGGAGCCTGGGCCACCGTCTTCCAAGCTGAAACCCTGGCCATAGGCAGGTGCGCAGAAATCCTAATCGAGGGCAAAACGAATGGGAAGAACATCTTTATTTGCTCAGACAGTAAAGCTGCAATAGTAGCGATCGCGAAGCCCACTACGGAGTCAACTACCGTATGGGACTGCATGCAAAAGCTTAACAAACTGGGGGAACAGAACAGAATCACCCTGGTATGGATCCCTGGACAGCAGGGTATACATGGCAACGAGGTGGCAGACAGTCTGGCTAAGGCAGGGGCACAAATCAACCCAGCCGAGCTGACAGTAGGAACCCCCTTTGCCATGGGAAAAAGAGCTATCAACGACTGCCTGACAAAGGACTTCAACATACGGTGGACAACCTCCACCAGTTTCAGGCAGGCCAGGCAGTTGATGAGTGAACCAAAAATAAAAAGAGCTAGAGAACTCCTGGCATTAGACAGAAGGAGGCTCAGGACAGCTATTGGGCTAATAACAGGCCACATAGCTCTCAATGCCCACCTTTACAAGATGGGCCTAACGAACCAACCTAATTGCCGACTGTGCGGTGAGGGACATGAGAGCAGATCTCATATCCTGTGTCACTGCCCAGCCCTGGCAGTTCACAGATACAAGACCTGGGGAAGCATGTTTTTAGAGCCCGAGGATTTGGCAGATGAGGGGGTTAATAGCTTACTAAGCCTAGCTGCAAAAGCCAGGCTGGAGCTTTAGGAACCCTCAGAAAACCGGGCAGTTACAGAGGATCACATAGATCTAGGTGACGGAGGGCTCCTTGCAGCCCAGCCCGTTAGCTATTACTACTATTACTACTAGACTTGGAATAACAAATTTATGATTTGAAGAAATTTATTTCAAATAACGCTCAACCCGAATATCGTTGAAGTATGCTTTCTGAATAATTTATTAATTATTAAATATAAATTGTTATAAATTGTTAATACTACAAAGAAATTTTTTTTTAAATAACGCTCAACCCGAGTATTGTTGAAGTATGCAATTGTTACGTTGGGCGTAGTTCTTGGAGGCCGAGCGGATGGTCGCGGGCTACCCACGTAACACTGAATACTTAAAAACTAACGCACTCACTTTCGTGGTACGGACAGGATAATTTTGGGATCGTCTTTGCTCTCGTCCCTTGACGGGTCGTAGACATATAGGTTAAATGACACACACAATATACACAGATAAATAATTGATTAAAGTATTCTGGTAAAAGAAAGATATATTCAATAAATAACTGGATACTGAATGTAACAACAATTTTGAATGACGCAAATCTACATTAGTCGTTTTCTAGCGTGTGAATTTTATATCATACAGTTTTTGCTTCTCACTCAGACATTTCACCTGTCTCACATCGTTTTATCACAGGGCATATCACAGTTTGAAAATGGTCAAATGAATAGATCAGAAAGATCGGACTCGCTAGGAGCTGTCTATTCGTTTGATTTACAATCTCGCATGAAACTCAGGTGTTCTCGTGATTTTAAGGTATTGTTATTTAACGCCTAGAACCTTGCGCACGCGCACGTTATACCGCGCGAACGGTTGAAATTAGCAAGCGGACAGATTCACAAGATGGCGGACCTTGCAACGCGAACGCACATGTTACTTAATCGCAACGCACATCTCGATTTTAAACAGACCAACCGAATTAAGGGATTTCCCAGAGAATACAAAATTCTAATTCAATAGGGCCGGAATAAGTCGTGGAATAACTGGTTGGGTCTTACCGATTCCTCTTTCTCTCTCTCTTTCTTTCCTTCCTTTATTTATAACGACGAAGGTGGAATGTGTCGTGTCTATGTCTTTACTACGATGATACTTGTGTGTCGGTGTTGTTAGACGCTCGTTCACTTATGTATCGCTGTGAAGTCGTAGTGAAATTTTAGTACAAATTTATAAAGTACTTAATACCTACCACGTATCCTAATGGACCGTGGGCGAACACTGAAATTAACGCGTTATTAATCTATGTTCTTAACAATCCCGAACGTTCCTTTGTCGTAAAGGAACACCTCGAAACTTCAATGTTTTATTTCGAACATTTGATGTTATTCGGTGACGGCAGTAGGTACAGTAGCGTGGATGGTCTGATATCAATGCTAGTACCTTGAGGAAGCTTACATACAATATTGAAAGGTATTCATTGGATCGCACGATGTTATTTAAGATTTTATCCATCAGAGAGAGAAAGACAGAATACGCAAATTCTATTCCGTTTAGCGTACGTCGCCGTCGCTAGTCATGGCTCGCTGGTCGGTTTGTTTATCTCGCAAGATCGAGGACAATGACGCCTTTACGGGTACCTACAGTAGATTCTAAAATCTTCTCAAACAACGTTTGGAATGCTTAGAGAAGAACTCGGAATATATGCAAGCATATATCTGGCATTCCTTGCGTCGGAGGAAATAATAAAATAAACAACAAAAGACAGCTCGTATGGCATTAGAGGGTTAGCTCGGAACGCAGATTTCTCTGCGTCTGTGCCATCCGAGTGCATAGAGCAGGCCTGGCAAACGGTGGAGAAATGCAGTCTCCTCACGCGCTATTTTTTACCCCCACCCGTCAGCTTTTAGACCTACGTCGTACGCTCGCCGTGCGAACGTAAAGAAGGACAGCGCTACACCATACAGTTTTTTCATCAATCGTTTCGGTAACACGATCCAGTAAAAAAACAAAACAGCGCTATCGCCGAGTCGAACGCCGGAGACGTGATGTGAGTAAAGCCACGAGGAGAGGGTAATGACGTGCTGTGCGGCGGGTTGCGAATTTACTCAAAGAGCAGGGGATTGCCGCGCCTGGCATAGAGAAAAACAAAAATGGGACGGAACGTAACACAATCTTAGTAATTTATTAATTATTAAATACAAATTGTTATAAATTCTTAATACTATAAAGGAAATTTTTTCAAATAACGCTCAGTCCGAATATCGTTAAAATATGCTATCTTAATAATTTGTATGTATCTTTATCGCCTCCCCTCAGGGTTACAATTTCACCTTACGTCTATCTTAGCTCTATCTTAACCTATCTTAACTCTACCGCTCCATCCTCATCTCTCCGCACGTTTGCCCTCCGCCGCTCTTAACCTCCGTTTCTCTCTCTCCGCTCGCTTTACCTTAAACACTACTTTCCGCTTTGCCTCCCTCTATTCTCTATTTCCTTTTTTTCCCCCTACTCTTTACTCCACACTTCTCGCTCGCTTTTCCTTATCCCTACTTCCACGCTCGCTTATCCTTACTCTAAACCCTAACCCTCCCTCTCTCCCTCCGGACTTCCGCTTCCCATTCAGTCCTTCCTCCACTATCCGTCTCTCTTCCATTCTTCTCTCCTACACAATTTCATCCTCTCTTCTCCTTTCATTCTCCCCTTTCCTCCCCTTCCTTCCCTCCTCTCCTCCTTTCTAGTTCCCTTATCCATTCCCCCCCATCCCCTTCTCCTCCTAATATTTCTTTCACCTTTTCCTGCCACCCCATCTCCTCATCTATTCCCTTTGTTTCACACCCTTCCATGCTCCCATGTCTCTTCCTCCGCACCACATATCCTACACATCCTGCTTTCCTCCTTTTCCCAATACCTTCCTTCCCTCATTTCGTTCCCCAACCTATACCTTGCCACCCTTCTCCACCTACTCTCTCCCCACGCCTTTTCTAGATACCCTGCTACCCCCTCCACCCTTACCACCCTGTACCATCTATTATACCTAGAACTCCTTATCCTTTCCCATCTTTCCTCCGCCTGCAACTCCCTATCTCTCTCCTCCACCTCCTCATACCCCAACTCCCCCCTCTCCCTTCTTCCCCTGCCCCTCCTTCACCCCCCACCCTCTATTTTCCCAGAACTTCCTCCTCCCCTCCTCCCATCTCGATTCGCTCCCACTCTCCTCTAATCTTTCCTTCATTTCCTCCAGACACCTCCTCGCTATCCTTCTTCCTTTCCCTTCTTCCAACCTCCTCGCGAACTCCCATGCCCTTTTCCCTGCCCTTGTCCTCACCTTTTCCCTTTTCAGCTCCTCTCTCACTAGATACCCCGGCGTCCTCCACTCAACCCCCAGCGTCCACTTGAGATATCTTTCATATACTGCCTCCACTTTCTCCCATTCCACCCATCCCCATACCTCCGCCGCATACCCAACACCGTCCATACCAATCTGTCATAGAACCACACCCTTCTCTCCCAGTACTTCGCCCACCTTCTCTTCCCTATTCCCCACACCTGCCTCATCACTGCGCTCGCCCTTTTCACCCTCTCTTTCACATGTTCCTCCATCCCTCCATTCCTGCTCACCGTAAAGCCCAAGTATTTAAATGCCCCTACCTCCTCTATCCTCTTCCCCTTCCACCTCCACACCACCTTCTTCTTCCTCCCACCCCCCTTTCTACATCTCATCACCTTCGTCTTCTCTACATTCAGTACCAACCCTTTCCTATCCAGATATTCTTCCATTCTCCTCATCATCCCTCCCATCTCCCACTCATTTCCCGCCATCAGAGCAACATCATCCGCATATGCTAGTGTGTACAGTATTGGACAGTGATGCAGTCCCAATGGTGATTAACAATACCATTACACAACCCTGTCGGTGTGTTTGCTTTCGCACTTGTTCGAGGCCACTTGAGAAGAGCCGGGGCACCCTGTGGATCTCGGTAGGCCTTGTTTACACCCGCGACTGTTATGGACTGCTTCCTCGTTCGAAAAAACGAATGCGAAACGAAGACCCTCTCACTTCCTCCCTCGCTCCCTCGCGGTCACTCCTGGTAGAAACTCACGGACGAGAGTTCGCGTGGTTGTATTGGGACTACCCCACTCTTACAAGCGAGAAAGGCAGCACGTTGGTTTCGGCAGGCCTCGCTTATACCCCAGGCCTGCTATGGACTGCATCCCTGTCCGAAAAATCCGAATGCGCCGCATAAGGCCCTCTCACTTCCTCCCTCGCTCCCTCGCGGTCACTCCGGGTAGAAACTCACGGACGAGAGTTTGCATGGTTGTATTGAGACTACCCACTCTTACAAGCGAGAAAGGCAGCACGTTGGTTTCGGCAGGCCTCGCTTATACCCCAGGCCTGCTATGGACTGCATCCCTGTCCGAAAAATCCGAATGCGCCGCATAAGACCCTCTCACTTCCTCCGTCGCTCCCTCGCGGTCACTCCTGGTAGAAACTCACGGACGAGAGTTCGCGTGGTTGTATTGGGACTACCCCACTCTTACAAGCGAGAAAGGCAGCACGTTGGTTTCGGCAGGCCTCGCTTATACCCCAGGCCTGCTATGGACTGCATCCTCGTCCGAAAAATCCGAATGCGCCGCATAAGACCCTCTCACTTCCTCCCTCGCTCCCTCGCGGTCACTCCGGGTAGAAACTCACGGACGAGAGTTTGCATGGTTGTATTGAGACTACCCACTCTTACAAGCGAGAAAGGCAGCACGTTGGTTTCGGCAGGCCTCGCTTATACCCCAGGCCTGCTATGGACTGCATCCCTGTCCGAAAAATCCGAATGCGCCGCATAAGGCCCTCTCACTTCCTCCCTCGCTCCCTCGCGGTCACTCCGGGTAGAAACTCACGGACGAGAGTTCGCGTGGTTGTATTGGGACTACCCCACTCTTACAAGCGAGAAAGGCAGCACGTTGGTTTCGGCAGGCCTCGCTTATACCCCAGGCCTGCTATGGACTGCATCCCTGTCCGAAAAATCCGAATGCGCCGCATAAGGCCCTCTCACTTCCTCCCTCGCTCCCTCGCGGTCACTCCTGGTAGAAACTCACGGACGAGAGTTCGCATGGTTGTATTGAGACTACCCACTCTTACAAGCGAGAAAGGCAGCACGTTGGTTTCGGCAGGCCTCGCTTATACCCGTAGAGTGCTAATAATGAATTATAAAATTAATTATTATATTACAAAATTAATTATTGTATTTCGTTATGTAACATCAATGCTGTTTTATTGGATATATTTCGATGATTACATCTACCGTTGATTTTTGTCGAATCCTGCGGTTGAATGCTTTTAAACATTTTTTGTGTTTTTTGCCCCGGTGCCGCTTCTAATACAAATGGAATTTATGTCAAAACACGTTTCACTGACATCGAATTCTGTAAATTTTCTACATACCTGATTATTGGCCGTGGTCGTTAATAATCGGTCCAGTACCCCTGGCGGTCAAGCACTTGCCGAAGACGGGCCGGTATGGATCTTGCCAAATTTTCAAAAAAGGCGGCGTCCCCCCTGAGGTCTTCCCATACGGCGTGCGCGTGATCGATTAAAGCGCGCCGATTTCGCACCAACGCCGGGGCCCCCCTGCGGACCATTTCCGCCCAAACATTCTCTATAATGTTCAGGTCCGGAGATTTTGCCGGCCAGTCCAAGAGCTGCCATTCCGGATGATCCGCGAACCACCGTTGCACAGCGAGGGATGTGTGGACTGGGTGGTTGTCCTGAACCAACCGAATCACCGGCACGGTTTCTGCGGGATATACCGCTCGCACGCTGGGAGCGAGAACGTCTTCCAGCAAGCGAATATATTCCGCAGAACCCATGTGCGGTGAAACTTCGATCAGTTCTCCGGGCCCTGAAGTACTCACCCACCCCCACATCCCGCACGTGACACGGCCGCTGTGGTTCACCGGAACGACATATCTTGGATCTAGCCGACAATTCTCCGGACGCCAAACCCGGAATCGCCAGTCTTCTCCAGAACAAAACACCTTCTCGTCCAACCATATAGTGGTTGCCCATTCCGCCCTGGAAGTTGCTAATTCCTGCAGTGCGAAGCCGACGCGTCCCTCTCTGTGGTGTTGGGTGAGAGGGATTTTCTTTGCGGGGCGATACGATCTTAAATTCGCCCCATGCAATCGGCGCCGCACTGTCTTATCTGAAATAGGCAACTCCAGGGCGTGCACCGCATCCGCGGAGTTGTGGAATGGGTTTTCCACTATATAGTTGACCATGGAGGCGTCTTGTTCTGGAGAAGTCACTTTCACGCGCCCGTTTGATTTGCGATGATCTTTCAAGGAGGCGTAGCCGCCTTCTTGATATTTAGCGATCCATCGCCGGACCGCCTTCGTAGAGCAGCCAACGTCGGCTGCTATATCCCGCACAGAGGCACCGAACTTCCAACAGCCAATAATAACACCGCGTTTAATCTCGGACAAATTTGAATTTCTGTGGTTGTCCATGTTTTACCCACTTACTACGAATTTTCTACGGTCTTGGCACCAACAAGTCAAATCGGTAAATGAGTAAAATTCGAAGCCAGCATGAAAGGGGAAAAAACGTTGTAGGGAAAGGGAAACTGTAAATAGTAATAAAATGCAAATTTTCTCCTCATGGCAGAAAACTCACGGGGCAACCTTTTAATTTTCGGTTATAGCTCATACGTCCCTCACGGAAAGTTGTAGATGTTGAGGAGGCATGCATAGTAGGCAGCATTGATTTATGCTGTTATTGGCCGTCGTAATGACCCATAGGATGGTTACATCTGGTAGTCCCAATACAACCACGCGAACTCTCGTCCGTGAGTTTCTACCCGGAGTGACCGCGAGGGAGCGAGGGAGGAAGTGAGAGGGTCTTATGCGGCGCATTCGGATTTTTCGGACGAGGATGCAGTCCATAGCAGGCCTGGGGTATAAGCGAGGCCTGCCGAAACCAACGTGCTGCCTTTCTCGCTTGTAAGAGTGGGTAGTCTCAATACAACCATGCGAACTCTCGTCCGTGAGTTTCTACCAGGAGTGACCGCGAGGGAGCGAGGGAGGAAGTGAGAGGGTCTTATGCGGCGCATTCGGATTTTTCGGACGAGGATGCAGTCCATAGCAGGCCTGGGGTATAAGCGAGGCCTGCCGAAACCAACGTGCTGCCTTTCTCGCTTGTAAGAGTGGGTAGTCTCAATACAACCATGCGAACTCTCGTCCGTGAGTTTCTACCAGGAGTGACCGCGAGGGAGCGAGGGAGGAAGTGAGAGGGCCTTATGCGGCGCATTCGGATTTTTCGGACGAGGATGCAGTCCATAGCAGGCCTGGGGTATAAGCGAGGCCTGCCGAAACCAACGTGCTGCCTTTCTCGCTTGTAAGAGTGGGGTAGTCCCAATACAACCACGCGAACTCTCGTCCGTGAGTTTCTACCCGGAGTGACCGCGAGGGAGCGAGGGAGGAAGTGAGAGGGTCTTCGTTTCGCATTCGTTTTTTCGAACGAGGAAGCAGTCCATAACAGTCGCGGGTGTAAACAAGGCCTACCGAGATCCACAGGGTGCCCCGGCTCTTCTCAAGTGGCCTCGAACAAGTGCGAAAGCAAACACACCGACAGGGTTGTGTAATGGTATTGTTAATCACCATTGGGACTGCATCACTGTCCAATACTGTACAGCTTCTCCCCCTTTACCTTCACCCCTCCTATCCCCTCCACCCTCCCCATTTCCTCCACCAAGTCCGACATCAGCAGATTGAACAGCAAAGGGCTCACTGGGCATCCCTGCCTCACACCCTTTGCTGTCCAAAATTGCTCTCCTATCTCCCCCCCTATCTTTACCCTACTTTTTGTCTCCCTATACACCTCCTGTACCCTTACCCTCGGTCCCTCCCTTTCCCTTCTTTCCCTCATTGCCTCCAACATCACTTCCCTGTCCACCGAGTCGAACGCCGCCCTCAGATCTATGAACGCTACTACCATTCCCCCTCCCTTCCTGCTTATTTCCCTATTTACCAGGTAGTTTAACACATATGGTCGATTCCACGTCAAATCGCACAGCTAAATTCTTCGAAATTCTGATTTTGAGATATGTTATAGAGGGAGGTAAGACAGCCACCCGAATTTCTTTTTTATTTTTTATTTTGACTTTCGAGGAGTTATGAGACTTTGAAAAATTGGGACACTTTTTCTTCAAACATTTCTAGGCGCAGTCTGGTTTGCCGTAGAATAATTTACTTTTTTAAGTTCGATTCAGTAAAGATTGTAGTTTAACGAGAATTTTCAACCCATTTCAAAAAGTTTATTTTTCAACGCATAATTCATAAAAATAAAAAATAATCGTTAATTTGACTGTCTCGGCCTTCACCGAAAATGATCAAAAAATTATATCCTTGTAGCGCATTTCGAGACGAAGGGTTTGCAAAAAAAGGCAGCCCCGAGCACGCAGTAACTTCGGAGTAATTGAAGAAAAAGTGTAACCGCCTCGGAATTACTGATTTTGCCAGCAAGAACGCTGAATTGGGAGGTGGGGGTCCTTACGCATGGCCGCGGCTCCTATGAGATACGCGATATCCCATATAACTGCGTGATGACGCGATAGCGAGTCGTGTTGACACTACGTATTCTCAATCGGTTAAAAACACATGAAGGCTATTCCCGAAAATTCTCAAAAAATTCACAAGGGTGCCTCGATGATGCATGCACACGGTGGTATGCGTAATAGTCGCGAGCACCAACGATTATTCCCGATAAAAAACATTGAAACTGATTTTTACCGCAAGTGCGCGGCCCTGCGTAAGGACCCCCACCTCCCAATTCAGCGATCTTGCCGGCAAAATCAGTAATTCCGAGCCGGTTACACTTTTTCTTCAATTACTCCGAAGTTATTGCGTGCACGGGGCTGCCTTTTTTTGCAAACTCTTTGTCTCGAAACGCGCTACAAGGATATAATTTTTCCATAATATTCGATGAGGGACCAGACAGTCAAATTAACGATTATGTTATATTTTTATGAATTATGCGTTGAAAAATAAACTTTTTGAAATGGGTTGAAAATTCTCGTTAAACTACAATCTTTTCTGAATCGAACTTAAAAAAGCAAATTATTCTACGGCAAGCCAAACCGCGCCTAGATATGTTTGAAGAAAAAGTGTCCCAATTTTTCAAAGTCTCATAACTCCTCGAAAGCCAAAATAAAAAATAAAAAAAAAATTCGAGTGACTTGTCTCACCACCCTATATAACATATCTTAAAATCAGAATTTCGAAGAATTTAGCTGTGCGATTTGACATGGAATCGACCATATATATTGTCCATCGTTCCCATCCCCTTCCTAAACCCCGCCTGGTTTTGCGGCACCATCCCTTTCCCCTCTGCCTCCTCCCTTATCCTTTCCGCCAAAACTCCTATATACACCTTGTGCAAGGTGGGCATGATCGTCACCCCCCTGTACTGCTCCACCTTATCGCCCCCCCCCCTTTTTGATTATCGGCACCACTCATCCCTCCTTCCGCGCCTCCGGCTACCTTCCCCTTTCCACACTCTATTACACATTTTCCCCACCCACTCTGCTATTTCCTCTCCTCCATACCTCCATACCTCGCTCGGCACCCCGTCCCCCCCGTCGCCTTCCCATCCCTTAACTTTGCTATCGCCTTTCTCACCTCTTGCATACTTATTTCGTCCTCTCCATCCACCTCCCTTCCCCTTCCCATTCCCCTCCTGACTCTCGATTCTACCCCTCCCAACACCCCCATGAAATACTCTCTCCATTCCTCCATCCCGATTCCCCCATCCACCATCCTCCTCCTCCCCTTCTCCCCTTCACTATCTCCCACACCTCCCCTTCCGTCTTCGCCTCCACCGCTTCCTTCTCAAACCTCTTATTCTCCTCTTCCTTCTTCTGTTCGCACAATTTTGCATATTCCCTTTTCTTTTCCCTGTATCTATCTCCCCCCCTTCCCTTCCCTTCTCCACTCTCTTAGCTCCTTCCTCACCTCCCTCTTCTTCTCCTCACACTCTTTATCCAACTATCCTTTCTTCCTCCTTTCTCTTCCCTTCCCTTCCTTCTTCTTTAGTGTCCTTTTTATTCCTCTTAAGCCCTCCTTCATCTCTTAATCTACCCCCCATCCCTCCCTCCTCTCCCATCTCAATTCCCTCCTGAATCTTTCTCTTCCTTCCTCCGACCAGTCCCCCCTCCTCCCCCCTCGCTCCCTCTTTTCCTTTTCCTCCACTCCCTCTTATCCATACTCCCACTGAGTGATGGTCTGAATCCACCTCCTCTCCCACCTCCATCTTTTCTATCCTCTCTCTTGTCCTCTCGTTTCCTATTATATAATCTATTACCGTCCCCCCTCTTCCTCCCGTATATGTATATTCACCACTCTCATCCCCTTTCATATCCCCGTTTAAAATCCCCCATCCCCTTTCCTCCAAGAACTCTACCATCCTCTTTCCTTCCCCATTCACCTTTTTATCCTTGGATTTTATCGCCCCTGTTTCCACCTCCTCCGCCCCTCCTAATCCTCCCCTCTCCCCTGTCCTCGCGTTAAAATCTCCCCCTATTATAGTCTTCACCTGCGCCTTCTCCTCCTCCACCCACCCCCTTATCCATTCCAGCTTCTCTCCCATGTTCCCGTTTACATACACCCCTACCACCCACCATTTCTCATCCCCAATCCTCATTTTACCCTCTATCATCCCCTCCACTTCCTCTCTGACCTCCCCCCACCCTTCATCCACTATCTCCTCCCTTATCCCTAATACCATTCCCCCCATCGCCCTCCCTTTCCTACTTTTCCTCCCTGCTAATTGCACCTTCCACCTATATATAGGTGGATATATATCCTTTCGGCAGCTTTCCTTTCACTCTTGCCCACACTTTATCATCCGCCCATGTTTCTTCCATCACCAATACGTCCCATCCCCGTAATCCCTTCAAAAACTCCTCATCCTTCCTCCCTATCCCTGCGACATTCCAAAACCCTACCCTCCACCCCTTTCCTTTTTGTCCCTGCCCCCCTTCCCTACCCTCATTTCCCTTGCCCTTTCTCCCTTCCACCCTCTTCCCCCTGTGCCTTCCCCCCCCCTTCTGGTAACCTTCTTCCTCCTTCTACCCTTAACTCTTCCTCTTCCTCATCCCATTTCCACAATACCCCATCCAACCATATCCTTCCGTATCCCACTCTCGTCCTTCTCCCCTTACCACTTTCCTCCCTTGCAATCCTGTTCAACTTCCACTGCATCCTTCTTTCCTTCCATGTCAGATCCTCTTCTATTCTTTCCTCCCTCCCTCTCAGTCCTGTTTTCTTCTCCATTACCTTCCTCCTCTGCTCTTTACTCCCTAACCTCACTACAACCATCTCCCCCTTTTCCTCTCTCCCGCCCCCTGTCTTTCTCACTTCCTCCACTTCTACCTCCGCCCCTATCACTTTCATTATCCCCTCCACCCCCTCTCTTACCTACCCATTCACTATCCTTAGCCCTTTTATAATTAGATTTCTCTTCCTGTCCTCCCTCTCTCTACCCTCCATCCTCTTTTCCATTTCCCTCACTTTCTCTTCTATCTTCTCTCTCCCCTCCTCCCTTCCCTCTCCTTTCCCCCTGCCCATTTCTCCCCATCACCATCCTCTTAACCCTTTCCTCCAGTTCTTCCACCCTCCTCCCGCCCTCCGTCCTCTTTTCCATTTCCTCTATTCTCTCCCCCAACTCCTTTATTTTTCTCTCCATCCCTCTCCTCTCCTCCTCCCACTTCTTCTCCCTTCTCTCCCCCTTCTTACTCACCCTCTCCACATCCTCCCTCAACTCCTTCCCTATACCTCTCATCTCCTCCATTCCCCGCTCTATCTCCCTCACTATTTCCTTCATCATTTCTTCCATCTTCCCCCCTCCTACCCCTTTTCTCCGCACTGGCGATTTTCCTATTTCAACGCTTTTCGCGAAAACCCCCTCTTCGTCTCCCTCCTCCCATTCTTCCCCACCCCTTTTCCGTTTAATATAATCTTCCACCGACAATTCACTGCTCTGCCTTTCCCTCCCTAACCTCACCGCGTTCATCGGCCTTCCTACCTTCTTTTCCTCCTTTGCTCCTTCTCTTCCCTCCTTCGCCCCGCTCATACCTTCTTTTCTTCCTCTTTCACTACAAATTCTTTCTACTCTCTTCTTTACCCGCTCCTTCCTTATCTACACTCCCTTCCTTACCCACCTCTTCCTTACCTACCTACCTTCTTTACTACTCTCTTTCCCGCTCTTTACTATCCCGCACCCAACTATACTACCTAACCTCCAAGCCTTCACCTTTTTCCTGCCTGTTCCCTCCACCTTCCACTCTTCCTATTTCCTCTTACTTCCTCACTCACTCCTCCCTCTCCGCCCTCCTTCCACTCTATTCTTCACCCGCTCTCCTCTTTCCAGCACCCTTTTTCTCCTCTAACCTTTCTCAGTCTACCTGCCACACTTCACACTCTATCACACCGGAAACGGAAGTCCTCAATCTATCTTAATAATTTATAGTTACAATTATACAACATTTGATTGATATTTCTTACGATAAGTTGCGAGACTGACAAATTGGAACGCTTCATCTTCAACCATTTATAGCCGCTAATTCGTCTGGCGTCTAATGATTTGCTTGTTTATGTTAAACCCTGTAAACTCTGTTGTTTAACGGGAATTTCAAGTCTAGTTTAAAAATTATACAATTCACGTAATGATTCATAAAAATAAAAACGTCGTTTATTTAACTGCTACAGAAAACACCGAAAATGATGACAAATGATATCTTTGGAACGCGTTTCAACGCGAATAGTTTAGTAAAACGAACAGCGGTTAAGGTCTCAAATAATTACGGAGTAATAAAAGAAGAACTGTCGCCTTCTCGGCATTACTAATATATATAAGAGCGTTGTGCATCACGTATTTCACCGATACACTGTGATTCAATAGCTATTGCTGGTTTTCCCCTGTTCGCTATTAAGGTGGACTGTATCTCGGATGGTGGAAAGGTGATGAAATTATTCGTACACGTGCATTTTATGTTGAGAAAAAATAACAGTTGATTTATTCAGACATGATGCGAACCGAGCAAATGAATATGTACAATGATATTTCCCGAGATGAATATATATACAAGGAGTATTTACATACGCAGTTTCAATGTGATGCGTGTGAGGAATGTAATGGTATAAAATGAGATTTTACCGTGGAGTGCCTATGCACGTGTTGTCTGTATCAATGTGGAAGTCCTTGTCCGTTTGTCCGTGAGAATGCCTATGGTCTGTGTCCGTATATCAAAAGCTTGATGATGCACAATGTTAAAAGATGATGAGGAAGCCGAAAATGAAAACTATGATACAATGAGCGTGATGAGAAGAACAAAGAAAAAGATGCAACAAAAACGTATGAGACTCGATCCGTACACTTTCACGGTTCAACGGTTATTGAAGAAGACAGTATGGCGTCGCATCATGCCCACTGCGTAGGGCATGCTGGGCATCACGTGACGACGTGCGCATTCCAAAACGTCCTAAGACGCCTTAGAATAGTTTTTGGACATAATTTGACTTCCGGTATGAAAACTGCCGTGAATGAATAACGAGCCTCGTGAAACCTGCTTTCCCGATCCGTCGGGAATGCAGATTTCGCGAACATCCCCAATTACACAGGTGACTCGCAGGACCGCGCTACACCGCAGGTACCTTTCTTCCATCGTTAAGATTTTTATGGCAGGGTCGGTCATACAATTATATGCGACCCGCGCTTAGGCATCACGATTTTCTATTAGCCATTGAATTCATACCACAGTGAACCGAACCGATTTCTCGCATTTTCAAAGTTACAAATTCTTTAACATAAATATTTCATTCGGTATCACGAACGAACTCCCATTTTGAATATTATGTATTATGTGACTTTCCGACCTTATATAAATTGTGGCGAGAACTTCAGGAATTAATTATTAAGATAGCATATTTTAACGTTATTGGGCTTGAGCGTCATTTGGGAACAATTTCCAAAAAACATAAATTTGTTATTCGCAGTTTGAAATCTTACGATAAATTATTTATGTAATAGGATATTTTTATAAGCGCGGTATTCCTATGATAATTACGCATTAACATTCAGGTGTTAAGATCAAACGGCCAACGTGAAATTCACGCTGTATTAATTTTGACATCGAAACAGTTCGGCAACGAAATGTCCCATCCCCCAAATAAAATATTGCTGTTAATTTGTAATTTTGAAAATGCGAGAAATCGGTGCAATTCACAGTGGTATGAATGCAATGGCTAATAGAAAATCGGTGATGCGCAAGCGCAGGTTGAATATAATTAAGCGACCGACCCAGTCATAAAAATTTTGACAAACGGAAGAAAGAGACCTGAAATTTAGCGCGATTTGCGGTTAACCTCCGTACCTGGGTAGAACCACCAATGTGCTTTGCGTAATATTATTCCATGAGAGCGAAATACGGAAATAAATTAATATAAGCACAACAATTTGCAAGTTAATAAATTTAAATATTTCTTCAGGAAAAATTCTTGAAATAAAAGACGCTTTTTTCTGGCCTCCTGATTGCGTATAACCTCTTAAAGGAAATTCACTGCACAGAAATTAGTTTATTCATTTTTGATATTTACATAAGGTAAACTATACTATTAAAAGTCAAAACATGCTTTCGTGATACCGAATAAAATCTTTCCGTTAATTAATTTTAAAATTAAGAAATGCGAGGCATTGGTTAAGTTTGCAGTGGTATGTATTGAATAGCTCATCGAAAATCACTGGTGCGCAAAACGCGGGTCTAATATAATTATACGCCGACCCTGCCATAAAAGTTGTATCAATGGGAAGAAAGGTACTGTTCGCAGATCAAAAGAAGGCACCTGAGAAAAATGCGCCCTCATTGGTTGTAGCATTTGGGTCCTGCCTATTCCAACACAACCATAGGGACGGGGCACACGCATTTTCGCCATTGGCCAAGTTGCCACGCACACTAATAAACTCGGGGTGTAAAGTACCGCTAACTAGGATTTACCTGTCCCTCGCGCAAATAGGACTCCTACTACTATAATAAACGGCGGGCCGAAAGGGCGTTAAAAGTGGGGATAGGCGAACCCACTCTTGCTTTCGGACCGCCTCAGGTGCCTTCTTCTGATCTGCGAACAGTACCTGCAATTTAGCGCGGCCCTGCGGGTAACCTGCATAATTGGGGAAAACCAGTAATCCCTATAGAACCACGATGTAACGGTGAAATACCTGATAAGTAACGTTCCATTTACTTTCATATTTGTCTCAGACAAAAAGAAAGTGCGAAAACTTATACACAACGTCAATCGATGCATTGTGATTCTAGAACGATGCTCATTTTGCTGGGCTGTAACGCCCTGTACATTTTCTCCGATATTGTAATTCATAGAATCACATCCGGTCCCACGGCGCTTATTGCCTATAAGAGGTCACCCATTCTACGAATGCTGACACCAGGACTTTTAGACAAAGACCTGCAGCGAGGCCCACCGCTGCGCGGCCCCGCTGCAGATCTCTCGAGATCACACTCTCAGTCAGTCACCGTAACGATTCACACGTCGCCTCTCGCTCTGTACATCTTTCCAACTTGTAACACCTTAGCATACTCTCTTTCGCTCCGCAATAAACACCAAATCGTTAAATCAGTGTTTCGTATTAATCGCCGACCACACTACCTAAACCTATCACAAATTTGTGGCAGCGGTATTCGTCCTACGACTCCGAGGACAAAAGTACAAACGTTGCATCCCACTTCTGCCATCACAGGGCCATTAGAACTGTGACTAGTAGTTACGTGTTAAATACGTGTAGGTTACGGTCAATAAAGTTTACAGTGGTATGTATTGAATAGCTAATCGAAAATCATTGGTGCGTAAACGCGGGTCTAATATAATTATATGACGGACCCTGCCATAAAAGTTGTAACAACGGGAGAAAGGCACCTGCAATTTAGCGAGGTTTATGGGTAACATTATAATTGTGTAAAACCACCAATGCGCTTAGTTTATTATTATTTCCTGAGTCAGAACCACGGAAAGAAAAATTACTTTTGGTTCGTGTCTTTCTATAACTTCGTGTATTTGAAAATATCCCAATTCTAATGCAGCAGGTACATTCCACGTGATTGGAATATATGCCACTTAAGGGCGTTGGATGCCCCCCCGTTTTGGAAGGGTTTACGCCGTCGAATGCACAGGCCACAATTGTTGACCGATTTTGATGAACAATAGGTCGTTTGAAAGATAAAGGATGATCCATACGTTGTCGAGAAGCCGAATTTTGATAAAACCTTTTTTTATCAACAAATAGTGATTCAAAAAATTGCTAAATTTCAAGACAATTTTACGCATGGAACGAAATTTTTTATCAAAATTCGGCTTCTCAACAACGCATGGATCATCCTTTATCTTTCAAACGAGCTATTGTTCATGAAAATCGGTCGAGAATTACGACCTGTGCACCCGACAAGCTAATGCGTGTTTTCGCCCATTTTCGTGAAAAATCCTGAAAAATATTCTGCGTCCACTAGCGACCCCAATTTCAGCGGCAGAAGAGCCGAAACTCCTTCCCCCACTACGAACCTAACGCACAAGCATGGGCTGGTGTGCGTGTAATTTGGCTAGGCGTGCGGTCAATGTATAGGTGTTTACCGTTACAGCGGAAAATCACACCGACGGCACACAACTCTGATCCATTCTAAACTCTTGCGAATAAGCTAACTCGAGCCGCTCGGGCCTTTTTGACTTTCCGTCCCGTCTCCACCACGCAAAGCATCGTAAGGCTATAATGCTCTGCGTTTCCCATAGAATGCTTCTTGACCAATTTCGATGATCAAGGACTCATTTGAAAGATAAAACATGAAAGAATGCGCATGATATTTTAGAATTTTGGAAAAATGTAATCTTCGTGGAGAAAAGAGCGTTAAAAAGTTTAAAAACATTTTCCGGAATAGAAAAGAGCCATTTACAGAAATTCTGAACGATAACGATTGTATATTCATCTTTTATCTATCAAAAGAGCCATTAATTATCCAAATCGGATATCTAACACGGGTTGGAGAATTTATAACGTAAATCCATGCACTGCCTTCAGCGGCGCGCCGCCGTGAAGTCACAGCGAGGGGTAATTATATCTGGTTCGCAGATATAATCCACGGTTAGATTGATCGTCAAATAAACATTCAATTTTTATTCTGTCAATCTTTCCTATTACGGGAAAAAAAATGAAACCAAAATTTTTTTAAGAAAGTTAGACATACATACATAAGTTCTCACGAAACACGTGAATAATTAAAGAATAATACTGTTACAATAATATTGTAACAATATGTGAAAGAAGTACGTCCCAGATTTCACGTTACTCTTGTGTTTGTCATTGTTGAGAAGTCTAAAATCCTAGGTTTTCCCAACGTAGTGACAAAATCCCGGTGACTTATATTCAGATAAAAGGGGTAATCGAACAGGTATACGTTACTTTACGCCGTAACAATGTCATATCGTGCATTCGATGACCGTAGCATTCTATAACCGAGAAAGGTAGCACGTACATTTCGTACATTTCGGCAGGCCTCACTTATACCTGCTTATACCGGGGACCGCTAGACGTTGGACGAACCCCGATTTTCGCCACATAAAAGACCTTCTCTCTTCCTCCCTCGCTCCGTCGCGGTCACTCCTTCTCGTGCAGTGAAAATTCAAAGAACTCCAACGTCTAGCCGTGCCTCGCCGTTGCGGGTATAAACAAGGCCTACCGAAATCCACAGGGTCCCGGCTCTTCTCAAGGGGCCTTGAACAAGTGCGAAGGAAAACACACCGACGGGTGTATTTCGCGCTAGTTCTGACTTTGGATTTCAAAAATAGCGACCTCCACATGGTGAAATCTGGGCAGTTTTTGACAGTTCGGAAAATGTCACCAACTTGCAAAGAGCTACTATCGCTTTATTCGATACCTCTTTGATTCTAATTTGTTCTATTATGTCAGAGTTCTTGAGTTTCGTATGCAATGCAATGACAGTTGATCCATATACATACCTACCATTATATCATATGGATTCACATTTTTACGTGATTTTTCAGTCATGGTCAAATTGTATAAATCATACCATTTTGATACTAGTTATCGAATTGTAATCTTATATTGTTAGTCACAACAGAAATGATTACCAAAATCTATGAACGGTGCTTATTCGTAACTGAAATGGGTCAGAGAATGACAGCTGGTAACACGTGTTTCATTGACATGAAATGCACCGGAGTAGCGAATGGTTTCTGTAGGTGTGCGTGCGTATCTGACTCTGTCGATGGGCCCGAGCGGGACGTAAGGGGTACAGCGGGCCGGGGGGACTTCGACGCGTAAGAGCAAAGTGGGGACACTACTCCCCTCGAGCGCCTGTAATTCGCATGTTGTCAGCCACCCGTCGCTGAAGTCACGCACGGGTTTTGCTCAGGGTATCCAACGCCCTTAAAAATTCATAGCAAAAATCATTTCACGAGTCGACGTTTAAACTATTTCAAGACTATTTCAGATCCCAGCCTGTTCTTTTTGCAAACTGTCCGCGTTGAAAGGCGCTACAAGGATATCATTTTTTCATAATTTTTAGTGCTTTTTTTCGCAGTTAAATTAACGGTTCCTCTTTATTTTGATGAATTATTAGTAGAGATATATCGTAACTTTTCGAAAGTCGAACAAACAAAATTTGTTTTCAGTTCGAGATACATAATATCATTCTACCACTACATAAAACAAGTAAATGGTTAAGAGTTCAACCAGCCGTATAGCATTAGAAATTTAGTTATAGAATCAGGAATTGTTTATTCTTCCATAATTGTAAGAAATATAAATCAAATGTTGAATAATTGTAACCATAAATTATTAAGATAGCATATTTCAAAGATATTCGGATTGAGCGTTATTTGAAAAAAATGTTCTTTGTAGTATTAATAATTTATAACAATTTATATTTAATAATTAATAAATCATTCCGAAAGGATACTTCAACGATATTCGGGTTGAGCGTTATTTGAAAAAAATTTCTTCAAATCATAAATTTGTTATTCCAGGTCTAAAATCTTACAGTAATTTATTTATCCGAGAGGAAGTTTTAATAAGCGCATTATTTCTGTGCCAATTATGTATTAGCATTCAGGCGTATAAATCGCGCTGTATTAATTTTGGGATTGAATTGTCCTGAAATCGAGTTGTCCCGAGATCGAGTTGTCCCGAGATCGAGTTGCCCCGAGATCGAGTTGGTCCCACATCGAGTTGGCCCGAGATCGAGTTGGGCCGAGATCGAGTTGGCCTCGAGATCGAGTTGTCCTAGACCCCTTTTTGGGTTTCACATTATCTGCTCGCTTCGCCTACTCTTCTCTCCTACCCTATTCGCTCGCTTAACCTATCCCCTCGCACGCTCGCATGCCTTCTCCCTTCCTCCTTCTCTCCACCTCCCCCGTCTACCTCTTCTTTTTCCCTCCCCTCTCTTATCCCTCACTCCTCTTTTACTTTCTTTTCCTCAGCGCTCTTTCAGTCCTTTTCCTTACTCCTATTGTCTTAAGCTTACCACCACCTCTACCGGCTTCCGCTTCCACGTCTCACTTCACTCCTCCTTCCATACCCCCATTCTCTCTTTCCTGTATTTCCCTCCTCCTCCCTCACTTCGTTCCACCCCTCTATTCTCAAGTCCACCCTTTTCTCGCCCCATCCCCACAGCCTTCCGTCTATCCATATTTTCCCGTACATCACTATTGTCCTCCTCCCTTTACTTCTTTCCTTTCTCGCTATCCTTCTCAACCACCACTGCATTTTTCGCTCTTCCCATGTCCAGTCCTCCTCTATCCTCTCTTCCCTCCTATTTAGCCTCGCCTTCTTCTTCATCACCTTCCATTTCTGTTCTGTGCTCCTCAATCCCACTACTGCCACCCTTTCTCTCCCCCTACTTTTCTCACCTCCTCCACTTCTACCTCAGCCCCTATCTCCCTTAAAATCTTTTCCACCCCCTTCCTCAAATTTCCTTTACTTCCTGTTATCCCCTTTATTACCACGTTCCTTTTCTTCCTCCCTCTCTCTTTTCTCTATCGTCCTTTCCCGTTGTTGCACCTTTTTCTCCTCTCCTCTTCTACCCATCACCTTATCTCCTGGTACCTCCACCTTTTTCCCCCTTCTTCTACTTCTCCCGCTTCCTTTATCTCTTCTCTCCCCCCCCCTCTCCCTCCTTTCCTTCGTCTTAACCACTTCCTTCATCTCTTTTTCGCTCTTTCTTTCTCCATCCCTCTCTGTTACTATGTTTACCACCATCTCACTCTTCCTGGCCCATTCTCTCATCCCCTTCTCAAACCTTCCTCCCCTTTCCAGCCCACTTTTGGGTGGCTGGGTGGCAGCCACATTCTCTCCTTCTCTTTTTCCAAGCCTTTCTCCTTCCCTTCCCTCTTTGTGCTCTCTTCCACTTCCTTTACCTTTAGTTGTATCCCCCTTTCTCCTTTCCTGCCAAATCCGATGCCTACCTATCTCCCTGCCCCCCATCTCCCTTTCCGCCTTCTCTAAAAGTTCTTCTATCCCTTGTACTCTTACCTCCATCCTTCCCTTCTGTTCCTCCGACCTCTGCTCCCCTGCCCTGACCTCCTCCCTTGCTTTTCTCATCTCTTTCTTTAACTTCTTTCCCATTGCTCCTATTTCTTCTGTTACCTTGTCCATCTGCCCTATCATTTTCTTTAATATCTCCCGTAAACTTAGCTCCCCTTCTCTTCCTTCCTCCTTCCCTCCGCCCCTTCGTTCCTTCATCACTTTCCTTCCCATCCTCCTCTAATCCTTCTCTTGCTTCTACTCACTTCTTCCTATTTTCTTTCTTATCTACGCCTTATCCTCACTCTCTTCCTTATCGATTCTCCCACCCGTGTCACTTTTACTTCCCGCTCATCGATTTCCCACCTAATCTCCAAATCTGCCCTGCTTCTTTTCCCAGTCCCTACCCCTTCCTACTCCCCGCCTTCCGCTCCTCTTTCTTTCCTTTCACTTCACCTTCTAATACACCCCCTTTTCCTCACTCCATCCTCTCATCCACATATTTCCGCCCTTTTATTCCATATTTTCTCTGCCACCACCAAATCACTCTCCACACACACTTACACCGGAAGCGGAAGCTCCCAACTGCTACTAGATCCTCTTTAAAAAAAAAATAATGTCCAATGTTCCTTTGTTTTTATTATATTTTAATAGTATACAAATTATTCACGAATTTCACGAATTTTTTAATTGATTTTTTATGAATTTAATTTAGAATGTTTTTAAACAACGGCTATGGTTACCTAAATGTGTTCACATACATTTTTTGTAAAAAGAAAAAAAATGATAAAGACAGGGGAGAGTATACCACGTTTTAACGGAATTAATTGCTGCGCAATGCGTATACTACCAAATTCAAATTTCAAGGCGTTTGCGGGTCGGCTAGCAATTGTCCGATTGAGGTGAAAATTTGCACAGCCCTTTCTTTTGTTGATTGGAACATAATTGGGGGCTGGAAACAACAAAATTGTTACTTTCGGAAAGTTACCTATAGCTAAGGGCCACCCTAATGTACACGTACTTACATACGTGCAACTACAACTCAATGTTGATATTTTATTTCTAAGCTCTTAGCACGATATTTATTAATTCTATAAATAGGCGATACACAAAGCTATTCAAGAAATGGGAGGGCTAGAAATCTTGGTGAATCTTCTCGAAACAACCGATTTAAAATGCCAGGATGGCGCACTCTCCGTTTTGCTGCGAATAGCGACTTCCAAGGAAATGCGGCGGTATCTGATCGATCTTGGTATTGTAACACCGTTGATTCAAATGTTAAAACATCCTGCTAGGGACATTCAAGTAAGTCTCTTGTTTACTTACAATACTTTCCATATAATTATTCACATCATTATCGTTCATTCGAACTCTGCAGCATTACATGCTACATAACTATAACGAAGCATGAACCGATACATTTATAGATCCAATTTGAGAAACTGGAAAGAATAAAACCACGATCAAAGATTTAAATTTGTTATTCTATAATGTTCCATAATTGGCAAGACAATAAGAGACGAAGAAAAGTTAAACAATGATTTCGTTTTCCAAATTTCTGTTTAATTCTTCCACTGCTTTTATCGTTATGAGAACTAAAAACATTACAGGACATTGAATTTTCTATGGTTCACAAAATTATCCACCTAACTATTTAAATCTGTTTATTAGGTCCTTGCCGCTGAAACTATGGCGATTATAGCTGGGGTAAGAAAAGCGAGAAAACAAATACGCATTCGAGGCGGTATACCACTTATAGTGAGTTCATACAATTCTCGTGTTGTGACGCCCCACGAACAAATACGAAATTTGCATTTATTTACCCATGAACATTTAATTGTTCTCCCTCCCGTAACAGCCAGTCCACGTTCTTTAACCCGTTCGCTACTAGCCGTCACATATGCATGACAGATTGGTTTCTTATCACAGCCCGTCGTCAGATATACATATGCGACAGCCGTATTTGTTTAATTTATATTTAAGAAGACATGTTGAAACGAACAGAGAAAAAAACAACCATGGGCTGTGGTGAGTGTTTTTCCTATGAGACCCTGGTAGCGAACGGGTTAATTACTTCTATTATTTCTAAAGAGTGGAAAGTATTTATCGTCTTCTTAACAGTTGGACGTGATGGACGTGCCGGATGCTGTTCTTTACCGATCATACGACGATTTAACAGAAATTAACAAAGAACTCGTTGCCGTTGCAATAGGATGCGCTAAGGTTTTAGATTCTTTGAGCAGCAGTCCGAAAGTTAGAGAACAGCTTCGTACACACGGAGTTGTGAATCTCATAGCACGCTTTTTAAAATCGAAACACACCCCCCTGATAATACCCACGATGGGTGCGGTTCAGCAGTGTGCAGATTTAGTATGTATAAGCAAATATTAAAATTGTAGCATTTAAATTTTTTTTCGAAGCACGAATGTAACTTTTCCTTGCCCACTTGTGCATTACCCGCAGTACATGTATGTATATGCGGAGAGCGAGGGGGTTAAAGTCATAGTGGTGTTAGTCCTGTTTTCGTGAAAATTGACTTAAGTGCGGTATGCAATTCTTAAATAATCCATTCATGTAACCATTCTTCCTGACTACTACCACCAAATGGCGTAACAATATTGGTGGTGAAACAAATCCGTTGTTTCATTAACAGTAAAAGTGGTATAAGTCCGACTTACACCACTATGACAGTAACTACTCCCTGTTTATATTTGTGAAGATGTCATATAGGGTGTCCCACCTAACTCAGGCATTGTATTTATCTCGCTTATTTCTCCGGATGAAAAACAATGTTAGAGGAAAAGGTTATTGTATCCGAGGGGTCAAATACAGGGTGTCCCGTAACTAGCTCGACACCGGGAAATGAGGGGTAGCTGAGGTGATTCTGAACAACTTTCTCCTTAGCAATAATGTCCTAAGCGCCTTCGGTTTTGAATTATTAACAAAACGGCTAGGCCAATCCGAGCGCTTATCGGGCGCGCGCTCGAAACGAGAGTGTGGTCTCTGGATCGTGCTCGACCGCGAGCGTGAACAAGTGCTTCGCCTGGGTATCGACGGAAGCGTACGGCAAATGTCACATCGCCTTCAAATAAACTAATACTCGTTAAATAACTGTGTCCGATGCTCTTACCCGTTATTCAATAGGAACGAAGATTGTAGTATTTGTGGAAAAAATGTTTCTCTTAACAGCACGTTTTCAGGTGGATAAATTATCGTTAGAATAATTTATAATAACTAACGTTAGAAAAGCCTTGTTAAACTCACCCATTCGACCACGAATCACCCTGCTTCGACGAAAGTAGGTCATTGGCACTAGGTCACAGTGCCGATTTTGCCCTTCCTAAGAATCTCGAGAGCCTCAACAGCTCATTTTACGGTAAACTCACTTGACACTGACACACACAGTAGGAACGGCACTTGCCTAATTTATGGCAGGGCGCACGGCTAATCACAGGTACGCGAACACCCCCGAGAGTCAAGCGGCCGTCGGGTCACTTTACCGAACGCGCATTTCACCGCACGAGCACTGTTACCGATATTCCGTAATAAAATAATTATGTTTGAACGTGATTGAACCTACGTAAGAGATGTTGGTGGCCCTGAAAAGGGCCCATTGTTGTTATGCCAAAATTGCCAAGTTTAGTTCGACGTACCCGCGTCACACTTGCATGTTATAAAAATTCCCATAGAGCTCGATACTACTCAGGTTCTGGGGTAAGTGCTGAGCGGTTCAACTCAGTCCTCTTGCCAGAAGGCTACGCCTTCCCCACTCCGTGGCCAGATCCTTTATTCCAAATTCTTATCTCTCTGCACGTGTCACGAAGCATCGATGACGTCGGGTCACCGGCCACGTGTACGCGCCTCCTCGGTGGTCGGCAACAGGGCGTTGGGCCCTTTGCCGTCACCGCGAAACAATAACATCCGCGGTACCAAGAGTCGCGAAGACGCTTCCAAGTACCGCCACTCAAGCCGCTGCCGAACCTAATCACTGATGACAGATTTAAGGTGCCGGTCATCGGCAATGCAATATTCTTTTAAATAAGCCGATGTCGCCTACTGCGTCACTCTCGGCGCGTATATTACCAAAATTTCACGCTGACGCTAACATGCATGCACACATCGGAGCACCGGTGGACGTTGCGCTGCACTTCTCCCAATGTTTCTCGATTAAGAAACGTAACAAATATCCTGTAATACTCCGCGTTAGTTCGTTGCTGTATGGTACCCGTTCGGTTTGAAAAACGATTCTGCCAGCTCTAGCGTTTCTTGGGTCTTGCTTAGAACGACGTTCGTTAGGGAAGTGTAAGATTCGTAGCGTCGTTACCCCGAGACGACGACGCATGAAAGGCCCCGCAACGCCACCCGCACGGGCGGGCCAATCACGGAGAGGCATCAAGGGATGCCACCCCATTGGAGGGCCCCCTGCGGCCCAAAAGAATATATAAGAGACCGCGGGACTCTCAAGGTCACACTCTGGAATATTAGTCTTACTGGGTATAATCAAGACGTTACGCTACTCAACGTGGAATCATCTGACACTCTTGAATCTTCAGTCGTGGATTATTCGTTGGTCATTCGTATAGCATAAGTGTATATTCGTGTAGTGAGAGTAATAACGCCTTCAGCGTTTAGTGTGGTTTAGCTACATCCTGTTTGTATTTTATTATTGAGATCTGACTAGGTTTTGCTGGGTTTCCTAGTCCTTGCAGCGAATGCTGGATCTGTCTTTACTCCCAGTAAATAAAGAGTTCTTTCCTAATTTCCATTAGTCTTACATATCAGAAGTGGGATATACCACGTGCAATTTACCGAATGGGATTCACTATGTGCAATTTCACCGCGTTGGAGAGGCTGAGTCGGATGGATTCACTATGTGCAAGTTTACCGCGTTAGATAGGCCGAGTCGGATTCACTACGTGCAATTTTACCGCGTTGGATAGGCCGAGTCGGATTAACTACGTTTGTTTTACCGCGTCGGATAAATCGTGTGTATTCTATCGAGACGGACAATTTGTGCGTACAAAATCGCGGCAACGTCGTTGCGCGATATTTTTGTATTTTGCGGCAAAATTATCTTGTGCCTGTGCTGTGATACCTGAGGCATTAAGAAGTGCCGAAATGGAGAAGAATCGTGATATCTCACAGGGACGCTCGCGGAAATGCGAGATAGCGAAGGATCGTTTGCATAAAAATTCGCAAGGGCGGATTCGCGATCGTTCGTGGGAATCTTCGTGTGAGCGCTTGAGTGATCGGTCAAGGGATCGAATGAGCGATCAGATGCACGAGAGAGAGAAGCAGTGTTTGTGAAGTTTACCTTTGAACAGTAATCGGACAAAATCGCACGGGAGTGTGCGAAGTCGGTCTTGTGATCGTGTATGTAATTGTATACGAGATTATTGACGGAGCTAGTTGCGAGAATGTAAGGATCGACGGGAACGCGCCGATATTTTTCACCTGAAAATGCCGCGTACGACTTCAATGGATAAGGTGGTGGTGCGATCCTAAACGACGTGTCATCGAGGGAAGGTAACGGTTGCCGAGCGCTCGAGAGTACCGTTTTCAGAAGCGAAGAAAAAAAATTGCCACCCTACGACCACCTACGACTGAGGAGGAACCTTGGCGGTCGAGGAGTACCTGCCTTAATTACGGGTCGACGGGACGTACGACAAACGAATGTTCGAGATTTCGGATTACCTGAGATTCGTGCCAAGGACGAGGGCACATGAGTATATTTTATTTCTATGCGAAGTATTAGATTAACGCAACATGGGTGAGTCGAAATAAAATATGTACCTGACGTTGGCTTTTGTGAATAAGCGCAACGTTTAACATATCGTGGATATTAGGAGTTAGATTTCATTTGATCGGAAAGTAACCGAGGTTCGATGCAATATGTATTTAAGAAAAGGAAAATCAGAGAACCTTGTATCGAATTTAACGGGATGTATTGTAGAACCAATTCTGGAAATAATTCTGGAACAAGCAGTAAATTTGGATGCGGCTATATGTATGAAAAAATTACAGACGCAATTACACGCGTACGGATAGTGGTTGAAGACGGGAAATGGTACAGGAAATGATGGATGGTTACATGATTAGGAAATCGGTGTCATTTTATGCAAGTTCAATCACGCTGATTAAGAAAAGAACGGATAAACTTTGTACGGAATATTTGCGAATAAATACCAATAATTGTCAAGGATCGGTACCCGTGATCGCTACAATGTTCGAGGATCAAACCGACCGTTCGGGGGTCGTAAAATCTCTTCATGGTTAGACCTGGCGTCGAGGTATTATCAAATCACGGCGTACGAGGGGTCGGGATAGAAGATCGCTTTTGTCACTCCAGATGGCTACTTCGAATTTCAATTGCCTTTACGACTAATAAATGTTTTAACGTTCTTGCATGGTCAATAAACACTGCGCCTGGTACGCCGACGAGTTCTACGGCTTTCACGTGCATCGACGAAATAAATATATTGTCTGCCACCGTTACCCGGAGGATTGGAGCGTTGGGAGGACCATCATCAAGTACCTGGCTTGAGAAATAATCGCGCAAAGGGTATCCTGCTTTGGTGGAAATCTGCAGCGAGCGTGCGACGGGGGGAGAGTGGAAAAAAACCCCGTCCGACAATTAAGGGATCGTTCGGGCCATGTGGCCGGCTGGTAAATGACCGCTATGGAATCGAAGGTTTACAACAGGGAAGTAACAAACAAAAAAATATAGGAAAGCGAGTCAAGGCGGTCGTCACACTTGGAGGGCCGAAAACCCTGAGTGCCGACGATCGAGTGACAATGAAACGAGAATGCCTCGAAACTGGAAATAATTGGAGTTTTTAGTCATTTATAGAGAACAATGAACGAGGGGAACAGAGCCACGGTGTGGCAAGGAGTCTGCTTCGTGTTATTGTGTGCCGAGGGTTTCGACCTGCGACATCGAGCAGTCATACGGAGGGTAGACTCTACAGTTGCAGAGCGAGAAAGATTTACCGTCTTGCCGATAGTGAAAAAGTGTTCGCTATCGGATGACGAGGAAGATTTGTCGTCTCGCCGATAGTGGTTGATGGTCACTATAGAATGATGAGATCTGCGAGGGAACGTGTTGTTGCTGTCACGTGACGTCACTGTATCAACCAGTTATGACGAAGGAACGGATCTTCGGACGGACATCCATGTAAGCTGAGACGGAACGACAACGCCTGGTATGGCGTGAACTACGAGCGAGATCCTCGCTATCTTCGGATGCTGTTGCAGATTAAAAAGGGAAAATAATTCAGAAAAGAAGGGGAGTATCGTCGATTGACGAAATTTTACTAGAGAGAAAGGAGCGGAATGGTCCTGCTTTCTCACAAAAGAAACATATCTTTCTCCAGTTACAGAATATTCACAGAATGCGGCGGTCGCAGAATGACAACTAGACGGGATCATCAGGTACGAGTGAGAACGAGCGGACGACACCTCCGACGGAAACTGCCGGGCGACTACATCATCCCACGACTGTGCCGCAGCGGACCTGGATGTTGAAAGTAGGGTTGAGAACTGCTAGCATGTGGATAGGGACTTCTATCACATGTGGAAATACAGTCCTGACGGTTCGTCGGATTTGTATGGTTGAAAGCAGGGTTTGAGAACTGCTAGTATGTGGATAGGGACTTCTATCACATGTGGAAATACAGTCCAGACGGTTCGTCGGATTTGTATGGTTGAAAGCAGGGTGTGACAACTGCTAGTATGTGGATAGGGACTTCTATCACATGCGGAGATACAGTCCAGACGGTTCGTCGGATTTGTATGGTTGAAAGCAGGGTGTGACAACTGCTAGTATGTGGATAGGGACTTCTATCACATGCGGAGATACAGTCCTGACGGTTCGTCGGATTTGTACGGTTGAAAGCAGGGTGTGAGAGCTGCTAGTATGTGGATAGGGACTTCTATCACATGCGGAGATACAGTCCTGACGGTTCGTCGGATTTGTACGGCTGAAAGCAGGGTGTGAGAGCTGCTAGTATGTGGATAGGGACTTCTATCACATGTGGAGATACAGTCCTGACGGTTCGTCGGATTTGTACGGCTGAAAGCAGGGTGTGAGAGCTGCTAGTATGTGGATAGGGACTTCTATCACATGCATGGCGTACATCTACATCAGTTAACATCCGGACGAGACAGCCGGACGACACCGGAACATCTCAACATCAACGGTGATAATCCCGCAGTCGTTTGGAGTTCATCGTAAGACGCCGCTGCAATACTTCGTTGGCTAGTACAACAACCATAAGAATACTGCGAGACACGAAATGGGTGTTAACCACGGAGTAAAGCGTCGAATTGGACAAGGGGAGTAATGCGGGATACTAGTATCCTTGCGCATTCATACGGCTTTTAAAGAAATCTAAAGAGAATACCCTTGTGAAAGTATTAACCATGTTGAACCTAAAACTTAGGCATATTTCTATTTTTGTCATTACAGAGAACCGCATGAAACTATAGGCGCAGCAATAAATGAGGTGCTCGAGGACGAGCACGAGGGTAGGATGGCCGAATGTAAGATTCGTAGCGTCGTTACCCCGAGACGACGACGCATGAAAGGCCCCGCAACGCCACCCGCACGGGCGGGCCAATCACGGAGAGGCATCAAGGGATGCCACCCCATTGGAGGGCCCCCTGCGGCCCAAAAGAATATATAAGAGACCGCGGGACTCTCAAGGTCACACTCTGGAATATTAGTCTTACTGGGTATAATCAAGACGTTACGCTACTCAACGTGGAATCATCTGACACTCTTGAATCTTCAGTCGTGGATTATTCGTTGGTCATTCGTATAGCATAAGTGTATATTCGTGTAGTGAGAGTAATAACGCCTTCAGCGTTTAGTGTGGTTTAGCTACATCCTGTTTGTATTTTATTATTGAGATCTGACTAGGTTTTGCTGGGTTTCCTAGTCCTTGCAGCGAATGCTGGATCTGTCTTTACTCCCAGTAAATAAAGAGTTCTTTCCTAATTTCCATTAGTCTTACAGAAGGGATATTTTTACAATAGTACAACGGAGTGGGTCGCACATTTGGAGTCACCGTTCATTCAGCAAAAAAATACACGCGCATTTAGGGCGGCCGCATGGTCTTCGCCACTACGAACGCGCTAGCGAAGACAAGGGCAAGGAGTGCCATAAATTTCACTATTGTCCATACCGTATCGTAAAGGGAAAGTGTGGCTATTTTACGAAATACGTGCATCGGCTTAAGACTGCATCGACAGCGTACACGCAACATGAACCTTTAATATTTTCTTACGATTCTTTCCGCGAAGACGAAACAGTACACACAACTTGGAAAATGATGTAAGATTCGTAGCGTCGTTACCCCGAGACGACGACGCATGAAAGGCCCCGCAACGCCACCCGCACGGGCGGGCCAATCACGGAGAGGCATCAAGGGATGCCACCCCATTGGAGGGCCCCCTGCGGCCCAAAAGAATATATAAGAGACCGCGGGACTCTCAAGGTCACACTCTGGAATATTAGTCTTACTGGGTATAATCAAGACGTTACGCTACTCAACGTGGAATCATCTGACACTCTTGAATCTTCAGTCGTGGATTATTCGTTGGTCATTCGTATAGCATAAGTGTATATTCGTGTAGTGAGAGTAATAACGCCTTCAGCGTTTAGTGTGGTTTAGCTACATCCTGTTTGTATTTTATTATTGAGATCTGACTAGGTTTTGCTGGGTTTCCTAGTCCTTGCAGCGAATGCTGGATCTGTCTTTACTCCCAGTAAATAAAGAGTTCTTTCCTAATTTCGATTAGTCTTACAATGATCAATTTAATATTGTATTGTGTTAGCGAAGACACTGTTTGATACGCATTTCGAGACAGACATCGTTATGTCTATCAACATTTTGGTCGTCTGGAACAGATCCCCCTGATCGGGCCCATGTACCGCGGCACACTTTGCTGCTCGCGTTCCCGTAAACAGTCGGTTGCCGCGCGCGTGCGATAATCATAATAAGATCGAAATCAGAGATTCTTAGGGAGCCGCCTGTTTAAGCATTTCGACATGCCGCAAACAGTGTCTTCGCTTGTACTTTTATTCACGCTATGCACTCGACACCAAACATTTCACAACATTAATTTTATAATATTCCAAATGACACGGGCAAGCGTGTATGCGTCGCAAACAGTGTCTTCGCTATACAATACAATATTAAATTGATAATTTTGCGAATTGTATGTACTGTTCCTTCTTTGCGGGAAGAGTCGTAAGAAAATATTAAAGGATTATGTTGCGTGTACGCTGCCGATGCAGTTTTAAGACGATGCACGTATTTCGTAAAATAGCCACACTTTCCCTTTACGGCACGGTATGGACAATAGCGAAATTTATGGCACTCCTTGCCCTGTGTCTTCGCTAGCGCGTTCGTAGTGACGAAGACCATGCGGCCACCCCGAGCGCGCGGGTATTTTTCTGCTGAATGAACGGTGACTCCAAATGTGCGAGCCACTCCGTTGTACTATTGTAAAAATATCCCTTCCCTAACGAACGTCCTTCTAAGCAAGACCCGCGGAGTTTTACAGGATATTTGTTACGTTTCGTAATCGAGAAACATTGGGAGAAGTGCAGCGCAACGTCCGCCGGTGCTCCGAGAAGTGCATGCAAGCTCAGGTCGTGCCGATCTTGGCAATTTTGGCTATAACAATCGGCCCTTTTCAGGGCCACCAATATCTCTAACGTAGGTTCAATTACGTTCCTCTACATAATTGTTTTATTCGGAGTTATCGGTGAAAGTGCTCACGCAGTGAAATGCACGTTCGGTAAAGTGACCCGATCGCCGATCGCCGCTCGACTCTCGGGGGTGTCCGCGTACCTGCGATTAGCCATGCGCCCTGCCATAAATTAGACAAGTGCCGTTCCTACTGTGTGTGTCAGTGTCAAGTGACTTTACCGAACCGGCCGTATAATCAGCTGTTGAAGTTCTCGAGATTCTTACGAAGGACAAAATCTGCACTGTGACCTACTGCCAACGACTTACTTCCGTCGGGGGCAGGTTGATTCGTTGGTGAAAGGGTGAGTTCAACAAGATTCTTCTAACGTTAGTTATTCACATAGTTTATCTTAGACCATAATTTACCCACCTGAAAACATGCTGTTAAGAAAATCATTTTTTCCACAAATACTACAACTTTTCATACCTCCCGAATTACGAGTGACAGTATTGAACGCAGTTATTCAACGACTATTAGTTTCACACTCTCGTTTCGAGCGCGCGTTCGATACGCGCTCGGATTGGCCTAGCCGTTTCGTTAATAATTCAAAACCGAAAGCGCTTAGGACATTATTGCTAAGGAAAAAGTTGTTCAGAATCACCTCAGCTACCCCTCATTTCCCGGTGTCGAGCTAGTTACGGGACACCCTGTATATTCTGATTAATAAAAAAATTTGCTCACGGTTATTTATTTCGAGATTTCAAGGTCATCAATGTTTTCTTAAGTGGAACTCAAGGTTATTTGAAGGTCATAGTGTCATAGGTCAATGAACTCCCTTTGATATCAGTTATCATCGTATGATAACAAAAATATATGATTCCATTTTAAAAAAACACCAATGACCTTGAAACCTCGAAAAAATGGCCTTGAGAAAATTTGTTTAACAATCAGAATATTTGCCCCCTCGGACACAATAACTTTTTCCTGTAACATTTTTTTTCACCCTGAAAAATAAGTGAGATACTTGCGATGCCCGAGTTAGGTGAGGCACCCTGTATATTGAAAAAACTTAGATATTTCCTCTTTACATTGATTCATTAACCAAAGTTCCGACATGGTTCGTTTGATAAATAGATATTTTTAAAGTTGCCGTATTCTTTTGGAGTTACCCAATATACATGTAAAAAAATATATAATTATTATTATGTTGCTTGCATTTTCTCGTAGATATTTTATACATAAAATTATATGACGTTTCTCTTTCAGTTTGTGCTTTCTATAATACATAAATATTCTATAATGAATATTCTGAACATTTTTTCGCAGTAATATACTCATACATGATAAAATGTTTGATTACATCACCCACGCGATTATGTCATTCGGGTATTTATTCTAGAACTTTTAATAAATCCTTTTGTTTCTCGAATTGAGGCTGTGTGACTTACACCAGTATGACTTTAAGTCCAAACACTTACGCAACACCTTGTACATTTACTTCGTTGTACCAGCAATACAATTATCACCCATCTTCAGAATGTATTCCGACAAGCTTTCGAGCAAGCGGGCATCATCAGTCACGTGGTGCGTCACCTGAAAAACGAGGATATCAAATTGAAGGAAAACTGTGCCTTGGCAATATTTAAATGTGGCCCGAACAAGATAACCAGGGACATGGTCCGCGAAACTGGGGGTCTGGATCCGTTGTGCAAGCTCGTTCAGAGCGAAGATGTTCGCACTAATAAACCCTTCTTAGCTGCTGTCACAGGTGCAATCTGGAAGTGTGCGATGAGCCGGGAAAACGTAACGAGGTTCAACCAAAATAGTTTGGTGTCTGCATTGGTGTCTCATCTCGAGGAACACGAGGACGAGGAGGTCTTAACAAACGTTATCGGAGCGCTCGCTGAATGTTGTAAAGATCCCGTAAATAGGGATATCCTGAGAGCGCATGACGGCTTACCAAAGCTGGTAATTATTCTAATGGAGAGGCAATACATTTTTCTGTTAAATCGCCTCCATATTCATTAAAATTAAATCTATGCAAATAGGAATTTTCATGGACTGCCCCACTAACTTTTCCTTTTTCTAATGGTAAAGCTGTGTGATCGTGAATGCAATGGGATGCATTCCAAATGCATTACTTTCGCAACATATGTGCACCACCAACACTACTTTTCATTTACTTGGCCTAGTTCATTATAGAGTTATTCAGATAATCAGCGTTTTACACTCTATTAAGAGCAAAATTTCGTAATAAAATACAAAAATTTGAAGGTCCTCCTTATTCTCCGCATTAGTGCTTTACTGCCTGATTGTGATTAACAGATCAGACTGTTAAGTTCCACGTATGAGCCACTACTCGAAAACGTACCATTGGTGATAAAAGAGTGCGCCGAAAAGGAACAGTGCATGGACATCATTAATGATCCAGGGCACGTTTTGGATGGCGTCCGATTGACCTGGTCCTTGCTGAAACATCCCAGCAATGTAATTAAGAGAAACGCTTGCCTCGCTTTGGCACCGTGTATAAAGCACGCTAAAGATTCTCCTGAAATGATACGAGCATTCGTTGGTGGATTGGAGCTGACGGTCAGTCTTCTCAACAGTCATGACACCGAAGTACTAAGCGCAGTTTGCGCGACGATTGCGGAGATTGCTACGGATCCCGAAAACCTGGGTATTTTGACGGATCATGGGGTCGTGAAGAAACTTGCAAAACTCGTTGAAACGGTAATTCTTGTGCTTTCTGTTCAAATAAGCGTCAATTGATTATACAGTTAGGACAACCCAAGCAAGTTCGTGACAGTAAGAAATCACAGAAAATTCTATGATTTTCCTATTAACAATATTCTCGTAGACGTGATGGTAGATACAGAGAAGTTTTGTATGGTAACGAAAGAGGACTTTGCGTTATTTTTCTAATATAAAACTATTCAAGATTCATCTTTTTTTTAAGTCTTGGTATGGAATTACGTGCATTAGAAATATATCAGGGTACCCTGTACATTGTGAATCACAGTTTCTACAATAATTTGTACTTCCGTATCTGGATCTGCATCAACAATCAACAGAATACGCCTATTCAAATATTTGTCGTCACTGATGAATATGACAATCAATGATTTTGAAGTTTTCTTTTCTCTATTTAGGAAGACGAAAGTTTGCGCGCGAATCTAACATTGGCGATAGCTTATTGCTGTGAATGGGGGCAAAATAATTACGAATTCGGTAAATTAAACGCTGTCGCTCCGCTCGTTAGTTATATGACCAGCAAAAATAAAGATGTTCTCAAGGGTGTTTGCATAGCGACTTATCATTTGAGTAAAGAACCCTTAAATTGCGTCACCATGCATTCTTGCGGCGTTATAAAGGTACGATTTCTTTTTTTCCAAATAACGATAATTCGATTGTATAAACTTCGTATTGTTTTTAATTGTTTAGCTCAACATCAAATTATTTTCTCGTTGAAATGGATATGCCGGAATAACCCGCATATATTTACATATTTAAGAAGTTCTAAAGACCTTTTTCCCTATACAGGGTGTCCCGTAACTAGCTCGAAACCGGGAAATGAGGGGTAGCTGAGGTGATTCTGAACAACTTTACTTTAGCAATAATGTTGTAAGCGCCCTGGATTTTGAATTATTTACGAAACGGCTAGGCCAATCCGAGCGCGTATCGAGCGCGCGCTCGAAACGAGAGTGTGGTCTCTGACTCGCGCTCCTCCGCGAGCGTGAACAAGTAGATCGCGTGGGTATCGAGAAAAGCATACGGCAAATATCACATATCGTCTTCAAATAAACTAATAGTCGTTGAATAACTGTGTTCAATACTGTCACTCGTAATTCGGGAGGTATGAAAAGTTGTAGTATTTGTGGAAAAAATGATTTTCTTAACAGCACGTTTTCAGGTGGATAAATTATGGTTTAAGATAAACGATGTGAATAACTAACGTTAGAAGAATCTTGTTAAACTCACCCTTTCGTCCACGAATCAACCTGCCCTCGACGGAAGTAGGTCGTTGGCAGTAGGTCACACTGCCGATTTTGTCCTTCGTAAAAATCTCGAGAACCTCAACAGCTGATTTTACGGCCGGGTCGGTGAACTCACTTGACACTGACACACACAGTAGGAATGGCACTTGTCTAATTTATGGCAGGGCGCACGGCTAATGGCAGGTACGCAGACACCCCCGAGAGTCGAGCGGCGATCGGCGATCGGGTCACTTTACCGAACGTGCATTTCACTGCGCGAACACATTCACCGATAACTCCGAATAAAACAATTATGTGGAGAAACGGAATTGAACCTACGTTAGAGATATTTGGTGGCCCTGAAAAGGGCCGATTGTTATTGCCAAAATTGCCAAGATCGGCTCGACGTACCCTCCTCGCGCTTGCATGCACGTCTCGGAGCACCGGCGGACGTTGCGCTGCACTTCTCCCAATGTTTCTCGATTAAGAAACGTAACAAATATCCTGTAATACTCCGCGTTAGTTCGTTGCTGTATGGTACCCGTTCGGTTTGAAAAACGATTCTACCAGCTCTAGCGTTTCTTGTGCCTTGCTTAGAAGGACGATCGTTAGGGAAAGGATATTTTTACAATAGTACGATGGAGTGGCTTGCACATTTGGAGTCACCGTTCATTCGGCAAAAAAATACCCGCGCGCTCGGGGTGGCCGCATGGTCTTCGTCACTACGAACGCGCTAGCGAAGACGCAGGGCAAGGAGTGCCATAAATTTCACTATTGTCCATACCGTGTCGTAAAGGGAAAGTGTGGTGTAACGTCCTGTACATTTTCTTCGATATTATAATTCATAGAATCACATCCGGTCCCACGGCACTTATCGCCTATAAGAGGTCACTCATTCTACGAATGCTGACGCCAGGACTTTTAGACAAAGACCTGCAGCAAGGCCCACCGCTGCGCGGCCCCGCTGCAGATCTCTCGAGATCACACTCTCGTCAAAACCTCCGTTACGCACAGTCGTCGCCTCTCGCTCCACACTTGTTCTTCTATCTTTTCTCAATAAACATAAATTCAGTGCACATTAATTCATTGCCGACCACACTACCATATGCCATCACAGTGGCTATTTTACGAAATACGTGCGTCGTCTTAAAACTGCATCGACAGCGTACACGCAACATAATCCTTTAATATTTTCTTACGATTCTTCCCGCCAAGTAGGAACAGTACATACAATTCATAAAATTATCAATTTAATATTGTATTGTATAGCGAAGACACTGTTTGCGACGCATACACGCTTGCCCGTGTCATTTGGAATATTATAAAATGAATGTTGTGGGATGTTTGGTGTCGAGTGCATAGCGTGAATAAAAGTACAAGCGAAGACACTTTTTGCGGCATGTCGAAATGCTTAAACAGTCGGCTCCCTAAGAATCTCTGATTTCGATCTTGTTATGATTATCGCACGCGCGGGGCAACTGACTGTTTACGGGAACGCGAGCTGCAAAGCGTGCCGCGGTACATGGGCCCCATCAGGGGGATCTGTTCCAGACGACCAAAATGTTGATAGACATAACGATGTCTGTCTCGAAATGCGTATCAAACAGTGTCTCCGCTAACACAATACAATATTAAACTGATCATTTTCCAAGTTGTGTGTACTGTTCCATCTTCGCGGAAAGAATCGTAAGAAAATATTAAAGGTTTATGTTGCGTGTTGCTTTACGACAAGGTATGGACAATAGTGAAATTTATGGCACTCCTTGCCCTGCGTCTTCGCTAGCGCGTTCGTAGTGACGAAGACCATGCGGCCACCCCGAGCGCGTGGGTATTTTTTTGCTGAATGAACGGTGACTCCAAATGTGCGAGCCACTCCGTCGTACTATTGTAAAAATATCCCTTCCCTAACGAACGTCCTTCTAAGCAAGACCCAAGAAACGCAAGAGCCGGCAGAATCGTTTTTCTAACCGAACGGACACCATACAGCAACGAACTAACGCGGAGTTTTACAGGATATTTATTACGTTTCTTAATCGAGAAACATTGGGAGAAGTACAGCGCAACGTCCACCGGTGCTTCGAGACGTGCATGCAAGCGCGAGGAGGGTACGTCGAGCCGATCTTGGCAATTTTGGCAATAACAATCGGCCCTTTTCAGGGCCACCAAATATCTCTAACGTAGGTTCAATTCCGTTCCTCTACATAATTGTTTTATTCGGAGTTATCGGTGAATGTGTTCGCGCAGTGAAATGCACGTTCGGTAAAGTGACCCGATCGCCGATCGCCGCTCGACTCTCGGGGGTGTCCGCGTACCTGCCATTAGCCGTGCGCCCTGCCATAAATTAGACAAGTGCCTTTCCTACTGTGTGTGTCAGTGTCAAGTGAGTTCACCGACCCGGCCGTAAAATCAGCTGTTGAGATTCTCGAGATTTTTACGAATGACAAAATCGGCAGTGTGACCTACTGCCAACGACCTACTTCCGTCGAGGACAGGTTGATTCATGGGCGAAAGGGTGAGTTTAACAAGATTCTTCTAACGTTAGTTATTCACATCGTTTATCTTAGACTATAATTTACGCACCTGAAAACATGCTGTTAAGAAAATCATTTTTTCCACAAATACTACAACTTTTCATACCTCCCGAATTACGAGTGACAGTATTGAACACAGTTATTCAACGACTATTAATTTATTTGAAGACGATATGTGATATTTGCCGTACGCTTTTCTCGATACCCACGCGATCTACTTGTTCACGCTCGCGGCGGAGCGTGTCAGGGACCACACTCTCGTTTCGAGCGTGCGCTCGATACGCGCTCGGATTGGCCTAGCCGTTTCGTTAATAATTCAAAACCGAAGGCGCTTAGGACATTATTGCTAAGGAAAAAGTTATTCAGAATCACCTCAGCTATCCCTCATTTCCCGGTTTCGAGCTAGTTACGGGACACCCGTATACGTTTTTCGAAGATATCCCACGTTTAAGTATATCGGGTGCATTCTTTTCTATCTAGCACGTACTGCGCTTAATTGGGTCAGAGGATCCCGATGTACAGATCGCAGCAGCATCAACGATACGGCACATCCGAAAGCTCGTACTAACGGCAGAAAAATTTAATTTCAAAGAAGTGTACGTATTTGTTTCTCAATACAGCACGAAATATATATCGTGCATGATTGTACAAACTTACGTGGTAATATTGGAATTATATTACTTTCAGAAATACACTGCAGGATACAGATTTTCATCTGTGATAGTCAAACGTTTCGCGTGGTACGATCAAGAATCAAGTTTTTCGGTCCAGAGACGTGTAGAATATAAGTTACTGCATTCGTGTGTCCATAATACCAAATATTTATCATCATTTTTACATACTTATCACAATTATGTATATTTAGATCTTATATTTGATCGTGCCTCTCGAATCGCATCATGTGTAAACAATTTAACAAAGTACCGTGTTGATGGGAGATTTTGATTTATTCCGATAAGTAACATCTTACATTAAAATTTGTCTTTAGACGTAACATTTGTAAAAAAAATGTAATGGATTTGAAAACGCGTATCTCTGCACGCAAGCGTAATTGTACATTTTCGCTTAAAAATTAACAATCATCTAGTTTGCTACCTAACAAACAATGCCTTTAATCTTAAACAGTGTCTACATTTGAGCAAACAGATTTAAACTTACTCCGTCTACTCCTCTATTTTGTGTATTATAAGGGTTATGCATAATCCAATAAAATGAAAAGACACGGGAATCTAAAATAAGAGGTAATGGGAATGGCACTCAAGCACAATCATATTTTACCAAACTGAAATATGTGAAGATATGCCTGACACAGAAATTTGATGCAACTGGATGAAAACGATCTTAGCGAAAGGCTTATGTTCAACATCACAAAAGGACTATCTTCATCGCTAATATGTATATACATATAATATACGTCGCGTTAGCAGAATATACTGTCAGCGACCCCACCAGAGAGACTTAAAATCAGTGGTGAATGAAAAAATTCATAATAAAACAACACATGCAGACAAAATTCATAATCATTTCGTGTAATAATTTTATAAAAATCTATAATAGCACCCAAATGGTAAGTATGTACAATTAAAAATTCGTAAACCGTCGTGTGGATTAGCACGTAGAGAATCGGAAAGTGTCAGATACATTTTTTTTCTTTGCGAGGAATGGGTAACAAGGAAACAAAACCAGTTAGTTTCTGCATCATTTTTAAGAAAAATTCTGTGAAGATTTCATATTGCGCACGTTACTCTTGTTTGTCGGACAGGAGTGTTTCAGCTGCAGCTTTCACTGCTGAAATAACAATAACTTTATGAGTATACACCGTTTTGATGTAATATGCCACATATCTACCAGAAAGGTAACTTACCAGCATTGCGTGCGGAGGACAAAATCCTATCCAGATTAGGCTGATGCTTCAAAAAGATTGGACGGATGAAACGGTGATACAAAATTAAGGAGCCATTGCACTCCACAGGTGCCATTAGCCATACATAAAACAGGCACTAAAAAGTGTAACATAATTAATGGCACACTGGACTTACATTTACAATAGAGTTGTTCTGCACAAACGTGATCGCTGTTTCAAGTTTTTTTTCGAAAACTTAAAAATGAATATGCCAACAAATTCGCTGAATTTCAACAACTGTAACTTTGCTAATTGGTAATATTAAACAAAAACAAAGGGTTTCATCTGTGGGATACCGAAAACAATAATATTCATGACTTTCATAAAAATTGGAAATGCTACTCCAAAAAATTATTGGCTTATCATGGAATGACCTAATTACAATAGATGGAAGTTATTAACACTCGAGTCTGGAAGAGAACCTTACCTTAATCAGCCAATAGACTGGGAACCAGCATACAATAAATTCTGAAAAGAACTCTATTATAGTGAACACTGCAAAGACCACCCAATATGTTAGCCATTTTGAGTCATCCTCCTTTTTTGGACTCTCCAAAGCTTTCATTGAGCAATAGGCAGGATACACGAATCCAATAACATTACAGACTAACTGTTGTCCAATACCGAACACCAGGTATATTCCCAAAAATGCAACTGACCCTAGAAAATTAAATTTTATAATAAGTCTTATATTGTTGGAACAATTAGATGAACTTTCTTTATTATGACAAATGACAATATTAATACGAGAACCAAAGACCAGAACATTCATGATTATTTTTCCAACATAATGAAGCCTTTAGGCTTGATTAAATAAAGGAATGCTATGCCGAGAAGTATCATATATGATATTTTCTTGGTTGTCATTATTTAGTTTCAGTTCCTATAAGTATTTGGATAACATTGTGGTTTTCATTATGTTTCAAGTCATTCAGTGTTAACATCATGTACGAACGTAATTCACGACACACACAACACCTAGCTTTCCCTATAAGTTTTATATAGTCTATGGCGTATAACACCTCGATTATTTCTTATTGGTTGGGAGTAATTGATCCCACTTCTGATCGATGGAGATGTAGAATCAATAATGTACATCAATAACGATCACTTCCGATTTAATTCCGGGTTTCCTTTCTCAAATATGAGATTTTAGTATTCATAGGGAACATTATTAGGGTTATCTTCCAGTTTCCATCATGGGATGAGTGGGTTTGCTGAAAAACCTCTCCACAATTTTTCAAACTGTAAGTGTTTTTAGTTGATCAAATCATTCTAACGGATTGTTCCCAATGGTATTCTGAATTCTTTTACAGGTCAGAGTAGCAGTGAAGGTATATCTCTTTCTAACAAGGCTTGAAAACAAGAGGCGGAACGTTAAGGTGTATTATGTATCGGTGCAACTTGTGTGTTTTTATGCACCTTCATGTTAACTACTTGTAATGTATTTTCGCTAATTTTGATGTCTTAAACGATCAGATAATAACGCTAATGTATTTTATAATATCCAATTTATAATTTTATAATAGTCAAAAATTTCCGTTATGGTTGCAGTCATGAATATTCTATTATGTAAAACCTCTGACGAATAAATTAGTCGAAAAAAAATGTTCTTGACGTGGTACGTTCCCGCAAGATTGCGAGGACATCCTCGCAACAAATAAATTTGATTTGCAAAATCGAGCGTCAAAGCGAATTGTCATACTCGTAAGACTGACGCGTAAGATGGTTATAGATTAGTACATAAAGCAACAACTCATCAATTAAAAGATACGAGAAAAAAACAGATATGGTCATCACGGTATAACCTAATACAACTCGTACCTAAGAAAATGAATTGCCGCGGAATGCCCGTTTTTTCCTCGGCCGTGGCCAACCATCTAGTCCATGGTTTGCTGGTGTCTTTCAACGCCTTGTCCAACGATTCCTGCACTGCGGCTATCCTCGCCATTTCGTCGATTTACAATAGAAAATCGCTCGGGCTTTGTCTTTTTTCTTTCCGTCGAACGTTTCTAATTCCGCTGAAATCCGCCAAGTTCAAGTACCAGCTCTACTTGGCTCTACCTTGGTCCTACCTTGCAGATGGCGCACATATGCTTGGCGTTCATTGGCTAACGCTGAGTCACATTGCGGTTGCGCAGTGAACACCCAAGCCACGACCAGCCACGACCACCATTATTGTACTGAACCCAGGGTACCCAAACTCTTATGGGACCACCTGGTCCAAAGTATTTCTCGAGTCATTCGTAGATGGCAATAGTTTCGCGATGCGCGCAGGCGCAGTGGCTCTTTGGTAGAGCATCATTTCAAGATGGCTCCTGGAAGAGAGAGTGCCATGTGAAAGAATGGACGTCAAGTACATACATCGGAATTTTACAGTATTCTGAAACATTCGAACCTGCGGTGAATGAAATGGATCGTTACGTGTGGAAATCCAAAGTTAATAAGCTTACCCGACAAATGTGAAGAGGATTGCTAGCGTAGATAAGATGGATACCAGCAACCAGTCTAACAGTAAGTCAACAAATCTGCCAACGTATACAATTGGTTTCAAAACGGTAAAGCGCACATATGCCATGGTTTTGTTATGATGTAAAAAATGGGAAGCTAAGAAGTAAAAAGTTTCCAGTTAATACCGATTATTGTATCATTTTTTCAGCAAGGAAACGAGGGATCAACAAGAAGAGACGTTTATTGAAGCAATGGAATTATGGCAAGTATATTTTCTATGTTTCCCATTATGAAAGTGCTATACTCTCTTATGAAGGTATTATATCTTAGTGCTTAGTTCTTTTGATAACATTAGGCATTGTTCATTCCTTAGAATCGATTGCAAAGCTGTTCTGTAGCAGCTGGAACGACAACCACGAGAAGATGAACCGGAGAGCGTATAATGCCAAGATGCCCATGCAGAAGGACTTTAGAAGAGTAACTAGGAAGGTCGCCACATATAAGGAACATGTACGGAGTGCAGAAAAAGTATCATCATCAGTAAAATTATTAATTAAAATTATCTATATGTTATAATATTTATAGTTTGTAACTGATTATTTGTATATAATTAGAATAGGTAGTAATACAATATATCCATGTATTATATCGAACGCGCAAACTTATTAAATAAATGTATTATTTCAGAATTTGTTTCACAGCTATCTGAGTTGAATCCTTTAAATTCTAAAGTATAAGTAAAACGAATAGAATATATGTATATATATAGCTACAGCGAGTGGAGGGTGGGGGTACTACTATATATAGCAACTGTGTGATATATATATTGAACGTCAGCGCCATCAGGGACTGACTCGAGAACTAAATTCCTTACGTTCTTTTAACACTGAGGTTTGGGCAGGGGGTATTAACTTATAGCCGTATCACCGACACTGGAATTAGTTCGCGAAAACGGTCCCACCTTGCAGATGGCGCACATATGCTTGGCGTTCATTGGCTAACGCTGAGTCACATTGCGGTTGCGCAGTGAACACCCAAGCCACGACCACCATTGTTGTACTGAACCCAGTGAGCGTCGTCACCTGATTCAAGAGTTTCGTGATTCTGTTTTGTATTAACCATTTTTCGTAACTTGTTCACAAGTAAGTATAATTATATACACACATATATATACAACTTCGATATAAACCAAGTTATAAAAGATTGATATTGTTAGTATTATCGTAGGAATGGGAAAATTGTGTTGTGTGTCGGATGACCAACGGGGAGCTCGGGACCATTCCACAAGTTTCCGAAGGACGCAGCTTCATTTGCAGCTTGGAGGGCTGCGGTTCAGTCGCCCAAAACGTAGAATTTGAGTACAGAACAGTTGAAAAGATGCTATGTTTGCTACCGGCATTTCACAGAAAGTGACTATAAACCGCACGGGAAGTTACGCGTATTAAAAGCCGATACTGTACCCAATATGAATTTAGAAAATTGCGATGCATACAGAGAAAACGCTGATGTGAGTACATACATCTGCAATATAATTATGTGTGTAATCTTTCATCTTCACACATAGAGTACCGTGCATTTTATTTCACAGGTTACATTGCCGGAGACTCCGCAACCAGAATTACATTTGTTTCCAGAAGCATCACAGTCGCAGTCTCTGCAACCAGCATTGCATTTGTCTCCAGAAGCATCACAGTCGCAGTCTCTGCAACCAGCATTGCATTTGTCTCCAGAAGCATCACAGTCGCAGTCTCTGCAACCAGCATTGCATTTGTCTCCACCTCCGTCAAAACGACGGAGATTGCTACCTGAGCAATTATTTATTTATTATTTATTTATTATTCATGTAATTGCAACTGACACCATCAGGAGATGGTGTGGGCACATTAATAACATTTTGCAAGGTAATGTTGCAAAAATAGACGATAGTTGTATGATAGAAAAAAGAGCGTGTAGAAAATCTTATTGCACGAAAAATAAAAAAAAACTATTTAAAATGTAATGATTTGTTTTTATTTATGACTTAATTATATGTTAATATAACATTCGATACCCAGGGAAGTCTCAAGAAGTCTCCACTGTTAACGACATTCGTGTCGTTAACAGTGGAGACTTCTTGAGACTTCTCTGCGTATTGTCTTCCGTGAATAGTAATATTAAGCTTCAAACTCGGATTCAAATATCCCGCATTGTCGCCATATTGGAAATTGTAGTTCCGAAAGCGGTCCTACCCTGTAGGTGGCGCGTCAAATAGTGTCGTCGGTGCTACAAGAGGGGAGATCACCACCCCTGGGTTTGGGTACCCTGACTGAACCCAGTGAGCGTTGTCACCTGATTCGAGAGTTTCGTGATTCTGTTTTGTATTAACCATTTTTCGTAACTTGTTCCCAAGTAAGTATAATTATATACATATATATATATACAACTTCGATATAAACCAAGTTACAAAAGATTGATATTGTTAGTATTATCGTAGGAATGGGAAAATTGTGTTGTGTGTTCGGATGACCAACGGGGATCCCGAGACCATTCCACAAGTTTCCGAAGGGCGCAGCTTCATTTGCAGCTTGGAGGGCTGCGGTTCAGTCGCCCAAAACGCAGAATTTGAGTACAGAACAGTTGAAAAGATGCTATATTTGCTACCGGCATTTCAAAGAAAGTGACTATAAACCGCACGGGAAGTTACGCGTATTAAAAGCCGATACTGTACCCAATATGAATTTAGAAAATTACGATGCATACAGAGAAAACGCTGATGTGAGTACATACATCTGCAATATAATTATGTGTGTAACCTTTCATCTTCACACATAGAGTACCGTGCGTTTTATTTCACAGGTTACATTGCCGGCGACTCCGCAACCAGCATTGCATTTGTCTCCAGAAGCATCATAGTCGCAGTCTCTGCAACCAACATTGCATTTGTCTCCACCTCCGTCAAAACGACGGAGATTGCTACCTGAGCAATTATTTGTTATTTATTTATTATTCATGTAATTGCAACTGACACCATCAGGGGATGGTCTGGACACATTAATAACATTTTGCAAGGTAAAGTCGCAAAAATAGACGATAATTGTATGATATTTAGAAAAAAGAGCGTGGAGAAAATCTTATTGCACGAAAAATTAAAAAAAAGTATTTAAAATGTAATGATTTGTTTTTATTTATGACAATTATATGTTAATATAACATTCGATACCCAGGCAAGTCTCAAGAAGTCTCCACTGTTAACGACATTCGTGTCGTTAACGACTCTGTGTATTGTCTTCCGTGAATAGTAATATTAAGCTTCAAACTCTGATTCAAATATCCCGCATTGCGGGCGCCATATTGGAAATTGTAGTTCCGCAAACGGTCCTACCTTGCAGGTGGCGCGTAAAACAGTGTCGTCGGTGCTACAAGAGGGAAGATGACCCTCCCTGACTGTCGCCCACTGTCGCCCCACTGGTTTCGGTCAACTTATTCAGGAGTTCGTCTAAATGTTGAACAACAGTTCGGGGAACCTTTTCTTCTGAAAATTCGGTTGGAACATTTGCTTTTTTGCCAAATATTAATTCGTGTGGTGTGAAGGAGGTAGCTTTGTGAACGGAAGTATTGTAAGAGAAGATTGCAAATCTAATCCAACGGTCAAGTTATCTTTGTACAATAATGTTTTAAGCATTCGATGAATGAGTGATGAGCTCGCTCAAGGGAACCTAATGATTGGGGGTGGAAAGCTGTCGATTTTATTTGATGGATTTTGAATATGTGACGACTGCACACATTATTTTACTAAGAAAATTACTTCCGTGGTCTGTATGAATTGTTTTGGGGCATTCAAATCTAGATATGAATTGCTCTGCTAATGCAGCAGCGATAGTAACTGCGTCAATGCTAGGAAGCGGGATGGCATCTGAATATTTGGTTAGATTATTTTGTAAGGTTAGAAGGTAACGATTTCCTTGCTCTGTGACTGGGAGTGGTCCTACTATGTCCATCTGTACCTTGTCGAAGGCTTCTTTAGGTGTGTCTGTTATATGCATGGGTTGACGGGTTTTTTCCCTAACTAATTTACATGTTTGACAACTGTCACAACCTTGACTAAATTTCCTAATCTCGTCTCTCATATTCACCCAATAAAATTTATCGCGAATCGTATTATAGAGTTTAGTTACACCTTGATGACCCCCAACTACTGATTCGTGGTGTTCTTTGATTATGTTTTTGCGTTCTGACTCTCCTAGGATCATGACTTCATTGGTACAGATGGTTATTGTGTAATCCGTGACTGGGAATATTGTCTGAAGAATCTGTTCAATTCCTGTCCTAGGTAGACTATCTAGTCCATTTCCTATTTGGGACAAACTGACTGTTTTTACGTTCAAACTATCCATGGCATGTTTCAAAGCAGTTGCAGCGGTTTCAATGTCTTTGAGGTAAGATATATTATTAGATTTTCCTGTTACGGCAAGATTGGAAATATAAAAACTCCTATATTTAAAAGCTACTACTTGACCATGCTTTGGTTTTGTGTTAATTAAATCGTCTGGCTTAATCAATCCTTCCTCGAACAATTTCTTATTCATTTTGGAAGTGAAACTATAGTCCACAGAAATGAAGTTAATAATATTATCCTTTCTGATTCATAAGGGATCTTTAGTGTATGCTAAATGGGAGTTGGACAGAATCAGGATTGTGCCAGTATTGGTAGTTTCATCATTTTCATGGACTTTTGGGTTTTTTGAGGATACGGATTCGTCACTTGTCATCTCTAGTTGTCCTTTCCCTGAGGTTGCAAGCTCTGGCAAACACGTCCCTTTAACCCCCACAAAGGCTCCCTGCCTTATTCTCCAGGAATTCTTTCGCGTATCCAAATCCATAGGTACACCAGCAGAAGTACCCTGTACTTCCTGTTTAGCTATCTCCTCCTCAGAGTCGGCGACGTGAAGCCTCTTTCCCCCGTGTGCAAATAGCCACACAGCCAAGGTCCTACACGCTCCCCCCTGTGGGTTAACCGTTGCCAGACTAGGAGACCGCATAACCTCCCCGCAGAAACACGGTGATACTTATCTCACAGTGCCTGACGCCGGGGTATGAGAAGCCACTTCATCAGCCGCTGTCTCATAACCGTCACTGTGACTGTCATTGTTTGATTCTAAATCATTATTAGGTTCATCAAATCTGTCCGTAACCTCTGTTATACTCTTGTTAAAAGAAAGAAATATTTTCCCTACCAACTCCTCTCCAGAGTTGTTTGCGTCCTCCTCTTCCTCATACGGTCCGAAACTTACAACCTGTGTTTTGTCTGCACAGACTGGCACCCATTCCAAATTTCTCGAGAAAGAGAGACTAACCTGCCTGTTGGTTTCAGGAATGTAATGAGTTTCGGAAGAGTTTGCATGTTGTTTGGAGTTAGCGGAACAAGGATTTCACGAGAGGGCATTCGCGTTACAGTTAATTTTCCCTGCTTTGTATACTATTTCATAATTGTATTTGCTAAGACGAATTCGCCACCACAAGAGCTTTGAAGCAGGATTTTTGACATTATGAGCCAAACTAAGGGTCTGTGGTCAGTAACGAGAGGGAATTTGTGGCCATATAAGTAAGGTCGGAAGTGCTCTATAGCAAAGATACTAGCGAGCAATTCGTTTTCCGTGGTGGAGTAATTACTTTCTGTGTCGTTCAGGGTTCTGGAGGCGTATGAAATAGGAAGATCCTTGCCTATCGGGCCTTGGCTTAAGACTGCATCAAGTGCGTAATTAGAGGGTCTAGGACAACTCGATCTCGAGGCCAACTCGATCTCGGGCCAACTCGATCTCGGGCCAACTCGATCTCGGGCCAACTCGATTTCGGGCCAACTCGATCTCGGGACAACTCGATCTCGGGACAACTCGATCTCAGGACAACTCGATCTCAGGACAACTCGATCTCAGGACAATTCAACGCCAAAATTAATACAGCGCGACTTATACGCCTGAATGCTAATACATAATTGGCACAGAAATAATGTGCTAATTAAAACATCCTCCCGGATAAATAAATTACTGTAAGATTTTAGACTTGGAATAACAAATTTATGATTTGAAGAAATTTTTTTCAAATAACGCTCAACCCGAATATCGTTGAAGTATACTATTTTAATAATTTATAGTTATAGTTATTTAACATTTGATTTACATTTATAGTAGAAGTATACTATCTTAATAATTTATAATTATTGTTATTCAACATTTTAATTACATTTCTTATAACTCAATCTCAAAATTACCACAGCGTGATTGCACGCCTGAACGTTAATACATAATTAGCACATAAATATCGCGCTTATCGAAACACCCTCTCGGATAAATAAATTATTGTAATATTTCAAATTTGGAATAATAAATTTGTTTCCAGAAAATTTTTCTTAAATAACGCTCAACCCGAATATCGTTGAAGTATGCTTTCGGAATGATTTATTAATTATTAAATATAAATTATTATAAATTGTTAATACTACAAAGAAAATTTTTTTCAAATAACGCTCAATCCGAATATCTTTGAAATATGCTATCTTAATAATTTATGGTTACAATTATTCAACATTTGATTTATATTTCTTACAATTATGGAAGAATAAACAATTCCTGATTCTATAACTAAATTTCTAATGCTATACGGCTGGTTGAACTCTTAACCATTTACTTGTTTTATGTAGTGGTAGAATGATATTATATATCTCGAACTGAAAACAAATTTTGTTTGTTCGACTTTCGAAAAGTTACGATATATTTAAAAGTTACGATATATCTCTACTAATAATTCATCAAAATGAAGAGGAACCGTTAATTTAACTGCGAGAAAAAGCATTAAAAATTATGAAAAAATGATATCCTTGTAGCGCCTTTCAACGCGGACAGTTTGCAAAAAGAACAGGCTGGGATCTGAAATAGTCTTGAAATAGTTTAAACGTCGACTCGTGAAATGATTTTTGCTATGAATTTTTAAGTGGCATATATTCCAATCACGTGGAATGTACCTGCTGCATCAGAATTGGGATATTTTCAAATACACGAAGTTATAGAAAGACAGGAACCAAAAGTAATTAATTCAACGCGATACCGTCAGGAGAATCTTACAGTATTGAGTCTAATCGCGATACCGTATTAGGAATAGCCGCGATACCGCGACTATAAGATTCAACGCGCTTCCGAAGACCACATCGCGTAGTATGGTAGGATTTCCACCGCGAATAGGTAGGGCATAGATCGTGATAACGATCGACGCAGGGACCGCGATGGGAACCTCGCGCGGGGCGCGGAATTAATAAGTTACCGCGAGGATCGGCAGCTTACCGAAAACGAAAATCAGAGTAGGAAAGTGTAGTTGAGCCGCTAACGAGCGGCTCCGAACTCGCGCGAGCACCACCGACGGTGCGACGATAGGCAGCAAGACAGCCGCTACCGAGCGGCCACGAGCTTAGGCGGACGTCGTCGAGAATTTCCAGCATGGCGGCCGCTGCTCGAGCGATTCCGAACAGCGAGGAGATGCGACGAGGTACGGCGCGCACCGGCAGACGCGAGGACCCCCGAACTTCTCCGAGAAGACCAGACGAGCCCCTCGGAGAACGCACGGTGCCAGGTGTGCCGTGCAACCTCGCGGCGAGGGGCCGCGTGGAGGGGAGTTATTGTGGGCACCCACGCATCCACCGGCGTGAATCGGAGGGACGGCGAGGGGTCAGGGACCCACCTCCAGGGGAGACTCGCCGTGCCCTCCACGATTTCGCGGCCGGGGGCCGCCACGCCGGGAAGATGCCATCCCGAAGGATGCAGGAGGACTCGAGGGGGGATCGTCCAGGCTCCCTTTAGCGGCGGGCAGGCGCATCCCGGGGGGATGCGGCCGTACACCTGCGGGGGAGGCCTGGAGATTCCGATTTCCGGAGGAGACCTGCAGCGGGACCACCAGCCACTATCCGGGGGATAGCAAGGGGCAGTCGGGGGTAAAATTCGAGGAACTCTTCGGCGAGAATTCATTTGACTCGATCTCGCGTATTGTAGTGCATAATACCCGCAGGTTCCCATTGCGGAGAGAGAAGCGCCGGAACAGACCGCGTTCATTAAAACTCCTTTGCATGTGCGCGTCCGAAGCGAAGTCTGGCGAATTGTACGATACCGACTAAACTATCTTTTACCGAAACGAACGGGTAACCCCGAAATTCCGGTTGACCTGACCGTTTTTGCCGTTCCGACTTTCCTCTAGTCCCCCGCCCCTCTACCATCGGGTCGCGAGCTAGGCCGCAGGCCCACGGTCCGTCCGAGGGTTCATCGGTCACCCCGTCCTATTTCGAATCTTTTGGTACTTTAGGGTAAAAAGTACCTGGGGCCCATCTGCCATTTTTCGCGACGCGTATCGTCAAAGACCGATAAACCCCCGGCCGAAGCTTTTCTGCTGAGGGCAAGAGAAAAGCCGTCATAATATATATGTGGTATAGGTATTAAGAAAGATCGGATGTGACGCCGCGTTCCAACTGCGCAAAAGATAAGTACGTGATGAGTGAGCTGGGTGGCGCGTAGTTTTCGGCGTAAGCGACCGGGCGACAAAGGGCTCGAGAAAAGGAATCGGAGAGTGTGTGTGAGAGAGGAGGAATGAAAGGAAAGACGATCGGAAAAGAATGTAGCGAAGTCAGTCGAGATATAACGGTTAAAACGAGAAGTCGAACGTGGTGTGCATAAGTCAGATATTTCTTTTTTTGTCAATTTAGCTCATAATCCTAATTATCTCTATTTTGTTTACCGTAATAAAAAGTTTATTTTACTAAACAAAATTCGTATCCCAATCATTCCTAAATCTATACAGGGTGTCCCGTATCTGATCGATTTCCATGAAATGAGGGGTAGCTGGGGTGATTCTGAACAACTTTACTTAGCAATAATGTTGTAAGCGCCCTGGATTTTGAATTATTAACGAAACGGCTAGGCCAATCCGAGCGCGTATCGAGCGCGCGCTCGAAACGAGAGTGTGGTCTCTGACACGCTCCGCCGCGAGCGTGAACAAGTAGATCGCGTGGGTATCGAGAAAAGCATACGGCAAATATCACATATCGTCTTCAAATAAACTAATAGTGGTTAAATAACTGTGTTTAATACCGTCACTCGTAATTCGAGAGGTATGAAAAGTTGTAGTATTTGTGGAAAAAATGGTTTCCTTAAGAGCACGTTATCAGGTGGATAAATTATGGTTTAACATAAACGATGTGAATAACTAACGTTAGAAGAATGTTGTTAAACTCACCCTTTCGTCCACGAATCAACCTGCCCTCGACGGAAGCAGGTCGTTGGCAGTAGGTCACAGTGCCGATTTTGTCCTTCGTAAGAATCTCGAGAACCTCAACAGCTGATTTTACGGCCGGGTCGGTGAACTTACTTGAAACTGACACACACAGTAGGAACGGTACTTGTCTAATTTATGGCAGGGCGCACGGCTAATCGCAGGTACGCGGACACCCCCGAGAGTCGAGCGGCGATCGGCGATCGGGTCACTTTACCGAACGTGCATTTCACTGCGCGGGCACTTTCACCGATAACTTCGAATAAAACAATTATGTAGAGGAACGTAATTGAACCTCCGTTAGAGATATTGATGGCCCTGAAAAGGGCCGATTGTTATTGCCAAAATTGCCAAGATCGGCTCGACGTGCCCTTCTCGCGCTTGCATGCACGTCTCGGAGCACTGACGGACGTTGCGCTGCACTTCTTCCAATGTTTCTCGATTAAGAAACGTAACAAATATCCTGTAATACTCCGCTTTAGTTCGTTGCTGTATGGTACCCGTTCGGTTTGAAAAACGATTCTGCCGGCCCTAGCGTTTCTTGAGTCTTGCTTAGAAGGACGTTCGTTAGGGAAGGGATATTTTTACAATAGTACAACGGAGTGGCTCGCACATTTGGAGTCACCGTTCATTCAGCAAAAAAAATACCCGCGCGCTCGAGGTGGCCGCATGGTCTTCGTCACTACGAACGCGCTAGCGAAGACGCAGGGCAAGGAGTGCCATAAATTTCACTATTGTCCATACCGCGTCGTAAAGAGAAAGTGTGGCTATTTTACGAAATACGTGCATCGTCTTAAAACTGCATCGACAGCGTACACGCAACATAATCCTTTAATATTTTCTTACGATTCTTTCCGCGAAGATGTAACAGTACACACAACTTGGAAAATGATCAATTTAATACTGTATTGTGTTAGCGAAGACACTGTTTGCGACGCATTAACGCTTGCCCGTGTCATTTGGAATATTATAAAATTAATGTTGTGGGATTTTTGGTGTCGAGTGCATAGCGTGAATAAAAGTACAAGCGAAGACACTGTTTGCGGCATGTCAAAATGCTTAAACAGTCGGCTCCCTAAGAATCTCTGATTTCGATCTTATTATGATTATCGCACGCGCGCGGCAACCGACTGTTTACAGGAACGCGAGCAGCAAAGCGTGCCGCGGTACACGGGCCTGATCAGGGGGATCCGTTCCAGACGACCAAAATGTTGATAGACATAACGATGTCTGTTTCGAAATGCGTATCAAACAGTGTCTTCGCTAACACAATACAATATTAAATTGATCATTTTCCAAGTTGTGTGTACTGTTCCATCTTCGCGGAAAGAATCGTAAGAAAATATTAAAGGTTTATGTTGCGTGTACGCTGTCGATGCAGTTTTTGGCCGATGCACGTATTTCGTAAAATAGCCACACTTTCTCTTTACGACACGGTATGGACAATAGTGAAATTTATGGCACTCCTTGCCCTGCGTCTTCGCTAGCGCGTTCGTAGTGACGAAGACCGTGCGGCCACCCCGAGCGCGCGGGTATTTTTTTTGCTGAATGAACGGTGACTCCAAATGTGCGAGCCACTCCGTTGTACTATTGTAAAAATATCCCTTCCCTAACGAACGTCCTTCTAAGCAAGACTCAAGAAACGCTAGGGCTGGCAGAATCGTTTTTCAAACCGAACGGGTACCATACAGCAACGAACTAAAGCGGAGTATTACAGGATATTTGCTACGTTTCTTAATCGAGAAACATTGGGAGAAGTGCAGCGCAACGTCCGTCAGTGCTCCGAAACGTGCATGCAAGCGCGAGGAAGGCACGTCGAGCCGATCTTGGCAATTTTGGCAATAACAATCGGCCCTTTTCAGGGCCACCAATATCTCTAACGTAGGTTTAATTACGTTCCTCTACATAATTGTTTTATTCGGAGTTATCGGTGAAAGTGCTCGCGCAGTGAAATGCACGTTCGATAAAGTGACCCGATCGCCGATCGCCGCCCGACTCTCGGAGGTGTCCGCGTACCTGCGATTAGCCGTGCGCCCTGCCATAAATTAGACAAGTGCCGTTCCTACTGTGTGTGTCAGTTTCAAGTGAGTTCACCGACCCGGCCGTAAAATCAGCTGTTGAGGTTCTCGAGATTCTTACGAAGGACAAAATCGGCACTGTGACCTACTGCCAACGATCTACTTCCGTCGAGGGCAGGTTGATTCGTGGACGAAAGGGTGAGTTTAACAAGATTCTTCTAACGTTAGTTATTCACATCGTTTACGTTAAACCATAATTTATCCACCTGATAACGTGCTCTTAAGGAAACCATTTTTTCCCCAAATACTACAACTTTTCATACCTCTCGAATTACGAGTGACGGTATTAAACACAGTTATTCAACCACTATTAGTTTATTTGAAGACGATATGTGATATTTGCCGTATGCTTTTCTCGATACCCACGCGATCTACTTGTTCACGCTCGCGGCGGAGCGTGTCAGAGACCACACTCTCGTTTGGAGCGCGCGCTCGATACGCGCTCGGATTGGCCTAGCCGTTTCGTTAATAATTCAAAATCCAGGGCGCTTACAACATTATTGCTAAGTAAAGTTGTTCAGAATCACCCCAGCTACCCCTCATTTCATGGAAATCGATCAGATACGGGACACCCTGTATATACCGTTGATTCGACATCCTCGCGTTCGTTCCCGCGCGTAAAAACTCAATTAGGACAAACCACGTACGTGACAGCGACGTGTTGTCATCGGTCATGCGCGCACTGTCGACCATGACAATGCCGTGTTGTCATGGACATTGAACGTTTTAAAGGGAGACATACGTTACGTTACGATCGACACACGATCGATGGAGATCAGTTACCGAATAAGTATCAAAGTGATAAGTCGCTGTATGAGTATAGCAGAATTTCCGATAAGCGCGTCTGTCGCCAGCTGCCCGGCGGGACGCGCTGTTTGCCATATGTGAAGATCAGACGACATTTAGAGAATTGTAGACGTCCATTTGCGATGAGACTTCCAGACGTGAAGTCTGATTCTGTACACACCCAATATATTTTAATAAACCTATTTTTCATTGTACGTCTACCCCATTTTATTGTGAAATCACCGCCCATTTTATTGTATATAGTATCGATTACGTTGATGTATGTAGAAGTGGAGTGTATCGTGAAAGTGGTGCGGTGCAGGTGTGAGTGTATGGATAATGCGTGATCTAGCCGTTTTGAAAACAACGGAGATCAAGGACGTAAGTGTGAACGTGTGGGTTATGTGTGTGGTCCGGCCGTCGTCTAAACGACGGAAACGTTTTAAAAAATGAGAATCGGTACGCGAGCGAGAGATCGGTTGGTAACGGTCGTTGAGTGTGGCCCTTGACGGAAAGAACGGAAAAGTTGTATTCTCGTAACCAGAAAGTTGCATATACAGGGTGTCCCGTAACTACCCTAAAATCGGTAAATGAGGGGTAGCTGGGGTGATTCTGAACAAGTTTTTCCTTAAAAATAATGTTGTAACCCCTCTCGTTTTTGAGTTATTAACGAAACGGCTAGGCCAATCCCAGCGCGTATCGGGCGCGCGCTCGAAACGAGAGTGTGGTCTCTGGATCGTGCTCGACCGCGAGCTTGAACAAGTGCATCGCCTGGGTATCGAGGGAAGCGTACGGCAAATGTCGCATCGCCTTCAAATAAACTAATACTCGTTGAATAACTGTGTCCGATGCTCTTACCCGTTATTCAATAGGAACGAAGATTGTAGTATTTGTGGAAAAAATGTTTCTCTTAACCGCACGTTTTCAGGTGGATAAATTATCGTTAGAATAATTTATAATAACCAACGTTAGAAAAGCCTTGTTAAACTCACCCATTCGTCCACGAATCACCCTGCCTCGACGAAAGTAGGTCATTGGCACTAGGTCACAGTGCCGATTTTGCACTTCCTAAAAATCTCGAGAGCCTCAACAGCTCATTTTACGGTGAACTCACTTGACACTGACACACACAGTAGGAACGGCACTTGCCTAATTTATGGCAGGGCGCACGGCTAATCGCAGGTACGCGGACACCCCCGAGAACCGAGCGGCGATCGGCGATCGAGTCACTTTACCGAACGTGCATTTCACTGCATGAGCACTTTCACCGATAACTCCGAATAAAACAATTATGTAGAGGAACGGAATTGAACCTACGTTAGAGATATTTGGTGGCCTTGAAAAGGGCCGATTGTTATTGCCAAAATTGCCAAGATCGGCTCGACGTACCCTCCTCGCGCTTGCATGCACGTCTCGGAGCACCGGCGGACGTTGCGCTGCACTTCTTCCAATGTTTCTCGATTAAGAAACGTAACAAATATCCTGTAATACTCCGCGTTAGTTCGTTGCTGTATGGTACCCGTTCGGTTTGAAAAACGATTCTGCCAGCTCTAGCGTTTCTTGGGTCTTGCTTAGAAGGACGTTCGTTAGGGAAGGGATATTTTTACAATAGTACAACGTAGTGGCTCGCACATTTGGAGTCAATTCAGCCAAAAAATACCCGTGCGCTCGGGGCGGCCGCATGGTCTTCGTTACTGCGAACGCGCTAGTGCAGACGCAGGGCAAGGAGTGCCATAAATTTCACTATTGTCCATACCGTGCTGTAAAGGGAAAGTCTGCTATTTTGTGAAACACGTGCATCGGCTTAAAACTGCATCGGCAGCGTAAACGCAACGTAAACCTTTAATATTTTCTTACGATTCTTTCCGCGAAGACGGAACAGTACACACAACTTGGAAGATGATCAATTTAATATTGTATTGTATTAGCGAAGACACTGTTTGATACGTATTTCGAGACAGACATCGTTATGTCTATCAACATTTTGGTCGTCTGGAACAGGTCCCCCTGATCGGGCCCATGTACCGCGGTACGCTTTGCTGCTCGCGTTCCTGTAAACAGTCGGTTGCCACGCGCGTGCGATAATCATAACAAGATCGAAATCAGAGATTCTTAGGGAGCCGACTGTTTAAGAATTTAAGCATTTCGACACGCCGCAAACAGTGTCTTCGCGCTTGTACTTTTATTCACGCCATACACTCGACACTAAACATCCCACAACATTAAGTTTATAATATTACAAATGACACGGGCAAGAGTGTATGCGTCGCAAGCAGTGTCTTCGCAATACAATACAATACTAAATTGATAATTTTGGGAATTGTATGTACTGTTCCTTCTTTGCGGGAAGAATTGTAAGAAAATATTAAAGGATTATGTTGCGTGTACGCTGTCGATGTAGTTTTAAGACGATGCACGTATTTCGTAAAATAGCCACACTTTCCCTTTACGACACGGTATGGACAATAATGAAATTTATGGCACTCCTTGCCCTGCGTCTTCGCTAGCGCGTTCGTAGTGACGAAGACCATGCGGCCGTCCCGAGTGCACGGGTATTTTTTGGCTGAATTGACTCCAAATGTGCGAGCCACTACGTTGTACTATTGTAAAAATATCCCTTCCCTAACGAACGTCCTTCTAAGCAAGACCCAAGAAACGCTAGAGCTGGCAGAATCGTTTTTCAAACCGAACGGGTACCATACAGCAACGAACTAACGCGGAGTATTACAGGATATTAGTTACGTTTCTTAATCGAGAAGCATTGGAAGAAGTGCAGCGCAACGTCCGCCGGTGCTCCGAGACGTGCATGCAAGCGCGAGGAGGGTACGTCGAGTCGATCTTGGCAATTTTGGCAATAACAATCGGCCCTTTTCAGGGCCACCAAATATCTCTAACGTAGGTTCAATTACGTTCCTCTACATAATTGTTTTATTCGGAGTTATCGGTGAAAGTGCTCGCGCAGTGAAATGCACGTTCGGTAAAGTGACCCGATTGCCGATCGCCGCTCGACTCTCGGGGGTGTCCGCGTACCTGCGATTAGCCGTGCGCCCTGCCATAAATTAGGCAAGTGCCGTTCCTACTGTGTGTGTCAGTGTCAAGTGAGTTCACAGACCCGGCCGTAAAATCAGCTGTCGAGGCTCTCGAGATTCTTAGGAAGGGCAAAATCGGCACTGTGACCTAGTGCCAATGACCTACTTTCGTCGAGGCAGGGTGATTCGTGGACGAATGGGTGAGTTTAACAAGGCTTTTCTAACGTTAGTTATTATAAATTATTCTAACGATAATTTATCCACCTGAAAACGTGCGGTTAAGAGAAACATTCTTTCCACAAATACTACAATCTTCGTTCCTATTGAATAACGGGTAAGAGCATCGGACACAGTTATTCAACGAGTATTAGTTTATTTGAAGGCGATGCGACATTTGCCGTACGCTTCCCTCGATACCCAGGCGATGCACTTGTTCAAGCTCGCGGTCGAGCACGATCCAGAGACCACACTCTCGTTTCGAGCGCGCGCCCGATACGCGCTGGGATTGGCCTAGCCGTTTCGTTAATAACTCAAAAACGAGAGGGGTTACAACATTATTTTTAAGGAAAAACTTGTTCAGAATCACCCCAGCTACCCCTCATTTACCGATTTTAGGGTAGTTACGGGACACCCTGTAGATGTTCGCAAGCCAACCTTATTTAATATTAAATTAAACTCTTTATTAAATTGATCCCGGAATAAATCCTTTCCTACATGTATATCGTAAGATCATTTATTCATTATAAAAAAGAGAAGGAAAACAATATTTGGAAAAAGACACACACCGAGATTCGATAAGGGGACCACCGGCATTGCTCGTTATGACTCCAGCCACGGGGCATTCGCTGCTTTTGTAAAATTTCTTCATCCAAAGCTTAAGCAGGGCTGGAGAATATTGCAAAAAGTATGTAAATACATTGAAAGCAATATTAAATATTTTAATACGTGCCGTAAGATCGTTTATAAATCGTAAAAAAGGGACACAGAAAAAAAAGATTTGTGGAAGGAAGTTCACACCGGGATTCGATCCCGGAAACCTCGGCCCAAAATTCGGAACTTTGAACACAGATTTTTCAAAAACGGTTGAGTGTTTATGGACATCCTTGTAGGAGCATGCATAACTTACCCTCTGCTATAACGTGTTCAAAGCTCATCCAAATCGGAGGGGGGCAGTCCCCCGTCTCTCCTTGTAAGTCCGAGTGAATGGAAATGGTCAGATTTATTTGAATATTTACGTGAAAGGAATCGAACAATGACGAAGCTGACTGTTAGCGAACTCGTTGCGCTTAACCCGGTCAGTACTCCTAGATTTATGCACAACAAATGTTTAGTTATGATCGTTTTTATAACTTCAGGCGATAATCTAATAGGAGAGGTAATAAATTATTTTTGAAGGCTGGAATATCAAGGTAGAGGTCTTCAACATTCACATTTCGTAATTTGGGTTAAAGACGCTCCAATATTGGGTAAATCATCCGACGCAGACGTGGCTGAATTCGTTCAAGAGTATATCACTTGCAAGATTCCAAACAAAAACAAATCGCTGTCATTGTACGCGACAGTGACAGAAGATCAGTTACATAAACACAATTCGTACTACATGCGTACAAAGAAAACTAAAACAAAAATTTACAACAAATGTCGATTTGGTTTTCCTCGACCAGTTACGGATATATTTGTTTTACGAGACGTTGCAACGTCCATTGCTGGTAGAAGAAATCTACATAGCAGAAGCAGACTGTACGATCTCCTGAGACTAGAAAAAGAACGATATATCAACGATTACAATCCGGCGATTAAACTCGCGTGGCCAGGAAATATGGATTTGCAGTACATAGGAGAAAAATCACTATTACTTGACAAATATTGTAACAAGTATGCATGTAAATCTGAATCTAGTCATGCAGATTTTAATAGTATTCAAAATAGTAAATCATTGGCGTCTAAGCTTTGGAATATTGGAATGCGTTGTTTCAATAACAGAGAATGGAGCGCTCTCGAAGCTGGAGATTCGTTGTTGGGAGTACCATTGTACGGCACGGATATTCGGTAAAATTGCCAGATCGGTAGACGTTAATGAGATTAGAAACCGAAAATTAAATCATTCGAAGAAATTAAGGCTCTTAATAAGAACTCTGAAGATATTTATCGCCCATCGCTTATCGACACGTATTATCCGAATTGTTATCCGGCCGGGGTGGTAGGTGCAATTTTGAGATATTCCTCCGGTCTGGATAAGCTTGTCCAGGATGTTTTTGGATATGTTGTAGGGATCGGTGCCAATTAAGAGTTGGAACTCCGCGTACAACTAAATGAAGGAACTTTATTCAAAAATAATAATGTTAATCACTCTCTCAACCGGCACACAATCGTTCACTCCCGTTCGCGATTCCAAGAGCTTGCTCAAAAGTTAACTACTTTTGCTCCGTGTAAAATACAGAAAAGCTAGGGCGTTCGACTTGTACTTAGCTATTTATTAGCTGACCGTTTCTCTATGATATTATTACTATGAATCTTTCTGCCTGAATCTTCCGCGCGAGCCGGCGTCAGGTGTTTTATGCACGCGACGTTTTCCAGAAAATCGGAGTGGGGTTTTTGCCTAGCAACTGCCCAACTTTGGTTTACCTATGCAGTTTTTGAAAAACCGTCCGATGTCCGTTCTCACGCGCTCTCGGGCACGTGCCGTAGGCTCAGCGGGTTTAGCGTAGCGAACGGCACGACCGGATGGAATACCCTTACAGATAAGGTGATTTCGCAGAACAGCGAGAAATAGTATGAAATAATAAATCATCATAGAATAATCTTAATTATGTGTTACGCGCTTATAACATAAAAATTTGTTCCCAAATTTTTCGATTAGCCATACTCTCACTCATACATGCATTCTGATACAAATGTTCCCGATACAATCTATGTATAATCGTGTTCTTATTTACTATGTTTTCTTGCTACATTTGTTATACACTCGCGCGATTTTGATCTACTGCTGCTGCAGTGGTCGGGATGTGGGGTATGTTTATAGTGGTCACGTTGTTATCTGTGTCCTTGTTTGGATTTCTGAACTTGTGGTAAATTAAATAGGCCGTGGTAAGTATTATTCCTGCGATTACAAGGTAAGTGGTTATAGTCGTTGGATGCAACACTAGGTGTGAGATGAGATTCGATTCATCTATGTAGGAATACTTTTAATAAAAACTATTTAATGTGATACAATTAAGGGGAATCAGTACTACTCGAGCAACTCCGAGTTGACCGACGCGCCGCTATTTTCGTGCGTGTCGAATTTATGAAGTTCGGGTCTTATCTGCCGGTAAAGAGTAGGGCCAAAATAATTTACTTTTGACGCCACCTCTGAAATAAACGCGAAACCGTCCTCAATTTTACTCCACCTCTGGAATGTACGTGAAAACTTCTTTGATTACACGCCACCTCTGAAATAAACGTGAAACCTTCCTCAATTTCATTTATAATTTTTCTGGAAACGCTGAAAAGTAAGCATTCTTGCTGGAAGTCGAGTTGACTAAATAAAACAACATCTCGCTCTGCACAAGGTCTCATGTGAAAGATAAAAGTCCAAGGATAGTTAGAAACTATCCCAATCCAGAGATCAATCACTCTATAACAACAAAATTTGACTGCAAATTTTCATCTGTCACTTTTGCGATCACGACGAGATTTCAAGATGGTCGCCCATTAGGTGGCCGTCGCACAATTCTGAGCTATTTCTCCAATTCTGGACGTTGTCCGGCCGAGATCGATAGTTTCTAACCACCTTTGGACTTTCCTCTTTCGATTGACACCTTGTACACCGTAGGACGTTGCATCGTTTAGCCCAAAATTCTTCTCTATTATTTGGTCAATTCTCCTCTCTTTTCTCGCTTTTTCTTACGGAATTCTTCGATTCTCCCTCTCTCTCTCTCAGGCATAGCACAGATGTAAAGTCTTTACATAAAGCATTAGGGCACTACCGATTCCCTAAAAAGTAAAATCCAAATATATTTTTCGATGCATCGAGAGAAGTTATGGTCTACATTATTTGCATGATATAACGGTCGCTATAAGAATAGACGATACTTCATATGGATAGTTTTCCAATCAATCTAACGTTTACAATTGCACGTATTCCGGTGAGTGGAATGAACGCATACTTTTTTTCTCCTTACAATCATACACAAAAAGAACAAGAATGGTCGATCGTAGACATCGTACGCGATTGTGTAAGCGATCTACTAAAAATTTATTCTTATTCCTTATTGTGGAATGCAGCGTTGTCAAATTTACAATATATTTGTCAAACGTCTTCATTACTAGAAGCGCGTCGTGCGCGACTATCCGTTTCAGAATGCCTGTTTTTCGCCAGTATGTCAGAAAACAGCGTTGCCCTTTATGGACAGGATTTCCGACGTTGCCAGATGGACCTCTTATTGTTAGTTTTATAATTCTTCTCTTTGCTATTACAATTTGATTGTACTCTGCCTTGGTAGCCGAAGTCGCCGAAAATCACTAAAAAAAAACGAGTGCTCAACACACGCCGGGATTCGAACCCGGGCTCATTGTCAGCATGATAACAAACTATCCCTCTATTCCTTCGGCTACCATCCAACTTTTATTTAAAATTTATGTCCAAAGGATATAAGTGTAAAAAGTAGTCAAATTCCAACCATACATTTTTTTGGACATGTGTAGCTTTTTTAATTTCCGAAAAAATATCTTCCATCCCCGAAAATATAAACAAATCTATACATACCGCATGGAAATGTAGGGCCGAAATATATACTACTACCAGTAAAACCATTACACTACCCGCTCGGTGCGTTTTGCTTTCACGGTAGAACTTGTTCACCGCTATTTGATAAGCGCCGGAAACCTATATTTATTGATTGGCCTGTTCTATATTTTTAGTGCGAGTTTAATGGTAAATTTTTTTAATTATTTTGCCAGTGAATTGCCATACGAATTGCCGCGCAAGAGGTGCAATGAGGCGGTGAATTAAGAACCATAACTTAGAAAATATTAAAATGGCCACTCTGATCTTTGCATCAGTCGTTGGACAAGGCTTTGGTACTATTGCACGAAAAGCAGCAATCAATTTGGACGTGGACTGTAGGATTTATGATAAATTTTGTGCGCCGCGAACTACTACCGAGACCGAACGTACGAGTATTGCGCTGCTAACAGCCGGCGTGGCGCGCGTTATTGGTGCGCGCTGGTGAATAAAAAATAATATCTCAAAAACTAAGACAGAGGCCACTGTGATTCTTGTTTCATTCTTTAGAGGAGGCTTCAGAGTTGTTGTAAAAAAATAATGAAAAAAATAGCGAACGGCCATTTTTAGATACAGCAATTTGTATTTTTTAAACAAACTTTTTTAATGTTTATAAACATTATCCAACAATTATGAATTTTTTTATTGAAAGCTTGAACTTTTACGAATGCAATCGAATTAGCCGGAATGCGATATTGTTAGTAAGTAGTTTAGGAGATATAAATTTTTAAAAATAATCTTATCTGAAAGTTTGAGAGGCTGTAACTCAAAAAGCTTTGAAAATTCGAAGTTTTTTTTTACCCAAACTTTTTTCTCCGCGAACACTACATGGTCACAAAAATTCATCAAAGTTCTCGAACATGTCTGTAAAAAGTGTCCTACTTGACGCGGAATGACCCGTCTGTGCTATGTCTGGGCGACAGACAGATCGAGAGAGAGTAAGAGAGAGAGAGAGAGAGAGAAGCGAGGAATTCCGTAAGAAAAAGCGAGAAAAGAGAGGAGAATTGACCAAATAATAGAGAAGAAGTTTCGGCTAAACGATGCAACGTCCTACGGTGTACAGTATTGGACTAAAGAGCGATCCCAGGGTCCTTATCTCCCGCTGTGACGCACTTGTTCGAGGCCTATTGACACAAGCCGGCAGCCTGTGGATTTCGGTGGGCCTCGCACATCGTTTATTTTTCCACGGTCGCACTTCGAAGACGACGCAGAGCAGGCCTATGGACGGCTATACGGTCCGCAAAAATCCGACTTTGCCGCGTAAGACCTTCTCTCTTCCTCCCTCGCTCCCTCGCAGTTACTCCGAGTAAGAGCACATCGACGAGGGCCTGCGTGGTTGTATTTCGAGTACTACCACTCTATACTCGGTGAGGGTAGCGCTGGCAGGCCTCGCTTATACCCAGGACGGCTATGGACGGCTATACGGTCCGCAAAAATCCGAGTGCGCCCCGTAAGACCTTCTTTCTTCCTCCCTCGCTCCCTCGCAGTCACTCCGAGTAAGAGCACATCGACGAGGGCCTGCGTGGTTGTATTCCGACTACCACCACTCTATACTCGGTGAGGGTTGCGCTGGCAGGCCTCGCTTATACCCAGGACGGCTATGGACGGCTATACGGTCCGCAAAAGTCCCACTTCGCTGCGTAAGACCTTCTCTCTTCCTCCCTCGCTCCCTCGCAGTCACTCCGAGTAAGAGCACATCGACGAGGGCCTGCGTGGTTGTATTCCGACTACCACCACTCTATACTCGGTGAGGGTTGCGCTGGCAGGCCTCGCTTATACCCAGGACGGCTATGGACGGCTATACGGTCCGCAAAAGTCCCACTTCGCTGCGTAAGACCTTCTCTCTTCCTCCCTCGCTCCCTCGCAGTCACTCCGAGTAAGAGCACATCGACGAGGGCCTGCGTGGTTGTATTCCGACTACCACCACTCTATACTCGGTGAGGGTTGCGCTGGCAGGCCTCGCTTATATCCAGGACGGCTATGGACGGCTATACGGTCCGCAAAAGTCCCACTTCGCTGCGTAAGACCTTCTCTCTTCCTCCCTCGCTCCCTCGCAGTCACTCCGAGTAAGAGCACATCGACGAGGGCCTGCGTGGTTGTATTCCGACTACCACCACTCTATACTCGGTGAGGGTTGCGCTGGCAGGCCTCGCTTATACCCAGGACGGCTATGGACGGCTATACGGTCCGCAAAAGTCCCACTTCGCTGCGTAAGACCTTCTCTCTTCCTCCCTCGCTCCCTCGCAGTCACTCCGAGTAAGAGCACATCGACGAGGGCCTGCGTGGTTGTATTCCGACTACCACCTCTCTATACTCGGTGAGGGTTGCGCTGGCAGGCCTCGCTTATACCCAGGACGGCTATGGACGGCTATACGGTCCGCAAAAATCCGACTTTGCCGCGTAAGACCTTCTCTCTTCCTCCCTCGCTCCCTCGCAGTCACTCCGAGTAAGAGCACATCGACGAGGGCCTGCGTGGTTGTATTTCGACTACCACCACTCTATACTCGGTGAGAGTTACGCTGGCAGGCCACGCTTATACACCTTTTCTTTCCTTCCTTAAAGGTAGAGTTAATTACGAATTAATTATTCAATTTCATTATAAAATTTCAATGCTATTTTATTGGATATATTTCAATTCATTATCTTTACCGATGATTTCAAGTTCATGAAACCTTCCTTCTTCCTCTATCGCTCCCTCGCGGTCGCGGGACCTATCGCAGATTATTGTTGGGGCTACCGCACTTCTTCACTCGGGAAAGGTAGGGCCCGCTATACGGTGCGCGCTCTTCGATTCACTGGTGATTAATTTAATTACGAAATTGATTATCTGTTCACGAAATGAATTATTTAATTTGTGTTTGTGAGGGCGAGACACGCCGTAAAGATAATGAATTGAAATATATCCAATAAAATAGCATTGAAATTGTATAATGAAATTAAATAATTAATTCGTAATTAACTCTATCTTTAAGGAAGGAACGAAAAGGCGTATAAGCGAGGCCTGCCAGCGCTACCCTCACCGAGTATAGAGTGGTAGTAGTCGAAATACAACCACGCAGGCCCTCGTCGATGTGCTCTTACCTGGAGTGACTGCGAGGGAGCGAGGGAGGAAGAGAGAAGGTCTTACGGGGCGCACTCGGATTTTTGCGGACCGTATAGCCGTCCGTAGCCGTCCTGGGTATAAGCGAGGCCTGCCAGCGCTACCCTCACCGAGTATAGAGTGGTAGTAGTCGAAATACAACCACGCAGGCCCTCGTCGATGTGCTCTTACCTGGAGTAACTGCGAGGGAGCGAGGGAGGAAGAGAGAAGGTCTTACGCGGCAAAGTCGGATTTTTGCGGACCGTATAGCCGTCCATAGGCCTGCTCTGCGTCGTCTTCGAAGTGCGACCGTGGAAAAATAAACGATGTGCGAGGCCCACCGAAATCCACAGGCTGCCGGCTTGTGTCAATAGGCCTCGAACAAGTGCGTCACAGCGGGAGATAAGGACCCTGGGATCGCTCTTTAGTCCAATACTGTACAAGGTGTCAATCGAAAGAGGAAAGTCCAAAGGTCCCCGCCTATCCTGGCTCACGAGATTCATTTCCAGCTTCAAAGCGATCGGCCGAACGGGAATCGCTCAGAGCTCCGCGCTATGGGCCAACCGTTGTGTAGAGTATACGTGTGATTTCTTATTGTTGTGTGCGAGCAAAGCGAACCGAAATAGATCCGTTCGGACTTGCTCTGATTTACTCGCGCCCACTCGGGCTTCGAGCAACGCGAAAAGATTGCAGAGATCTGTAATTTCATTGAAAACTTACATAGGTTTCAAAATAGAGCTAATTTTGATACGCGATCACTGTATAGGCGAAAAAAGTAAAAGACTTTTTGTCTTTTCGCCGCACGTTACCAATATTTAAAAATAATTTCGCAAATTTACTGTCACTCAGGCATAGGATGTCGGTAATTTTCAGTATAATGAGAAGCAAACCGTAATGTCCCATGCGGAGAATTCTGTAGGTAAAATGCGAGAAAAATCAAGAAAAATTGACCAAATAATAGGGAAGAAGTTTCGGCTAAACGATGTAACGTCCTACGGTGTACAAGGTGTCAATCGAAAGAGGAAAGTCCAAAGGTGGTTAGAAACTATCGATCTCGGCCGGACAACGTCCAGAATTGGAGAAATAGCTCAGAATTGTGCGGCGGCCACATAATGGTCGGCCATCTTGAAATCTTGTCGTGATCGCAAAAGTGACAGGTGAAAGTTTGCAGTCCAATTTTGTTACTGTAGAGTGATTGATCCCTGGATTGGAATAGTTTCTAACCATCCCTGGGCTGGGCATCTTTCACAAGAGACCTTGTGTAGAGCGAGATGTTGTTTCATTTAGTCAAAGTTTCTTCCTGCAAATATGCTTACTTTTCGGCATGTTTCTATAGCCCATTCTAAAAACATTGGGCACTCCCAGGCACCGCGTTTAAAAACATTGGGCAGTACTGATTCCCCTTAATCCGTTTGGTTCGACAGTCCGTCGCGATCTGACGATTCGGGACCCTTCGTCGGATGAGTCACGCTTTTTGCGTCGCGAAACGAACAATCGGCGATCGCTGCCACGCGAGCTCGCGTAGTAACATGATCTCGAGAAATCGTTATCGGCTCTACATCTCGGCCATTCTGCGTACACATCGGACCCCGATGTCCACTAACACTTTGTTCATAATCGATATCAGACGATTCACAATCAGAATCGGTATCATCACACACCCAACGCTTCATATGATCCACTGACACCGTAGTACGCTGCGGACCTTCATGCTCGCCTATTTTTGTTACCGCATAACGATCAGGACACACTAAATCGGTTACTAAATACGGCCCTAAATACTTTAGACAAAATTTACTCCCGGGCACTATCTGTGTCCGTTTAATCGCTACTAGATCGCCGCTTTGATACACATGTGCTTTCTTTCTCTTCTTATTATACGTGCGACGATTTTCACGTTGTATCTTTTCTATCGCTTGTCTACCCCGATCGCGTAATTCTTGTCGCTCAAGTTGCATATTTGCAACAATTTCATTTTCGATAAGTGTTTTTAATTCGAAATCGTCTTTTAAACGCATGTTTTTTCCAATAAGTAATTCAAAAGGAGATAATCCGGTACTTCTAGTCGGAGTGGAATTAATACATTGTTGCGCACGGTCTACATATTTATGCCAAGTCGCTGGTTGTGGAGCCAAAAGTTTGGTAAGCATCGGAATAATTATTCTATTTATACGTTCCACTTGGCCATTGCCTCGCGGGACTCCAGTCGCAATCAACGTGTGTTTTATTTGTTCATTCTCGCAATACTCCTCAAATGCCTTGGCCGTGAACGCTGTACCTCTATCGGAAATAATATGTCGCGGATTTCCAAACACAGACGCTTGTTTTGTTAATCGAGTTATTACTTCTTCCGCAGTGGTTGACTTCGTCGGATACAACCAGGCAAATTTGGTGAACGCATCTACAACTACGAATATATGCGCGTAACTTTTTTTTGTACTCGGAATTGGCCCCAAATGATCAATGTGATATGTTTCGAGTGGAAAAACTCCTTTAGGAATAGGCTGTAGCAAACCTTCCTGCTTCCCATTTTTCCGTTCCGCAAGAATACACGATACACAATTTCTAATAATTTTCTCAATTTTCGGTCTCATATTCGCGAACCTATACTCTTTTTTTAATATCTGTTCTACTTTCTTTATCGAAAAGTGGCCTACCTCGTGAGCCTGTTTTATAAAATCGCGTTGCATTGCCTTCGGAACAACTAAACGTAAATCGTCGTCGCATTTCTTATACAAGATGTTGTGTTCTAAAACAAAATCGTTACAAAACCCGTATCGTATCATTTCAAAAATCGGTTTCAACGTATCGTCGTCACGCTGAGCGCTCGCCAAACGCGTCAACAAGCTTACATTGTCTTCTTGTATTTGTAATGAACCGACCTCACTCTCCTCCATTTCTAATCGTAAGTTAGTCATAAGCTAGTCATAGTCAATATTTTGTACACTGCCAAACTCCTCTTAAACCCTGAATCACGCTCCCTCGCATACCTACCCTTATCACCGAGTCCAACATTCAAATTCCTAGCTTTCTCTCTCTGAATTTTCCATTCGCAACGTCCTACTCATCATCCCCTCCACATCCTCGGTCCCACGATAATGACCTTTCCTTATTTCCATCGTTACAGAACATCCTCAGATCACCCTCGAACTCTTCACTGAGAACATCTGTCTAACTCCAAAATCGTATTCTTAAAGCCTAGACTAAGTTCTAGTTTAAAGCATTGGTAAAATAAACCTTAACCTTCGGTTTGTCAAACTCGAGTCCAGTTTTTATGCACAACCACCCCGTTGTGCATTACAAAATTTGGTGTCAGAAGTGGGATTCCAACCCACGCCCACAATGTGGACTGCGAAGAGATATTTCTATTATAGTAAAATCTCAAAAACCAATTACACTTGAAGATGCAGTGCAGATAGCAATAGCTGAAGAAGTAGAACAGAAATCACAAATAGAAATAGCTAGATTCCAAAGTTTAAATTTGAGGGAAACGAAACATTGCTCGAATTGTCAACGATCGGGTCACACCACTTTTAACTGTTTTTATCGCGAACCTAGAAACATTGGGCAAAATTCAAGTTCTCAAAGACACAACATAAGGCACATAAATTCAAACACAAATTGCCAGAGTCGTAATACAGAACGGCAAAATCAAAATCGGTTTGATTCACGGAAATCATGTGCGTACTGCAAAAAACCGGGTCACTTGATTAACGAATGTAGGAAACGTGAATATTATAATTGGCGAAGATCAATTCCACAACAGGGACAAGCTCATAATATTGACACAGGTACAGAAAACTCGAACGCAAGTACAGCTTCAAACGTTTCGCGAAATAATACTCAGTATTCGTCAAATTCTGATTCTTTTACTTCAAACCGTGCCGATACTTTAAACTCGAATCACGCCTCGGTAACTGCCGTACCGAGAGCGATTCGCAATATAATGGCAGAACTTTAAGTTCAATTCGAGGCATAACGACGTATGTAGCGGTTGATTTAGAAGAAGCTCGAGAAAAACCTTTAAAAATGCTTCTCGACACAGGTGCTGATATTTCTATTATCAAAATCTCACAATTAAAACTAGACACACTGTGCTACGATAACATAAAATTAAAAATCCGAGGTTTAACACCCGAGCCTTTCGAATCGATCGGTTGTTGTTATTTGAACTTAAGAATTAACAATGAAAGTTATAATTGCACATTCCACGTAGTGAGGGATAATTTTCCAATCGATTACCCCGGAATATTTGGGAACGATACCATATCAGATTTACGGCATCGAATAGATTATGACAAAAATGTATTAATCTTCCCACATCACAAATATTTACCATTGATACATGAGGAAAAACCCCTAGTACATCAACTTAATTCTAATCAAGAGACTACTCCTATAGATTCAGAACCTTCGAGATACGTTGAAGCTAATACTCCAACCTCTGATTCTAATTTGCAATTCGGCTCGACGAAACGTCTTAATATTTTAAAAATCTCACCTCGTACTGAAATGCTCATACCGGTTCGAATATTAAATCCGGATCTAAAGGAGGGTATTATAACGAATCAAACAATTAAAGAAGGTCTCTATCTTTGTCAAAGCATAGTAAAGGTTAACGGAAATTCTGAGGGTATTACTTCTATAATTAACATCACTGATTCTGAACAAGAAATTGAAAAACCTGCAGTTAGATTAGAAAAATTAGATTCGGAAACATTACGAATATTAAATCTCGATACATCAATCTCGTCCGAGGAAAAACATGTCTGTGACTCAAAATCTGATCGTTTAAAGAAAATTATCGAGAACCTTAGATTAGATCATCTAAATACGGAAGAACGCGATAGCATAGTGAATATTTGCACAGAATATAATCATATCCGGAATGTCATAAAGAAGAAGTTAATAGACAAGTCGGTAAAATGTTAAAAGATAGCATAATCAAAGCATCAAATTCTCCATGGAACGCACCACTTTGGGTGGTTCCCAAAAAACGTGACGCGTCTGCCAAACGAAATGGCGTATAGTTATCGATTATCGAAAACTGAATGACGTTACGATCGGGGATGCATATCCGTTGCCGAACATAACGGACATACTTGATCAATTAGGAAATTCTAAATATTTCACAACCCTAGATCTCGCTTCGGGTTTTCATCAGATAAAGATGCATCCGGAAGATGCCGCGAAAACAGCCTTTTCCACCGCCACTGGTCATTACGAGTTTAGTCGCATGCCGTTTGGTTTAAAAAATGCTCCAGCGACTTTTCAGAGACTCATGAACACAGTCCTGGCAGGTATACAAGGTATTCGGTGTCCCGTCAATCTGGATGACATTGTCATCTATGCTGATTCTTTAGAAACACACGCGAAAAAACTACGGGAAATATTCCAAAGGCTTTCCGATCATAATCTAAAGATACAATTAGACAAGTGTGAATTTTTACGCCGCGAAGTAATGTATCTTGGGCATCTTATATCGGAATCCGGTGTAAAACCAGACCCTACTAAAATAACTGCTGTACAGAATTTTCCGATTCCTAAATCAGCAAAAGATATAAATCATTTTTGGGTCTCGCAAGTTATTATAGAAAATTCATTCAAGATTTTAGTAAAATTTCTAAACCCCTAACAGCACTGCTGAAAAAGGACATACCATTCTTGTAGACAAGTACACAACAAGGTTCTTTTGAAATTCTAAAATCAAAACTTGTTTCTCAACCAATATTGCAGTATCCAGATTTTTCAAAGGAGTTCATTCTTACTACCGACGCTAGCAACTTCGCTATCGGAGCGGTCTTATCTCAAAATCATGGATCACACGATCTCCCAGTAGCCTATGCGAGTAGAACTTTGAACCGCGCTGAGTCAAACTACTCTACAATAGAACGTGAACTTCTGTCAATTTTATGGGCAGTTAAGCACTTCCGTTCATATCTCTTCGGTAGAGAATTTAAAATAATCACGGATCACAGACCTTTAACATGGTTGTTTAATATTGAAGATCCTGGATCTCGTCTCATTCGTTGGCGTTTACAATTAGAAGAATACCAATATAGGATAGAATATAAACCAGGAAAGACTAATTCAAATGCAGACGCATTAAGCCGAATAAATCACGACGCGATAGCCGACGCTCCAAGTGATAAAATTAAAATCAACAAAATCCATCCAATCCCTACAAGTTCCGAGTACTCTGACTTCTTAAATGCATTACGAACGTCGATAATAAATTATAATAAGATTGAAGAACATAAAGATTCATTATTCTCGTCCGATGATAACTATGCAATATGCATTTCCAAAGATTTAGAATCACGCGACGGAATACAATCACGTTTAACGGAAAAATATAATCACATAGATGAATTAAAAACTCAAAGTCCCACAGTTCACGAAGTCATTTTTGTAAAAGAAAACACAAAATATATATTTTACCTAGTAACAAAAGAAAATTATTGGGATAAAGCAGATTATGAAGACCTTTTCAAAACTTTATGTACGTTACGCGACCTTTTAAAAAAGTACAAGATAAAATCCATAAGTATGCCTCGCCTCGGTACGCCATTTGAAAGATTTAAATGGGAAAAAATCAGAGCTATGTTACGTTACATTTTCAAGGGCACAGACATCACAGTTCATATATATTTTGACATTACATTAGAACCGACGGCTGACGAAATTCCTGTTATTCTAAAGGAAAATCACGATTCCCCATCCGCGGGTCATTCAGGTTTCCGTAGAACGTATAATCGAATTAAAGAAATTTATAAATGGCAAAATATGAAAAGAGACATAACAAATTACATAAAATCGTGCAAGTCATGTCAAGAAAATAAATTAGTGCGTAAAAGAAATCATACGCCAATGCAAATCACCAGTACCGCTACTAAAGCTTTTGAGCGAATAGCATTAGATATCGTAGGACCCTTACCCTTATCGGAAAATGGAAACAAATATATCCTCACGGTTCAAGATGATCTCACCAAATTCTCTCAAGCATATGCGATTCAAAATCATGAAGCAAGCACGATAGCAAAAACGTTCCATCACGAGTTCATTTGTAAATATCGTATCCCAGAACCCATATTGACGGATCAAGGAAAAGATTTCACTTCAAATTTATTAAAAGATATCGCGAAATTATTTAAGATAAAAGAAATACAAACAACTGCCTATCATCCGCAATCGAACGGTGCGCTCGAAAGAAGCCACGCTACTCTTGCAGATTACCTAAAACATTATATAAGACCAGACCAAATGGATTGGGACGAATGGCTTCCAAGCGCGATGTACACATACAACACTACTGTTCATACATCCACTAACTATACACCTTATGAATTAATCTCTGGTGAAAAACCGGAAATTCCTACCGCTTTAAAAAAAAACCCGAATTTAAATACACATACGATAATCTCGTCGACGATATAACTTTAAAACTACAAAAATCTAGAGAAATCGCGAGAAATCACTTAATAAAAGCTAAACAGAAAAATAAGGAGTATTATGACAAGAGAACTAATAATATCAAATATCACACTGGAGACTTAGTGTATCTACGGCGCGAACAAATCACAGGCTCAAGGAAACTTAGCGTAAGATATACTGGTCCATATATTATAACCAAAATAAATTCCCCTGTAAACGTTACAATCAAAGTAAAAAGAAAACTCACAGTAGTTCACGCAGATAGATTGAAACTTGCTCACGTTGCAACACGATTATAATAACATAAAATAATGTCGAAACCCATATACACCACTCATGCAAAACCAATATGCGAAACCGAATTATTATTTTCAAATGTTAATATCCCGAAATCGTGTGACACTCGAACAACCCAAATCCAAAATGAGATATGGTATAAATTATTAGATAAAAATCAGTGGGTATATGTTATGCAGAAGAAGAGCGATATTACAATTAGTTGTAGAACTGGAGCTGAACCCTTCGATATTAGTTTGTCAGGCACTGGCATCTTCGAATTAACCGAACAATGTAAGGCGTATACGCCATCGACAATACTAATTGCGCAAGGATCTTTTAAAAGCAGCTATACCTCAATTATACCAAAATTTAATATTTCTACAGACGACTGTTGTAACAAAAAGGAGACTAACGCTAGCGCCATACTACAACTAAAACCAATTTCAATATCTAATGTAAATCTCGACAACCTACAGGTAGCAAGCCATAAATTAAGCACTGTTTCGAACCTCTTAGAAGAATTATCAAAACAAAAGCGAGACGTATCGGAATTTCTCTGTTCTATTGTATATATCCTATATAATCGGATTCATAGTTATAGTAATTGTATTGTATAAAATATTTAATTGTTGTAACCGTAGGATACGCCGATATCCCCATGATCACGACGATACCGAAAGTAGTAACTGCACGAGAATCATGAATTGCCTAACGCTCAAGATTAGAAATAATAACACAGATAGTCGACGGAACCATTCCATCTCTCATCGGGAATATCGCAGCTCAATGAGGGAAATAGATTCCCAAAGCGTTTCAACCGACTCTAGCAATAGCAATGAAGTCATTAATACTCCTACACCATCAATTCACACACGCCGGTCGACTAGTAGACTTAAGGATAAATTCTAATGTAATTATCATTATCCTTAAATCTAAGGAGGGAGGTGTTATGAACCGACCTCACTCTCCTCCATTTCTAATCGTAAGTTAGTCATAAGCTAGTCATAGTCAATATTTTGTACACTGCCAAACTCCTCTTAAACCCTGAATCACGCTCCCTCGCATACCTACCCTTATCACCGAGTCCAACATTCAAATTCCTAGCTTTCTCTCTCTGAATTTGCCATTCGCAACGTCCTACTCATCATCCCCTCCACATCCTCGGTCCCACGATAATGACCTTTCCTTATTTCCATCGTTACAGAACATCCTCAGATCACCCTCGAACTCTTCACTGAGAACATCTGTCTAACTCCAAAATCGTATTCTTAAAGCCTAGACTAAGTTCTAGTTTAAAGCATTGGTAAAATAAACCTTAACCTTCGGTTTGTCAAACTCGAGTCCAGTTTTTATGCACAACCACCCCGTTGTGCATTACATATTAATAATACTTGCGGTGGGTTTCGACTGAGAGAATCAACATGACGCATAGCCCTTCCTGGTCTATGTTCTATAGCATAATCAAATTCTGCAAGTAAAAGGGCCCATCTGGCCACGCGAACACAGAGGTCCTTCTTGTTCATCGTAAGTGAAAACGCACGACAATCGGTGACTATCTTGAAAGATATTCCTAAAAGATAAACTCTAAACTTATTTAATGCTTTAGTAATGGCCAGCACTTCTAATTCATAGCTAGTATAATTAGACTCAGCTTTCGTCGTCTTCCAACTCGCATAATACACTGGGTGAAATAATTGATCGTCGGAACTTCTTTGCAACAGTATCGCGCCTAAACCTTTATTCGATGCGTCGGTATGAAGTTCCGTCTCGGCACCTATGCGATAAATCTTTAGCAGCGGTTCTCTACTCAGAGCAGTTTTTAAATTCTCAAACGCGCGCATTTCTTCTTCACCAAAATTAAACTTAGTATCGTTTTTCAATAAGTTGGAGAGGGGACGAGCAATCAAAGAATATCCTTGTATAAATTTTCTGAAATAACCAGTGAGACCTAAAAAACTCTGAACCTGTTTCGTGCTAGTAGGTACTGGAAAGTTTTTAACCGACATAGTCTTGCGTTCCGATGGCCTTACACACCCGTTTTCAATAATATACCCGAGATATTCTATTTGCCTTTGCAAAAAACGACATTTGGACCAATTTATTTTCAAACCGTAATCGCTCGCTGCTGTCAAAACTATGCGTAAATTGCTCATAGCCTCTTCTTCGCTGCGCGACGGAATAATAAGATCGTCTAGATACGTCAATACAATGCCCTTAGAGATTAAATCACGAAACACAGCATTTATAAATCTCTGAAACGTAGCCGGTGAATTACATAGCCCGAAAGGAGTTTTCATAAATTCATAATGCCCGTCTGGCACTACGAACGCAGTATATTTACAAGAGTCTTCGTGTAACAGCACGTGAAAGAACCCGTCTTTCAAATCTAAAACGCTGAATATCGTCGCACCTTGTAACCGATCTAGTTGGTCCTCTATTAGTGGGAGGGGATAACGATCCTTTAAAATCTTTTTGTTTAATTTACGATAATCAACGCAGATTCTAACGCCGCCATTCTTTTTTCGAACAAGTACTATCGGACTTGCGTATTCCGATACGCTTGGTCTCACAATACCGTCACACATCCATTTTTCAATCTGATCGTTCACCTCTGATCGTTCACCTCTTTTTTCTCTACAGGCGCAAGCCGTCGCGGATGCTGATACACAGGGATATCATCTTTCAAAACTATTTCCATTACAATGTCAACTTTCTTACTTCCGCGCGGTTCATAATTGGTTACAATTTCTTTCAATTCATTTCTTATTTCTGGATCTCTTACCGTACTACAGTCAACGCAGGACTGCTGTTCGCTTTCATTATCGCATTTCAAATCAAAGGTATCGATGCACAAAATTTCCGGAATATCGACCGTATCAGACACTGTTTCATTTATATTGTCGCGTTTAGTAACTGTCGCGTTTGTCCCCTGCAATTGAATATTCGCGCATCTCAATAAATCAGATCCTAACAGCAAATTATAATTTAAACAGGAATCTGAAACAACGTGTATTACCAGCGGAAATACATCTTTATCAATCTGTACATCTGTTGAAAAACTACCGAGTGTACTAACGCTTTCAGATCCCAAACTTTTACACGTAATTTCCAATCCGGTCAAAGATGGTGATCCTAATCGAATATATTGATCCGCTCTCATAAGATGCAAATCACTACCCGTGTCTAACAATGCAATTATTTTCTTACCTCTAATATTGGCCGTCTTATAAATTTTACAATCGCCTATTACCTTCGCATCGCATTTGTTAACCTGCTTCACGCTGTCCTTATCACATTTTGCCGCTACGTGCGGGTCATTCCGCGTCAAAAAACTGTTTTTTACACTCATGGTCGAGAATTTTGATGAATTTTTGTGACCATGTGGTGTTCGCGGAGAAAAAAATTTTGGTAAAAAAAGAAACTTCGAATTTTGGAAAACTTTTTGAGTTACAGCCGCTCAAACTTTTAGGTAAGGTTATATTTAAAAATTCATATCTTCCGAACTATTAACAATATCGCATTCCGACAAATTCGGCTGCATTCATAAAAGATTAAACTGTCAATAAAAAATACATGATTGTCAGATAATGCTTATAAACATTGAAAAAGTTAATTTGAAATAAAGAAATTGCTCTATCTGCGAAAACAGGGCAGCAAAGTTTCTCGTTATTTTTTTACAACAACTGAGAAGCCTTCTCTAAAGAATGATGCAAGAAACTCGATGGTCGTTTTAAAACTTTTGGAGATATGATTTTTTATTCACCGGCGCCTCAGAGGCAGTCGTGGTAGTCCAGTCAAATATTATTTTGAAGTGGAAAGTTGTGGTGTAATTGTTTTTAGTGACTTACATTATGTATTTCAGGGTGCCGAACACGAATCTGAAGTTGTCCAACAACATTTTTTACGCCAAATATGACAAATCATCAAAAAACACTAAATATTTTTGTTTTTTGCTTATTACTTGAGAAGTAAGCTTTTTACGCAAAAGGTGGTTCAATATAAAAATAAAGAAGAGAAACTTACCTACATTTCATGTTATTATCATTTTTTGGTGCGGCATATGGTTTCCGCGGAAAAGAGCGTTATAACAGCGGAACAAAGTCAACGCAAAAAAAATGTACGTCAAAAATTTGCCCAACTTCAAATAAGCATAACTCCGCCAAAAATTATTATACCTGAAAGATTTTTTTTTACTTTAAAGGGTGAAGTCTGCACTTTAAGGGACCATAGTTAGATTTTGAATTTAGGCTCCCCTCCCCCCTTTCTAGCAAAAGTAAGGACGTGTTGTAATCCAAAAAACGGAGGAAGGGAGAGGCCAAATTCAAAATCTAACTATGGTCCCTTAAAGTGCAGACTTCTCCCTTTAAAGTGAAAAAAAAATCTTTCAGTCTGCAGCCGAATTTGTCGGAATGCGATATTGTTAATAGTTCGGAAGAGATGAATTTTTAAATATAACCTTACCTAAAAGTTTGAGCGGCTGTAACTCAAAAAGTTTTCCAAAATTCGAAGTTTTTTTTTACCAAAATTTTTTTCTCACGAACACCACATGGTCACAAAAATTCATCAAAATTCTCGACCATGT